>CM021109.1:448319338-448631043 GCA_007115665.2 Sequoiadendron giganteum | reverse complement strand
ATTCCAGTGGGATTAGTCGGGATTCATCTTGGCTTGAGAGTCAGCTGGGAAGAAAGAGGAGACAGCCATCTTATGTGCTTGATCATTTAGCTTTCGATCATGCTTATCAAGATGCGCTTCACAAGAGGATCAAGAAACAGGTCCACGTGGAGAGGAATGCAGGTAAGGAGATCATCATTGAGACTGCCGTACCTCCAGAGGATAAGAGCCTGAACGAGATTGAAGCTCAGGACTTAGAAGTAATCACAGTCAACTTTGGTAGAAGTACTCGCCAGACAGAGATTGAGCTCCTACAGGTTGCAACAGATAGTGCAAGGGATAGAATGGTGAAAGATAGAGAAGATAAGTCAGCCCTCAAGGCTGAAATACAATAGCTTCGTCAATACATTTCTAGCCTTGTACACAAAACGGGAAATGCTATCACCTCACTCCCACCGATGTTAGAACCACCAGCAGAACAAGGTCAGCTTGATCACTTGGTTGCATATGGTAAGCGTTTGGATGATTGGGAGGAGGAGTTCGTCACTAGAGGCCGCCTTGTGCTTTCAGAGTTATATCAGTTGCAGTACAATGCACGTGAGCTCTGTCTACAACTTCAGGATGAGGAGCATGACTTGGCTATGAGTAGGCCCAGAGATAAGATCTTGATTGCTAACTTGGGGATGTCATATGAATCAGTCACAGATGCAGAGGATAAAGAGGCTATCTACACTTGGAGGACATAGTTGATCTTCAAGGCAAAGATAGAAGAAACAATAGCATCAGAGTTGGCTGAGAGCAGAGAGCACGTCACTAGTGCACTCCATTACGTGAGAACCTTCGTGTCTCAACTACCATGCCAGTATCAGCATGTGGGTGGTGACTATGTTGAGCTTGCTGACATTCAGTCAGAGCTCCAAGCACTCATTCACGGTATTTTCAGTGGGGAGACCATTGGCTGTAAGATGAATCGACTTACAGTCATGTCAGCATTGTTTGATGAGGCAACTAGGAGTAAAGGCGAGTTTCAGTGTCAGATCATAGGCGGAGAAGACATGCTGCATAGGCACCGTATACTTCGGCGGAGCTTTAGTTCCCCAAAGGGTGACGCAGTCAACAACCTCGTGGATGGGTTGATTGCTCGAGATCAGGGCCAGTAGACTTCAGTTCCCACCTTTCAGGATAGACTTCAATCACAATAGTTAACTCGACGCTTCTTTCCGGGTTAACTTGCTGTCTCACATCTCACGCATGTCTATCTTGGAAATATCTATGTTCACTTAGAGTTTCATTTAGGTTTTTACGTTAACTGATGGTAGTATTTCAGTTAACTTGCTTTCAATAAGGACATGCATGCTTGCACATTGTCCATTTAGATTAGATGTTTCGGTTAACTGATGGTAGTTTTCCAGTTAACTATATAGTTTTCTTTATTAGGGTTTAGCAATAAAATCTTGCATGCATTGCAAGATTGTAGTTGACTCAAGGTGATTTTAGGGTTGCCTACACCTTTGATGTCTATAAATAAGAGCTCTTTGCTCATTTGTAATTAACTTTTGCATGCGATAGCAATATATGTTGAGCCTACCTTGCCTATAATATTGCTATTCTGTATCTGTTCATGAGTGATTACTGTTATAATAAATAGATGAGCCTACCTTGCCTTCATGTTATTATCATGGTGTTTGTTCAATCTTAGTTAAATGGGGTTGCTAGTCTGATCGTTGGTTGTATGCGTGTTTCGCTAATACAATTTGCTGTCCTACTTGCTTACCTTTGTTTTGTTTATAATAAGCCTATTCAAAAGAGCAAATAGTTGAGCCCACCTTGCCTTCATGTTGCTAATCTGTACTCAAAGCTTATCATTTGATGTGCGTAATAGTAAACTTATTCAGCCAAGCAGATAGTTGAGCCCACCTTGCCTTCATGTTGTGAAGTTGTACCCGGTTTACCGTATATTTGTCGTTTCCAATAAACTTCTTTCCAGCCAAGCAAATAGTTGAGCCCACCTTGCCTTCACATTGTGAGACTGTACCTGAAGTTTATCATATAGAACATTCCTGCTCCATTTCCTCATGCTTTGTTTTCTTGAGGAAATTGGATAGATTTAAAGTAATTAGTTTAGTTGTAGTTAATGATCTACGAAACCAGAAAATCCTTAGCTGCAACGTTCTTGGTTTTCTTAACCTTGTGCCTCTTCTAGCTGAGAACAAAAAGATAGGACTTAGAATAGTTTACTTTTAGAAAGCATATCAACAAAAGAGGGAGCTTCCCCTCCTAATTTGAAGAGCACTCATTACGTAGTGTGCATAGCTGTCCGTACTAACTTATACTCCAGAGGTGTTAGTTATTACGCCAACAATATTACATTATCCAATGTTCAGTCCTTAACATATTCTATCTTTCTCCTTTTCTCTATCCTATTCGTTCTTCTCTTTCTTCTTTTCTCTCTCTTGTTTTTCTACTATATGTATATTATTACAATAGGGGCATGTCCCTTATAATCGTTACGCCTGCTACTGTGGGAGTCGGCCTAGAGCTCTGTATTCCTTTTGCAATAGGATGGAGTGGTTTTTACATGCTGCTATCACCTTGTTGTTTCACCTACTAACATCATCCCCCCTTTGAAACCATGTCTTGTCCTCAAGATGTGAAAATATGGTATTGCACCCAAAATTGGCATTATCCCTCAGTAGTTTGTGGGCAAAATATTTTTGTATATTTCCTTGTTGGAAAGTTGTACCCCATTGAATCTTGGCTTCTTGCAATACTTCAGTCTGACTATTGATCCAGATTAGGACCCTTTTGTGTTCATTGCAGTAGATGGTATCTAGATTTGTTTAGTTAGGTTCTTTGCATCAGTTAGTAGTCCAGTGACATGAGAAAGTCTTAGGCTAACCACTTCTCGGAGCTGTTTGATTTGTGCTTTAATTACCTCTTGTTGGTCTTGAATCTGCTGAAGCTGAGTGTGCATAGTTTCTATTTAGGCCCTGGTTGTATCGTCAATATCTTTCATAGCAATTAGCACCATATATATTTGATATTTGCAAAATCTGAGTCTCCATGTGCTCAATTTAATTCTTGAGGGCTTTTGTTAGTGTTGTCAACTGCAAGCAAAATTGCTAAAGTGCATTTGATATCACTTGCAGTGTTTTGAACTGTGTTGATGTGAGTCTTTACGCTGGTATGAGCTAATAGACATTTCTTCCTTGCTTATTCCATGCGCTTTTTGTCTAACTCTTCCAAGACTCTGCTCCTGATTGTTGTTTCCAGATTATCCAGCTGTGTTATTAGAATATCTCTGATTTGTTTCAGTTGTCCCAATGGTAGAGTGGTATCTCTTTGAGCTTGAGGTATTTTACTTTGAATTATGCTGATTGTGATCTCAATTTGTTCTATATTCTCTATGTGCTGTTTAAGAATATCCTCCCACCTTGTTAACAAAATGCTTCCATTGGTCACTAATTATACTTAGCAGACAGCCAAATTTGGTTATAATATTCTCATAAATGAACTTTGTGGTGGTTTTCACTGTGCAATCTCAAGTTGGTTCAGCCTCTACCCATTTTGAGAGATATTCAACCCCAATGATGAGAAATATGGCCTTTGATTTCTTTGCCGGTGGCTCAATTGGTCCGATGAAGTCTATGGCCCATTTCTCAAAAGGTACTTGAGCCAAGATTGGTCATAGCGTCATTTCATCCCTTGCGGTAGCTTTTACCTTTATTTGGCATACGATGCATTGTTTTGCATATTGGTTGGCATCCTTAAATAATGCAGGCTACCATAGGCCTAAAAGCATTACTTTCTTTGTGGTGCCTTATCCTAAGTTACGACCTCTAGAGATTCCCTCATGTGCTTCCCAAAGAATATCTTGTCTCTTATGTTTAAATACTACCCTCCAGATTATATCATCTTTGCCAATCTTGTGTAATTTCCCTTTGACTAGTGTATATGGGAGTGATGGTCAATGGGAGTGACTTCCACACTAACTTTTGTTTATCACTTTGTGAGATATTTGTAGGGAATTGTATTGTTGAGAGTAAGTGTGCTATGTCATTGAGTTCTTTTGGTACCACAATTACTCTAAACAGACTCGCGCCAAGTAAATCTTCCTCTATAGTGTCGAGTTCTTCTATATCAATTTTGGAGAGATAATCAGGAACTTGATTAGCTTTTCCTAGTTTGACCATAATATTGAATTCAAACTCATCAAATAATAGTAGCCATTTGCATATTCTCCCTTGCATTACTTGTCTATTGAGTAGGTATTTTAGAGGTTCATGATTTGTGAAGAATGTGAATGGGTTAGATAATAGGTAGTGCTCGAATTTATGTAAGGCATATACCATTGCTAAGGCCTACCTCTCTATGGTAGTATAGTTCTTTTCTACTTGTGATAATTTGAGACTGGAAAATGCAATTAGATGATCTTTATTTCCCCTTGCTTGTGCTAGAATTGCTCCAACTACAGTCCCTAAGGCGTCAACATGTACATGGAACGGAACATTCCAGTTTGAAAAGATTAATATAGCTGTCTTTGCTATTTTCTATTCCAACAAATCAAAAGCTTGTTGGCATTGTTATATCCAGTTAATTGTTTTCCTTGTCTTCTTTTTCAATAGTTCTTATATTGGTGTGGCAATTGTAGCATAACCTTGGATGAATTTTTTATGATAGTTGATATAGGCTAAGAAATTTTTCACCTCTAAAGTTGTCTTTGGAGGTGGTAGGTTCATAATAAGTGCCATCTTTAGGGGATCCACCATAAGTCTTTTGCAAATAATGTGCCAAATGGTACTCCAAACACACATTTCTTTATATTAAAGGAGATTTGCAGGCTTTTGCATCTTTCTAACATTAGTCAGAGTGCTTGGATGTGGTATTTGAATAAACCATAGATTATCTAGATTCTAGTCATCTAGGTAGACTTCTAAGAAGTCATGGATACAATCTTTAAATGCATTGATCATCATTTGACTACATACTGCTAGTGTGTTTTTAAGACCGAAGGGCATAACTATATACATAAAAGATCCCCATTTTGTCGCAAATGTCGTTTTAGGTTGATCTTCTTCTTGGATCTAACTCAATGGTATCCGAAAAATCCATCAGTGAATTAGTATACTTCTCTTGTGGTGACTGATTATAGGACTTCCTCCGTGAATGGTGTCGAAAAAGGGTCATGGATACAGGGTTTATAAAGTTCTCTAAAATCCATACATATTTTGATCTCACAAGTTTTATTTTGTACTACCATGGGACTAATCCACTCGGCATCCTCCACTAGTTTAATTATGCCTATGGCTAACATCTTATTTATCTTTGTTTAAACCTTCTTCTTCATATTGGGGTTTAGCTGATATGGTCTTTACTTTTGGGGTTTCACCCCTTCTTTGAGTTGGATTTTCATAACTCCAACTTCTTCTTTAATTCCTTTCATGCCTATATATCTTCAAGGAAATAGATCCTCATATTCTATTAGGATCTCTGAAGCTTGCATGACCTCTTTCTCATCCCACAAGTCCCCTATCTTGGTCATTTTAGGGTTACCCTCAATTGGTATGTTTTCTTCACTTACTTTTCATGGATTGTTGTAATATTTACTTTTTGTGTAATATCCCTAATGGGATCTGCCCTAAAATTCTGATTTTTATTTCTGTTCAAACCCTAATTCTGATTTCTGATTTTTATTTTCTAATTTCTAACAAAATATCACAACAAACATACAAGTGCCCAAACATGACAAATAATACATGCCAAATGTTGCTACCAATTGATATTCATATTAAACATGAGATTCGCCATGAAAAACACAAGATAGAGCATCCAAATGAACATACAGGTCTGATTTTCTGTAGATAACTTATGTTGTTACAAAACTGACTATTCTGGACTGATTTTACAAGGAACTCAAGGGCTCAAACATGCCAAACATAAGCCCATATTTCTGCTCTACAAATCAGATCTGAAACTATGATTTTACATACCAAATATATGCAAAATAGTCTTCAAATATCAAACCCTAGATGGGCAAAATTCCTCCTTGGTAAGTGCTTAGAGTTTGCTGCTCCAAATCTGCTTCAATATGCAAAATCGCCCTCCAAAGGTGGGCACTCAGGTCTGCTCCAAGTGGCTCTCCAAATTAGGGCAAAATCCTAATGCAAATTGCTCACAAAATGCTACAATAATTCTGCTCCAAATCTTATCTGCAAATCTGATTATGCAATTGCTGCTCCAACCTCCAAATGTCTCCAATGAAGTGCAAATAGAACTCCGTTATGAGTCCTCCACAAGATGAGCTAGTTTTTCGTCCAACTCACCTTCCTAGCATAAGGGTTTTCGTCCTTCTGCTGGTCTGCCGTGGTTATTTCAAATCTCTGATCATGAAAACAACCCAAGTGACCTTGCATAAATACATTGCCAACCAAGGATTTGGCCTCACAAAGGAAAATTAAAATATTAAATTATTGCGCCAACAACAAGAGGGTCATCTAGAATAAAATATAATTCAAAATATTATTTTAGGCGCCAATACTCAAATGAATCGACCAAAATTGATAATTTAAATGTTCTTTTTTTAATAATTTAAATATATTTAATTTAATATTATTTTAAATATTATATTGATATTTATTTTAAATTAGCATTGAAGAATGTTGTTTCCTGCCCAAATTCAAATTTGGGTTCCAATTAATTTGGGGACATGACATTGTGATGTTATTATTCTTTTTCTCTCCTTGACCTCAATATCCCATTTTTGTAACTAAGGTTCTTCATCATCCTCCATTTTATTACGTTGTGTCTTATAACCTCTTTTTTCTAAATATTTTTCATGTTTATCCATCCATTCTATGAGTTTTCATATGCCTTTTTGACGTGGAGGCATCAGTGTTTCTTCTTTTGTGTTGATCACCTTTTGGTCTTCTTCCATGAGTAAGAGTATAATCTCTCTTATTTTCTGTAGTGCATTGTGAATGGTTTTGTTGGGACCGAAGAAGGAAAATGTGTGGCAAAAATTGGTTTCTAGTACTTCCCAATCTCTTTTTTTTGTTCTTTTCTCTTGGTTAGTGTACCAAGATTATATGATTGGTGTTAGTGTCCAATAGAACATTTGTATATATAATCTTTCATTATATTCCCTACATTGTTTCCATTTTTTTAACAGATATTCAAATGTTGTTTGGGTATTTTGGTGTCATCATATTTGGGAACCTGTTCACATTCTCCTTTTGTGGAAAGGCATCTCGTTTGTATAAAAAATTTAAAGGCTTTCCATGTGGGAATGTTGGATTTGTGTGTGTTCCACCGTTGTGCGACACTACAAATTAAAGTATGTTATAGTGCATCTAGTCTTAGGTTATCTTTATTGAAAGTTCTTTCTATATTTTATAGATATGACAATAGGTCACCTATTCTTGAATATCTTGGTGACTTGATATGGGATAACCCATGTGAAATTTGATTCAATCATCATGAAATCTGAACAATAAGCTTTTGATTTGTGCTAAATGAGTTTGGTCGTATTTGTAGTGGGGTATTTATATTTGCGGTAAGTTGTCACATGTTTGCTTCTACCCTACGTATAGTGAAGATCCCTCTTACTCTCATTTTCCTAGATTGCAATTTTGGTTCTTGCCTTAATCATACGTTAACTACATCTTCAATATCTATGCTTTCATTACTACTATCAATATAGATTTCTCCTTTTGAATTTGGTTCATCAAAAGCTTATGGTTTAGTAAGTTTCACTAGGGAGAGTAAAATATTTTTGGTTCTTCATCATAATCATCTTGTGCTACCTCTTCTACATATGCATGATTTATGTCAATGTCTAGGGGTATATGTACTACCTTGTCATTGTCTGCAAAAGGCAATTCTTCTCTGCTAGATTCAATGATACTGTTGCTGTTTACAAACCATTGTAAACCTAATAAAACATTGAACGTGTCAATGTTTCTTTCATTTCTATTACTTTGAAGTCTTATTTAATTGATCCCTAGAAGATTAACTTCTACATGTTTCCATGTTCCCATTGTGCCTATAGCTGATCCACCTACTAAATTAATGTTATATGGGGTTTTATGTAATTGTGGTCTCCCAAAGAGTTCCCATACTCTTTTGAAAATTATATTAACCTCAACACCTCAACCAATCATAACTTGTTTAACTTGTCTATGGTTGATGTGCAAGTTTATCATTATTGGTTTAGTTTTCTATTGTCTTGTGGTTTTTGTCAGGTTTCTAATATGGGGTCTTGATTGCATTTGTTTATTCCAATATTTGGAAAACAATTTAAGTTTTTCTATTAATTTTTGTTCTACAAAAGAAGCTAACTATTTTAGCTTCTCTTTCCAAAAAGTTGGCTTTATGATAGTTTTCTTTATCCTATTCCTGAATTATGGTTTTTTTAGTTTCTTCTACAATTTTGTCATCTTTCTTTTTAGTGAGGTAAAATCATCCTCTTCTTCGTCATCTAAGTCATCTATCCATTGTCTTGATGTACCAATGTCTTTCCCACCTCTAGTGACTACTGCAACATTGTTTTTCCCTCTAAAATAAGCTAAGGTTTTTTGTCTTCATTTATCCTTTTTTTCAAGATATTCCTTTTCTAATGCCTCTTCTTCAGTTAGATTGTCCAAGTTTTTAGATTCTTCAAAGCATATAACTTTTTGTGGCATCACCTTGCCCCTTGTAGTGGGTTTTTAGGTACTTTTAGCATGGTTTTTGTCCCTCTTGTTGCGTTTAGTCCAAATAATTCGTCACTCTTAAATTGGAGTGGTGTATTTTTAAAGTATTGTTGTGCTCTTTCGCATGTGAATAGGTCATGGTCTAGATTACTGCAAAATCTGCAAGTTTTCTTCTTATCTCCTTTACATTTGTTTGCATAATGTCCTATTTCCCCAAATTTATAACATGTGGCTTCTTCTTTTCATTTTATATTCCTACCTCGGCCTATACCGCATCCACCTCAGTAGTTGTTGTAGACTTGTAGTAGCCTCTATCCTCATTAGTGAATAAGTGGAAATGGGGGGTGTTGGGCCGCATTGCGATGCATTTTGGAGTGTATGAATATTTCTTTAATTCCTCCAACTTGGTTGTCTATGCCCATCGTCTTGGGCATAATGGGGCCTCTATATGAGTCCTTCAACATAATGCCATTCCACAATTTATAGATTCCTTCCATAGTGTTGATTCCATTAGAATTTATGTTCTTCTCTATGGATTCTAAATAATAAAGATGAGCAATCATCTATCTCATGATCATCCCACTCTCTACATATTTCGTTGTATATTGTCTATGTTTTTCTAGGAGCTAACTTGAGGTCTACTCTAAGTGCAGCAACTCTTTTTGTTCCCTTTAATACTAGGCATTCATTTTTGAGATGGCCTTCTCTAGAATAGCATGTACACCATATATTTGTTGTTTGATTTTGTGGTAAGTGTTTGATTGGCTTCTCCTTTATCTAAGATCTCTTGTTTGATCTTTAGTTCCAACTCTAGTTTTAACTTTTCTATTTCATTGTTCTCCATGTTTTTATCTTTTCTTCTCCATGTTTGGGCCTCAACGCGACAAGCTATCACTGCCTTTGAATATGTCCCAAATAAACTGCCATCTAGTGAAGTTCTAATATTTGGTTGTAACTGAAATGATAATTGATATTCGATATTCATATTCTATATTTTACAAAGGAGAGGAAAACTCCTTATATAGAAAAATACAAGACGATGTTTCTAAAAAAAACCATCGTTAACTGAAGCAAACTAAAGCAAATCATTGAAAGATGCTAAAACGAACTAAAGCATAAACAAAAGTTATTAAAAGCTAACTAAGTTAACTAAAAATAAACTATCGACTAACTAAAGCTAAGATGACCATTAAATGTTACAATTAAACTTTAATACCCTCCCTTAATGGTCATCCTACAAACATAAACCAACTTTATCCATGATCTTCTAGAAACATATCGATAAATGATAGTTGGAGAAGCATAACCGCCTCGTGATTACTGGTCCTTTCCCGCAGAACAATCAAATCTAGACACCAACACTCGAAAACTATGAGCTTCCTCTGTTTCCAGGTATTATAACTTTTCCCATTGAACCTCTATGTACTTTCCAATATGAAGTTGGTCAAAGCAGCCATCCCTCCCATTTTCCAAAAGTCCGAAAAACGAGGTAAAGTCTGTGATCGACTGGCACGAAACCCTCGACATTCAATTAGCACAACTCACATGATTTTTCAAAAAATCGTCTAAAATGAGGCTTAGAAACAAGAAGATTTTTTTAGAAAAAAACTTCAAAAACCTCTGAAAAAGCAAGAATTTTTCAGGAATTTTTTTTTTCAAAAAACTTTTAAAAATCTTCAAAAAACTTTGAAAAAGCAAGATTTTTTCAAAAAAAATCTTCAAAAAACTTCTGAAAATCAGCAAAAACTTTATAGATTTTTTTTCAAAAAACTCTTCAAATCTCCAGAAATATTCTTCAAGATTGCCTAGATCAGATCACAAACTCAACCCACGAAAATGTGCACGAACAAATGTTACATCCCTTTTGTCTTGAGCAAGATTATGCAAATGGAATTATGGACATTTTGTTAGTTGTGATTATCTACCTTTCATTAGAATGTGAAATTGGGAAAATAAATTTTGATTTGCTCGTTATATCTGCAATGATGAATGATTTCCTTATATATGTATATAGTGAACGTGTTGATGAGTTTTATTTTAAAAATTGATACCCAGAATGGTCCAACCCTATTTCTTTGTCAAGTGGTTGCAGGATTGACAACACCTTGAGGGAAAGGGAAATATCATCAAGGAGAGGTTGTAGTCTATAAAGGATCAAATTACCATGAAACCATGAGTTGGTGTAAGGTGGCTACATTGAGGTCGTAACCTTGGGATATATCTCATTTAATTAAATAATTTTAAAACATGTCAATTTTAATTGATCGTCATTGTTCTCCTTTTGAAGTCATGTAATTAACTTCTGGAGCGCACCATAAGAGTTAGTAAATGAATAAAATATTAAAGTTAATAATAATAAAATTAACCTCTAAGCCACCGATTAAATATTAAAGTTGATAAAATATTAGTTGGTGCTGATGGGAGGCGGCCACTCCCCACCAACCTTGCCATCAAGCCTCCTGGATGAAATGTCCAAGAAGGTATTCATGCAGTCGTTACCTTTCTTGGAGTTTTGGGGCTAGGTTGAAGAGAGGGGGGTATTCATTATTTTTTAGGACACTCTCATTCGTTATGCTCTTTTCCTCAATTTTTCTGTATTGGCATTCTTTGTTTTGAGAACGCCTTCACCTTCTACACTCTCATTCATTTGATTCGATTTCATATATGTTTTGCCCACTCATTCTGAATCGTTATTCATATTTTTCTACCCACTAATTCTGAATTGTTATTCATATTTTTCTACCCACTCATTCTGTTCGATATTCTTTTGCCTTGCTTGCTCAATCTGAACAACATTCATATTGTCTTGCTTTGTATCGACATTCTTTTGGTCTTGCCTTCTCTCCTTGGAAACCATGGTCGAACATCATTTTGCTTGATCCTTTCACTAGGACAGTGAAGGAAATCTGCACTCTCTATAGCCGCCATCTCTGAAATTTTCTTGACTGAGAAGCTACTCCATACCCTGTAGCTGTCATCAGGATTGCTGGGAAGAAGGACGTGTTGTGACCTTTTCACACATCGCCTTATTCAAATGGGGACCCCCAATTTTTGCTCCATTCTGGTCTTTTGGCTTTAGTTTTGCGTCTCTCTCTCTCTCTCTGATCTTTTGTCCTTTCGGGGATGTCTCTGTATTTTACCTAATTTGGAATTTTGGCCGTTTGTGAAATTAGGGTTTTCATTCTTCGGGCCAGTTTGAAGTTAAATTGAGTTAGCTAATTGACATCTAAGCTTAACATTGCTGTCACAACGTTTCAGGTAGGATCCCATCAAATTTTCACTGGAATCTGACAACTCACTATTTTTAGTAAGTACCTAATTTGGGGCCTTTTCCTCAGAATTCTGGGATTCTGACAGCTTCATCACATTGAGGGTACTCCAAGATACTTGCACGCAAAATTTGGGCAAAATCAGACAACTTGCTATTTTTAGCAGTTCAGGCTTCAAGAGTCATTTTCAGGATGCGCATGTATGATTTTCAAATGCATGTTTGGGGAATGTTTCTGGGTTTTTCAAGACCTTCGCAATGATGTAACATGCAAACCGAGATGATGACTTTTAATTGTTCAACCTTCAAAGGCTATTTTTAGGGTTTGCATGCAGAGTTTTTCAGTGCATATCTGGATATTCCTCGTGGGTTTTACAAGAGCTTCTCAGTGATATCACATGCAAGCGGAATTGATCACTTTTCAAGGACTTACTATTTTTAGCCAGTGCCTGCATGTGGACCAGTTTTCTGGGTTTTTCTGGGTTTTTTGAGATCCCACGGGCAGTTTAACATGCAATTTCATCCGACAGTGGATTGATCACTTTTCTGGCGCTTACTATAAATAGCAGGTTCACTCTAGCAACTCCCGACACTTCAGTCCAGTAGGCAGAATGGCATGCAACGGGAACCGAGTCAGACAAAGTCGTTTGAAGCACATGCAAGTCAAAATTAGGGTTTCCACTGTTAGGCCTAAAAATAGGGGGGGTGCAACACAAAAGTTGTCAAAATGAAGTACACCATCATGATCAGCCTCTTTCAGGCTGCCTGCCGGCAAAATTTGAACGAAATCAAAATACTTACTATTTTTAGTAAGTCACTTCATGGCTATAAATAGCATGTATGTGCCAAGGGTAGGTGTGAACAGGTTACTTACACCATCAAGATCATATGGACCAAATTTCAAGTCAAACGGAGTTGCAAAAGTCAAGCAATTTTAGGGTTTGCTAAAAATAGTAGGCGAGCTAAAAATAGAAAATGAGCTTGGGCAACAGGTATAATCAGGGTAGCGAGGTCACGAGAAACATATCACGCCAGCTCCAGGTTCAGAACGAGTGAAAAGCCACGAAGAGTCACACTTCTCCAAAATTTGCTAAAAATAGAATGGCAAGAGGTAGCTGGGGCGTTGAAGATTTTCAAGTTGAAACTGGCATGAGAAGGTGGTAAATGCGCCCTAAGAGTAGCAAGTCATGGAAAATCTTTCAAGTCATCAAAATTTCCCGAGGATCCCTCATATGCGCCTTTGATGGAGGAGGTTGGAGAAAAGTTGCTAAGGCACTGGAAAATCCTCCTCACCTTCCTAAATGCGCCCTCATGTGGAAGTGGCATGTGTGAAATGTGCCCACAATTTCCTCTTGCACCCCTCAAATGCGCCCACAAGGTATGAAGAAGTAGGAAAAATATTCTAAGTGGTGGAAGTTCCTTCACCACCCCTCAAATGTGTCTAAGAGTGGAAGTCCACATGCTCAAATGCGCCCTCAAAGGTTGAAAGTGGAAGCTTGCATGTGGAAATGCGCCCAAGTTGTGAGGAGGCCTCAAAAAACTTTCTAAGTGTAGGAAATGGAAGCTTGACCCCTCATATGCACCCAAGATGAGAAGGCAAGCTAGAGGCGTGAGAAATACTCTAAGGCGTGGGAACATGAAGCCTAACATGTAGGATGCGCCCAAGGTAATAAAAGGTTGAAGAATATTTCCTAAGGCAGAGGAAACACGTGGCATAAGGGTCAAAATACGCCCTAAGTAGCAAGGTGGCTGAATATTTCTAAGGCATTAAAGCAAGAGGATGTTTGATGAAATTTCTAAAGTATGAAAGCTCAAGCCTTCATATGCGCCCAAGGTGTAAAGCTTAGTGAAGGTGTTCGAAATTTACCTAAGGCATTAAAAGTAATGCTAGAAGGAGTAAAATGCGCCCAGCAATCAAATGAAGGTGGAGAAATTTCCAAAGCCTTCCTAAATGTGCCCTTGAATGGAAGTGACACATGTGAAATGCGCCCAAGGAAAATTGTTAAGGCATGGAAATGCCTAGGGAGCTAAAGTGGAAGTTGATACATGAAAATGCGCCCCTCATGGGTGAATTAAAATTAATTTTTTTTCTAAGGCATTTTCCAAGGTGAAGTTGGAAATTTCGCCTAAGGAGGAGGTAACATTAAAATTTCTAAAGGCAAGGTGAAATGCGCCCGGAGACAGGAAAGAATTTCTTCAGGAAGTCAGGGAAAAACGCCAAGGCATGAAAAGTGAAGGCTATAGGTATGAAGTGTGCCCGGAATTAAAATGGAATAAACCTTAGCGATTTTTATTATTTTTCAAAAATAATAAAAATTAAACTTACCCCTTCGTCTGGATACACATGAAAACAATGAGTTATGAGGGGAAATTTCTTCTGGGTATTGGACATTTCCCACTGGAAGATGATTTTAAAATTTTCCACACCTCACTCAAGATTTTTCGGCAGAGATTTTTGCCTAGCGCCAGTTTAATGAATTTCCTAGGCGAAAATAAATTTTCTAAGGCAAAGAAATGTTTTTACAAAAAAAAAAAAATGCCTCGACTGGTGATGTCAAAATGAGTGCCTAGATTACAGTGGATGAAATTTATAAAACAGATAAAATTGCCTAAGGCATAAACAAGTAAAATAAAGCTCAAGGGGTCAAATACACTCACAAGGAAGAGATGAAATTTGTCTAAGGCATGGAGGAATTTGAAGATGAAATGAAGCTCAAACATCAAGCATTCAAGTGTGTCCTCAAGGTGAAATATTTTCTAAGGCGCAAACTCCAGGCACAAGGTGGTGGATGCGCCCTTGAAGAAGACCTCATGAAATGAACACAATGTGCCCATGATGAAAGTTTGCTAGAAAAATGATGAACTCTATCACATCCGGAGATCAATCAATTAGAACATAGAAATTGGGTAAGTAAAGTGAATTTATATTATAAGCGCTCTGATGCTCTTCTTTCTGTTTTGCAGGATGAACACTGGAGCCTGAACGTAGGGACTTGAAGTGATGAAGCTGGACAATGTTACAACTTTGGAAAAAGGAAACGGCAGTGAAGATTTGTCTAAGGCACTAAGAATGTGATGCAAAAGAGGCCAAATGCGCCCAAGGCAGTGGGCTAGAGAAATATGAAAGTTACAAGGAAGAAGTACGTCCAGGCTATACGGAGAAAAACTTTTTGCAAGGAGGGTTCGAACTGAGTGTTGTTGTGTGCTTGCCTCCTCCTAGCGCAATAGAATTGGCAGGCAGAACAGTGGGAACGCATTTCTAGACAAGAACCTTCTAGAAGATGGTGATGGGCATTAATTGCTCATTATGGTTCTTGCAGGGGAGTGGAGAATCTTCTATGCATTTATTACCCACTCCTCTCTGTGGTGGTTTTTAGGGCAAAAACCCTAATTAGGGCATATGTAGCTCAATCTGAGCCCTTCATTGTTATTCAATCTAAGTCATCCGCTGGACTGGGCCAACTATAAAAAGGGGCATTCCCCCTCATTTGTAATCCATTTTAGATTAGATTAAGAGTTGAATCAGAGCTAGAGAGTAGAGAGCATATAGTGAATAGTTAGAAGTTAACTTAGTTTGAAAAGGAAAGAAAAGCTTTCCCTTTCAAAGTTTTTGTAAAAGGTTGTTGTGGAGGACTCTCATAATACAAAGAATTTCATTGATTGGTGATTCTATCTTTCGTTGTGAGCAGTTGACAAGACATTTTCGTCTTTCCAATTCAAGTAGATTAGAGTAAAGTAGATTTTCATTTCATGCAAGTAGTTGTTAGTTGTGGAATGTGGCATTTAATTTGAGCAAGTCTTCTTTCATCCATACCACTAGCGGGCTTGTTGATGGTAAGTTCGCCTTGTGTGGTCAACTGGAGTATTAGCACTTAACTTCGATTGTGGCTCATATGTCCATATGCATCGTTGTGATGGTATGTACATGTTGTGTCATAATTTGAACACCTTTCTCATCCTTTGAAGATTGCATCGACTTTGTGGAAGTTGTCAGAAGGGAGGCAAAGCGGAGTCTGGCTTGAAGATTGTTTAAGTTGATCCTCGCATTCCACCCTTTAGAAATAGAGTATAGAATCCATACCCTTACTCCTTTTAAATTCAGCATTTCCCAGTTAGTCTAGAAATCAAAGCATCATAGTCAAATCGTTCATCTGCTTCAAGAGGTTGAACAATTACGTAAATCCCCTTGGAATACCCAGCATATTCACATCAACCAACTGAGCCTATTTGCTACATAAGGAACCTTGGAGTTGAACGCATGATCTTTCACGCAATCTTAGCATGTGGAATACTTTGATCAAGAGAGAATAGAGTGACTGTTGGACATTTTATTCTGTGTTGGTGCGGTCATAAAACACCCGTCAACAGGACGTCCAGTGAGATAACGAGCTTTAGACTACAATCTTTCAGGCATGTTTATGAATGTTTTGGAATTGCTTAATCGCATATCTTGATTAGTCTCTCTCTCCCTTTTCTTAAATGAATCGAATTGTATTGAGAATGCGATCTTGGGTACACGTCCAATTTATTGAATTGAACATCAAAGACTCTGCAATCTCCTTTACTCCATCTAGCCGAATATCTCTTTATTTTTCATGCGACCCAGTTGTAGCATTCTTATCTAGTATCCAAGTTTGTAAACGCATCTTTTCCTTTCTGGTTACTTGAGTCTAACCACTCTTTTTCTTGGGCTCTTGGATCTAGGTTGGGTCCTTAAATTTAATCTTTATTGGAAGATGATAGGAAGTCGAATTGTGGAAAGTCTTGAAAATCAATAAAGAATAGTATTTCTTCCCTCTTAAGAATAAGGAATGAATCAATGTAATTGAATGTAAAGGTATGAAATTAGAGCAGAGTTCTAAGACCTCTTTCTCTTCTCTTAAAGTTTGAAATGAGTTCTTTTCCTAAATGTAAAAGAAAGAATTAAGAATTGAGTCTCTGATAATATAACTCTATGGGTTAAGAAAGAATTAAGAATTGAGTCTTTGATAATATAACTCTATGGGTTAAGAATTTAAATACCGAGCAAGGGTGAGAGTGTTGACAACACGAGGTACATGCTTATTATTGATAAAATCCTTGGCCAAGGTTATGATGCTTAGATTAAGCATTTGTCAACTATCAAGAACCAGATATACCCCTGGTCAGAATGGTCTTTCTAGTTAGGAGTACCCTATAGTAAAGGATCGACCAAGTAGTATAGGTTCTTGACACTAGGCTTAGATGGCATGATGGTATTTATATGATCCTTTATTGACTACCTTGAGAAGGGTCGGGTTTCTTTAGTTGAAGAAACACAGGAGACCAGTAGGTCTTTGGTTGGGCAAAAAAGCCCTTGATGATATTTTTTTTTCCCTTGAAGACAAAGACTTGATCAAGCATTCCAGCAGGAAGCCTCTAGACTGTACTTTCTTATAACTCTCTCTCTCTCTCTTCGTTTCAATTATATTTACTTATAATGTTTATTTCATTGATGTAATAATTGCTCTATTCATTTAGAAAGTAATGAAAAGTTAGTTCATAACCAACTATGGTTTACAGGTATATAAATTGTTAGTTGTTCCTTTCAGCTGAAATTGAAAAACTAGAAGTTAGTTGATGAATGTTAAAGTAGTTAATGTTTAGATTGTTTTTCCTTCTTGATTGTTAATGCAAAGGAAACTCTCACAAGAAAAACTAGTTGGTTACTTTTCAGCTGAATTTGGTAGTTAGTTACCATTCTTAAACTGTAGATTAGTTAGAGTGTTACATATGGTATCAAAGCGAACCGGGTTCAACACATGGACCTATGAGCTCATCACGAGAAAACCCATTAAGCATTCAGCAGTTTGGCTAAGGTTTAAAACTGGTTTGATGCCAGAATGGCATAGAGAGAAACCAAGGAAACTGTCAGGAAGACTAATTTTTTTCAGCACTTACCCAAGTCAATGACTAAGAGAAAGCCAACTGAAGAGATAAAACTTCAAGAGCAAAACAATTCTACTAAGATTGCATAGTGGAAAGATTTTGAGACTTAGACTAGAAAGATGAAACCTTGGTCAATTACTAATCAAACTAAGAGCTTGGGTAAAGCAGTGTCTGTAGGAGTTCAAGATCAATCTTATTTCTCAAAAACATAAGGATGGGAAGATTCAAAAGTAATCAATCAGGTGCAAGAGCAACTAAGTATTGAAAATCCTTGAAATCATATCAAAGACACATAAATAAGATGGGTTCTAGTCTAACTTCTAGATGGCTTGGAATGAGCCAAGTGGAATAAAAGGATCAATAAAGGACAAGTGGTGATACATTGGCATGGAATGTTGAGAAAGATGGTATAGGACCTACAAATACTTTTGTTCACCGAGATTCATGAGAAAACCAATTGCCTTATATAAATAATAAGCATAAGTAAAGGCGAATACGAGATCCTTAATACCTCATGAAGCCTTTTGGAAAAGATCTTAATACGTGGAAGGTGACAAATTAAAGAGGATCATATCAGGCATTATTTTGATGAATAAAGATTGGGATTAGAATCATTCTTTGAACTTTTGTTAAGAATCTGCGTGGAGATTGCAAGATAAATCATAACAGTTGTAAGGAGAAGATATTAGTTATACTCATGGCATTTTGGTCAAATGGTTGTGAACTATGAATTTTGCCTTTTGGAGGAGCTAGAAAGTACAATTGCAACAGTGAACGCAACCATCATTGAAGGATTTAGCTAAAGTTGTTTAAGTTTTAAACAAGTAACCTATTCAGTGAAGTAAGGAATAGAGTTTTGTAAAGCGAAACTAAAAAGAGAAGTTTGTGTTCCAATGTGTTTCTATAACAAAATCTTATAAAGTCATCTAAGCAATGAACGATAGATACTCTCGGAAGTAGGAGTGGATGTGTTATAACTTTTTTTTATTTATTGCAAATTTTTTAGCAAGATGAAAATCATGAGGGACTTATTTGTTTGATGTGCTTGTAACGCAATCTCTAACCCATTGTAAGTTTTTGGAAAGTCTGAATACAGTGCAGCAATCTACTTCCTTGTTAGTGACTCAGTCAAGTCAAGTAGTGCATAATAAGTGTTCATTTGGATTTTGACACTTCTTTGGATTTTGGTAAAATTCCTTTTAATACTGGCAAGGAATGCATTGTTTTATTTCTTTATTTTGAAATGGTCTAGCCACTGAATTTTGAAGATTGTTTATTTTATGCCCAGTTGGTCAAAATTTGATTTAATGTTGGAAATGAGCTCATTCTTTTGATTTAATCCTGAAATTAAACTGGTTATATTTTGATATTGAGTTAAGTTTTCGTGGTGGCTATACAAGAACATTTTGGTTGTTCACTATGTTTGATGAAATGTTCATCTCTATCATGTCTTGGATGGGCCTCTGATGGATTGTGTAAGGGAGTAAATTGTAGGAAAATGCACCTGGTATGTTCTTAACCTTACAAAAGAAAGAAACCTTGTGTTATGGTTTGTGGGCGCACAGGTAGTCTAGTAAGTCCAAGTGAAAAGTCTCTCCAAGTTGAGCAGGGCGGTAAACTATGACTACGTTCAATGAAAATGTATATATATAAAAAGTTAAAAACTATGGCTATAGTGAGTGTTGTTGCCACTACGTGCACTCGTTAGTTCACCGTACTCCAGACACTTAGCTAACCAGAGTTGTTGTACTTAGTAGGAGGGTATCCTTAGTAGTGTGACAAAGTTGGTTAAGTGGGGGTACACACTAGAGCTCGGAGGGAAACTGAAAGGGATTCCCTCTTATCAGTGGCATGCCGAGGTGGCATACCGAGTCTTGGAGGGCACTTGAACTAAAAAAGAAAAGAAATTATGATATTTTCTCTTGTATTTACTTATTAACTTATTTTAATGATGCATGAGATAAATGAAATCGGTACTTGATGAATAACCTTTTCAGCTAGAAAAGTGAAGGTTGATGTTTACCTTTGGTGAAATTCTCTTGGTAAACCTGTGTTAAAATAAATTGATTGCTATACGTAGAAAGAGTATCCACCTTTATGGTGTTTTTTATAACAACTATAATTCTGCTATCAAGATGATTCCATTTGAAACATTGGACAAAAGAAGATTTTGAAATCCTGTAAGTTCGGTAAGCTAGAAGACAGGATTAGCATTAGTCCATAAATGTTGTCAGAAATGGATAAACAAATCAAACCGATCAGGAAAGATTGGTGGAAGTTAATAATAGATAGAAAAGCTAAGTAAATGCCAACTGTACTCTAACACAATCCTTGGCTAGATAAGAAAAGTTCATAAAGTAAGGAATGTATTCCAAACCAGCTCCTAGATATAAAGGACTCTTCAAAATTTCCGAAGTAAGGATGTTACATATGAATCTAATGAACAGTATTTTCCGTGAACGTGTGGTCAAATTTGTGTTGGTTTTCCTCGATGACATTCTTATTTATTCAAAAAACGAGGATGAGCATTTTCAGCATCTTGGGTATTTCTTCAACGATTGAGAGAACATAAACTTTATGCAAAATTATCAAAATGCACTTTCTTTCAAGAAGAGGTACCATACTTGGAGCATATGATATCAGCTAAGGAATAGCAGTAGATTCTGCAAAGATAAAAGCTATAGTCGAATGGCCAGTACCGAAAATGTGCATGAGGTTAGAAGTTTCATGGGATTTGCTAGGGTATTACCGAAGGTTTGTAATAAATTTCTCTAGGATCGCATACTCCATTACCTCCCTTCAAGGAAAAGGAAAGAGAGTTGAATGAGCAAAGAAATGTCAAGAAGTGTTTAATACATTTAAGGAGAAATTAATGACTGCACAAATTTTGGTGGTACCAGACCCTAACAGTCATTTTGTAGTTATAACGGATGCGTCTGGTGATGGTTTGGGCGGAGTACAAATGCAAGATGGGAAGGTAGTGGCTTACGAATCTCGGAGTTGAAGCAGTGTGAGCAGAATCATGAACCTCATGATCCGGAGTTAACAGCGATTGTGCAAGCCTTGCAAATGTGGTGACATTACTTGTTAAGGAAGACTTTTGAACTCAAATCGGACCATCAAGGTTTAAAGTATATATATTCACTCAGCCTAATTTAAATGCTTTCCAAAAGAGGTGGATGGAGTTAATTTCAGATTATGATTTTGAGGTCAGTTACACTAAGGGCAAGGAAAATAGAGTAGCCGATGCATTGAGCCGACGAAAACATATAGCTTCCATGGTGTCAATCAACACAAATTTTAGAGCTCAGGTACTACAAAAATTGAATGAAGATGAATTCTACCAGCAAGTTCGAGAAGCTCTATAGGCAAACTCTCAAGAGCCTAAATATGAAGGTTTTTTGATTGAAGTAGATGGACTTTTGAGATATAAGGGCAGGATGTATGTACCAAACTCAGCAGAACTAAGAAAATTGGTATGGAAGGAGGTACACATAGCACCATACTCAAGTCATCCAGGGATAACCAAAATGTTGGCTGATGTCAGACCTCTATATTTTTGGAAGGGAATGAAAAAGGATGCAACCAAATTTGTTGGAGGATGTTTTGAATTCCAAAAGGTTAAGGTGGAGCATTAGCACTTGACAGGATTATTACAACCTCACAACATACTAGTTTGGAAATGGAAAATCATCAGTATGGATTTTGTGCAGGGATTACTGATGATGGGGAGCAGACATAATGCAATACTAGTAGTAATGGATAGACTCACTAAAGTAGCACATTTCATAACCGGAAATTCGACAGATGGGGCTTCTGAGATTGCTCGAAAGTTTGTACAAGAAAATTTCCGTCTTCATGGAGTTCTGGAAAAGATTATTTTTGACAGAGATGCTAGGTGACATCCAAGTTTTGACAAACTCTATTTTCTGCCTTGGGAACTTAGCTAAATATTAGTACAGCTTATCAATCCGAAACAGATGGACAAACGAAAAGAGTACATTAGATTTTGGAAGACTTATTAAGAATGTATTGCATGGACCAGCAATATAAGTGGGAAGAGTATTTACCATCGGTAGAGTTTGCTTATAACAATTCATATCAATCAGCTATCAAAATGGCACCCTTTGAAGCACTGTACGATAGGAAGTGCAGACACCTATTAGTTGGAACAAAATGGAGGACAAGATCATTCTAGGACCTGAAATGCTTTAGGAAATGGAAGAACATGTTAAATTAATCAGACAAAGGTTGAAGGAAGCTAATGATTGGCAGAAGAGCTACGCTGATGCAAAACGAATTCCTAGGCAGTTTGTGGTTGGAGAGAAAGTTCTCTTGTGAGTGAAACCTCAAAAAAACTCTATCAAATTTGGAAAAACCTCTAAACTAGCCCCAAGATATGTAGAACCTTTTGAAGCCCTGGAAGTTATCAACCCAGTAGCATACATAATTGCTCTACCTCTGGCTCTCGCCAGATTGCGCAATGTATTTCATGTCTCCTATCTTAAGAAGTACTATGCAAAATTTGATCATATGATTGACTGGAATTCTTGCAGGTGCGGGATCTTGGGGTGATCACAATAGAGCCACTCAGAGTGCTCGAGGTACATAAGCTATACTTACGTAACCGCGAGGTGGTACCATGCAAGGTCCAGTGGGACCAGTTAGGAGAAAATGCCACATGCGAGGATTATGATGAAATCCTTCAGAAATTTCCTTATCCGTTTATGAACAATTAAGAACTTTATATATATTTATGATTTTAGACCTCAACTTTTAAATTAAACAACCATCGGGGACGATGATTCTTAAGGGGAGAAGTATGTTACATCCCTTTTGTCTTGAACAAGATTATGGCAATGGAATTATGGACATTTTGTTAGTTGTGATTAACTACCTTTCATGAGAATGTGAAATTGGGAAAAGAAATTTTAATTTGCTTGTTCTAACTACAATGATGAATGATTTCCTTATATATGTATATAGTGAACGCGTTGATGAGTTTTATTTTAAAAGTTGATACCCAGAACGGTCTAACCCTATTTCTTTGTCAAGTGGTTGCAGGATTGCCAACACCTTGAGCGAAAGGGAAATATCATCAAGGAGAGGTTGTAGTCTATAAAGGATCAAATTACCATCAAACCATGAGTCGGTGTAAGGTGGCTACATTGAGTTCGTAACCTTGGGATATATCTCATTTAATTAAATAATTTTAGAACAAGTCAATTTTAACTAATCATCATCGTTCTCCTTTTGAAATCATGTAATTAACTTCTGGAGCGCATCATAAGAGTTAGTAAATGAATAAAATATTAAAGTTAACCTCTAAGCCACCAATTAAGTTTTAAAGTTAAAAAATATTAGTTGGTGTCGATGGGAGGCGGCCACTCCCCGCCAACCTTGCCATTGAGCCTCTTGGATGAAACATCCAAGAAGGTATTCATGCAGTCGTTACCTTTCTTGGAGTTTTGGGGCTCGGTTGAAGAGATTCATTAATTTTTAGGATGCTCTTATTCGTTATGCTCTTTTCCTCAATTTTTCTATATCGGCATTCTTTGTTTTGAGCACACCTTCACCTTTTACACTCTCATTCATTCTGATTCGATTTCATATATGTTTTGCCCACTCATTCCGAATCATTTTCATATTTTTCTGCCCACTCGTTCTGTTAGATATTCTTTTGCCTTGCTTGCTCAATTTGAACGACATTCATATTGTCTTGCTCTGTATTAGCACTCTTTTGGTCTTGCTTTCTCTCCTTGGAAACCATGGCCAAACATGATTTTGCTTGATCCTTTCACTAGGACAGTGAAGGAAATCTACACACTCTCTAGTAGCTGCCATCTCTGAAATTTTCTTAATTGAGAAGCTACTCCATACCCTGTAGCTGTCATCGGGGTTGCTGGGAAGAAGAACGTCCAGTGAGATAACGAGCTTTAGACTACAATCTTTCAGGCATGTTTATGAATATTTTGGAATTGCTTAATCGCATATCTTGATTAGTCTCTCTCTCCCTTTTCTTAAATGGATTTGTATTGAGAATGCGATCTTGGGTACACGTCCAGTTTATTGAATTGAACATCAAATACTCTGCAATCTCCTTTACTCCATCTAGCCGAATATCTCTTTATTTTTCATGTGACCTAGTTGTAGCATTCTTATCTAGTATCCAAGTTTGTAAACACGTCTTCTCCTTTCTGGTTACTTGAGTCTAACCACTCTTTTTCTTGGGCTCTTCGATCTGGGTTGGGTCCTTAAATTTAATCTTTATTGGAAGATGATAGGAATTCAAACTGTGGAAAGTCTTGAAAAATGATGAAGAATAGTATTTCTTCCCTCTTAAGAATAAGAAATAAATCAATGTAATTGAATGTAAAGGTACAAAATTAGAGCAGAGTTCTAAGACCTCTTTCTCTTCTCTTAAAGTCTGAAATGAGTTCTTTTCCTAAATGTAAAAGAAAGAATTAAGAACCGAGTCTTTGCTAATATAACTATATGGGTTAAGAATTTAAATGCCGAGCAAGGGTGCAAGTGTTGACAGCACGAGGTACGTGCTTATTATTGATAAAATCCTTGGCCAAGGTTATGATGCTTAGATTAAGCATTTGTCAGCAATCAAGAACTAGATATGCCCCTAGTCAAAATGGTCTTTCCAGTTAGGAGTACCCTATAGTGAAGGATCGACTAGGTAGTATAGGTTCTTGACACCAGGCTCAAATGGCATGATGGTATTTATGTGATCCTTTATTGACTACCTCGAGAAGGGTCGGGTTTCTTCAATTGAAGAAACACAAGAGACCAGTAGGTCTTTGGTTGGGCAGAAAAGCCCTTGATGATATTTCTTTTTCCCTTGAAGACAAAGACTTGATCAAGCATTCCAACAGGAAGCCTCCAAACTGTACTTTCTTATAACTCTCTCTCTCTCTTCGTTTCAATTATATTTACTTATAATGTTTATTTCATTGATGTAATAATTGCTCTATTCGTTTAGAAAGTAATGAAAAGTTAGTTCATAACCAACAATGGTTTACAGTTATATAAACTGTTAATTGTTCCTTTCAGCTGAAATTGAAAAACTAGAAGTTAGTTGAGAATGTTAAAATAGTTAATGTTCAAATTGTTTTTCCTTCCTGTTCGTTAATGCAAAGGAAACTCTCGCAAGAAAAATTAGTTAGTTACTTTTCAGCTGAATCTGGTAGTTAGTTGCCATTCTTAAACTATAGATTAGTTAGAGTGTTACAACAGTTCTGCGAAAATCTTCTTCAAAAATCTGCAAGTTCATGCAAAAGAAACCCTCAAATCTACTTCAAGAAAACCCTCAAATTTCTTCAAAAAATCTGCTGCAACAAACCCTTCAAAAATCAGCTTAAAAAAAAAACCCTTCGATTTCCAAAAAATTGGTTCACAAAAACTCTTCACAAAATTCCTCAATTTTTATCTTTAAAAAAATTGGCTAAAAACTTCAATTCATCAAAAAACCTTTTGAAATCATTTTTCAATTTTCTGGGTTAACCATTAACATTCATTTAAACAACGAATTTTTATTACCAAAAAATCTGCCAAAAAAGTTCGAGCATAAGCTCTGATACCATAAAATGATAATTGATAATTGATATTCGATATTCATATTCTATATTTTACAAAGAAGAGGAAAACTCCTTATATAGAAAAATACAAGATGATGTTTCTAAAAAGAAACCATCGTTAATTGAAGCAAACTAAAGAAAATAACTGAAAGATGCTAAAACAAACTAAAGCATAAACAGAAGTTACTAAAAGCTAAGTTAACTAAAAATAAACTATCGACTAACTAAAGCTAAGATGACCATTAAATATTACAAATTTTTTTAAATAGTAACCCAGTTGTGAACCATTTAATTCGTTGTTTTTGTCAATGGCCCTTCCAAGTTCCAACTTCCTAGTTACTTAAATCTGTAATCATAATAATTTTTTATGGATTCCCCTTCTTCTTGGATTGTGTCATTGATCTAGCTTACACTTTCGATGAGGATTTTGGGGGATTGAAAATTGGACAAGAATTCCTCCCTGACTATAGACCGTTCCTTATCATGTTGAGGGCAGGTCTTTCTATACCAATTTAATGCATTATTATGTAAGGTTACTACAAAATCAAATAATTTTGTTTGATCTTTGTTCATTCCTTTTCTCTATCATAGTGATTCCAAAACAAATATGTGTTCAGACACTTCTATGGTATCCTTGCCAAAAAATGGGAGCTTCACTAATGAGTCCATGTTGAGAAAAGTTCCTTTATTTTCCTTGCAGTGTTGAGTTGATTTATTATGTGATAGTTTCTCTTTTTTTACTAGTCTTTTGGTTTACTAACTTCCTATTCCTTCCGTTGTCCCTAGATAACTCTATATTGATAAATTCTCTTCCTAATATTGTATCATAGTCTTGTATGAATTGTTGTTGTGATTCTATTGTTTTATTTTAATGATCAAATATATCTCACGTTGAGATTCTTCTTGATTTCAATGGCATAGTGGATGACTCGTGATCTGGGAGTTGCGCCTCTTCATAAGGACATTTCATTTTAGGAGATGTCTTCTAATTAGTTAATGGCATATTATTGGACAGCGATGGTTATTATTCTTTCTTAATCTTCTCAATTGTATTCTTAGTCAAGTTGCTAAACATATTATCATCTTAAGATTTGTCATTTCTGGATTTTGATTGTGTTTGAGTTTTTTCATCAATGTTTCGGATCACACTCAGCGATCCATCATCAGGATGATAGAGAGCATAAGGAGATGATGGATCCATCATCTCCTTATGCTCTTTATCATCAGGAATCATCTCCTTATGCTCTCTATCATCCTAATGATGGATCACTGAGTGTGAGCCGAAGCGTTGATGAAAAAACTCAAACACAATCAAAATCTAGAAATAACAAATCTTAAGCATTATGGATTATGGATTGTGGAAATCTCATAGCATTAATATTATCATCTTCTTCTTGTACTACCTAATATAATATCCTTTTTAATTCATAGTACTTTATCTTTTCCACATTTATATTGACTATTCAATCCAAATATTCTACTTCAGAATTTAGGGGTTTTGATTTTACTAAGGGTGTTTCAAATCCCTCAAATCTTTCATCCATTATGACTTTTAGATTGGTCAAAACCAATCTACTATGTGGTGTTCGTGTCAACATGGGAAGTGGATGTCACGAACACCACATAGTAAATTGACACGAATCCCATAATGTCTAAGAACTCCCATATTCCTCAATCCTTCTTGCTAGTTGCCATGTCCCCAATTTGGGGTCTATTTCTAGCTGGCAGGGGAAAAGCATTTTTAAATGCTAATTTGAAAATAATAATAATCTTTAAATTAAATAAATAATACTAATTATATTTAAAAATAATATTAATATTATTAAAAAATAATAAATAATAATATTAAATATAAATTTAAATTATTGAATAAATAATATTTAAATTTAATGAAACTCTTTGGCCAACCTTTGGAAGGCAAGTATTTAAGGCATCCTCGGCTTTGTTCATGATCATGGAATGAAGACATAGAAGTTGATTGCATAGCTGGTCTCGGCCTAGTAGGACGTAGTCTCTGCTAGTGGATCTGTGTCTTTGTTCATCCAATTCGTTCTTTCATCCACTTCAATTCCGCCATTTATTCAAGCTTTCTTGGTTGTTGCGATTACAGGTGGGACGAAACTAGTAGCGAGTAAAGAATAGTGGTCGAGCCAAGGCTCTAGCCACTCTGCTCAAGAAGGAATCCAAAAAGTTGAATATTTAGCACCCAACACCAACTCTCATCTTTGACACCTCCTATGCAGAGCGCAATATCATCCACAGCCTGATACAAGGCAACCACCCTGTCAAGACCCATCAACGACATCATTCCTCATCTTGCGACAATCCTTTGTATGAGACGAGTATTGATAAGAGTCGTCATTTCATAAAGGGTTCGAGCAAGTCACGGGGCAATTGGAGTGCGAAGGCCGGAGTCTAGTATCGCATCATTACTACTCACTATCACACACGACAGTGCATCCATCATGCAAATACTGATGATCCAGGTTAGCGGAGCCCAGGTCAAACGACTGGCTTATAGGAGATCGAGACCTGAAGCTAATTGCGATTGAGTGTTCAGAAGGCTTACAGACTCATCAAGTGTCGGGATCCAAGACTACCGCTAGAAGTTCGCGATTTCCAGCAAATCGTCCCCCTAATTTGCAATTGGGAGATTAGATATCCTTTACATTCTTCAGAGTCACGAACCTACCAAAACGCATTCATATCCTGATTTGCGGGTATTTGGAGCCAATCTGATAGCAACTGTAGTTCCGACCATTCCTTGGTGAGTTTAATTACTATCAATCGATTTCATTTTGTGCTCATCATTCACTCGGTCCCAAGCTAGAACTAAGTGCGTCCAATTATGTAATCTCTGTGAGTCATATTGATCGAACAATATTTTGTTGGTACCTGTGTTGGGCAGTGAATCTGAATTCCTTAGACTATTTGTTATTAATAAAATCTAGAGGAGTCTATTTTGATTTGATGCTCAGAATGCTTTAACAAATCTGTAGTTGTGCATGATCTCGCCATTATGTGTGTGTCCAGTTCGATCTGGTAAATCTGTGCATTGCATATATGGATGATCAATTATGCTGGGTCAATTGTCTATCATTTATTGGCCAAGTGATGGTCATATTCTGTTTGTTGTCAATATTTGCTAGTACTTGGTTTATTTCGGTAGATTGTCATATTCTGGGTCATTATCAGCACTTTCAGTACTCGGCATAGTACACTAGTTTAGTTAGAGTTTCTATTGCTTTGTTGATGTGAGTGGTTAACTTCTTTGGTGTGTCATTGAGTGGCCCATTCATATGTTCCTCTATATGCAAAGTCTAAGTGTCGTTATTTTCTTGTATATTTTGTTCAGCTGCAGCCCTTTTGGCAAGCTCATTTGTACCCCATTCTTCTAGACAATGTGCGTTCTCTTATTTTTCCTACCCTGCCGCAGCCCTTATGGTGCACTCTATCTCACTCTTCTTAGCCTTTTCCATTCTTTTGCGGTATCTTTCTTGTATTTCCTATGTTATTTTTTTGTCATTTTTCTTATTCTTATTGATCACATCTTTTCAAGGATCCCTTCAAGATCCCCCACTTTCCATTTGTCATCCCCTAGGTGCCTAACCCCCTCTCACAAGACTAGGACCTAAAGGAATTTGCCATAGATCATAGAATTTTTTTGTCTTATTTATAATATCTTTCTTAGCAACTCTTTTATGATCACAATTAATAGTTTTGCATTTGGATATATTCTTTATAGCTTGACCAAGGTCCTGGCAACAAAACCAAATGTTGGCAAGGAAAATAGATTCACAGACCGGAGTTCTGAGTCCTAATATCCTACAAGTTGTAAATATACCCCCAATGCTTACAATATAAGAATAGTCAAGTGTTTTGCAGTAGCCTATGTCAAACTGCAGTGAGTTAAAAGAGTTGCAAATAAAAAAATAGAATGTGCAATATCATTCATAAGTTCATAACACAATACTCCAGACTTTGATATATATTCATTCATCAATCAACATATTACATTATCCAATGTTCAGTCCTTAACATATTCTATCTTTCTCTTTTTCTCTATCCTATTCATTATTTTCTCTTTCTTCATATCTCTCTTTCTCTCTTTTTGTTTTTCTACTGTATGTATGTTATTAGAATAGGGATGTGTTCCTTATAATCATTATGCCTCCTAACTACTGTAGGAATTGGCCTAGTGCTCCACATTCGTTTTGCAGTAGGATGCGGTGGTCTGCACATGCTGCTGTCACTTTGCTATTTCACCTGCTAACAGGATGTTATACCTCACTAGATTATGTCCCAACTTGCAAGTTAAAATAGTCAAATGCCCAGATGAGAGAGAGAGAGAGATGGATGTTACACCTCACTGGATTCTTTCCAACTTGCACATTAAAATGGTCAAATGGTAAATGTGACTATTTTCATTTCCCAGATGCATATAATGGAGACATTCCCTACATAAATATGAGAAAACATACATAACAACCACTTTGGCAATATTAATGTATTATCAGGTCAATGCTGGTAATCTTTAATTTCTCTTCCCATTAAGATCAAGAAAAATACCAGTGTTGCCTGTATGACAGTCAGTGTTGTAGCACCAATTAAAACAAATGTGCCAACACATAGAAATGCTAATGCACCGGGATGGTAAACAAGTAAATAATGCACCCATGAACTAGAAGATGAAGTAGCCATAGGGTCAGTCCAAAGCCCTGTATTTCAGCACAAATCATTTTTGAAGTTATCAGGACAACATAAACAACTCAGATAGGAAATGCAACCCATAATATTTTTTACATAATTCTTACTCTGAATAGCGACTACACAACCAATAAATGTTGCAGAAGTTTGAAGGCATATGAACACAAAAAAGTCCCACTTATTCTTCTGCAAAAATATAGAAAGCAAACAGTTTAAAAACACGACTCACTGTATGATGAACAGTGTCTGCACAAACCCAAGTATTGGACAAAAATGTGGAGACACAAAAGAAATGTATTCCCGTGCTCAATATGTAACAGCATAAATATTGCACTGGATTCAAGTACTTTCTAGGTTATGTTCTCTAATATCCTGGATAAGTCTGCAAACAGATTAACTCTCATGAAGATTGTGAAGATAAAGAACAAAACATGCAGTTAGCAACCTGATCTATTGTATCTGAAGCTCACCTTGCCAACACAGTTAGAAATCCACGGGCAATGGTGATCAAATTGCTCAACACAACGGTTGCAAGAAGAGCAATGCTTGGAACGTATAGGCCTGATTATCTGAAAAAATCAGCAAATAAAAACTAACATGCAAAATGTTAAATTGAATTACATTTTATTATAGAAACAAATGTGTCGTCTAAATTACTACATTTCAAAAAGAAATTTTGATATCACAGAGCACCTTGCAAGTTGGGCAAAGCTGAGACCAAAACCCTGCCCACCGAGCAGAATTGCTTAGCTCACTGTTTAACAAAGATTCCTGCAAGAACAGTAAACCCATGAAAACTTACATAAAAAAATGAAATCAAAGAAATATTAAATATGTCCTGATCTTAACTTACATAAAAAAATGAAATCAAAGAAAACAATATACAGACCTAAACAATGTAAATTAAGATCAGGACATATTTAATATTAAAAAATATAACACATTATATCTGTAAGATCACACAAGTAAAATCCAAGAGGCAAAGCACAATATTAAATTCAAGACTGCTACCGTCTATAGCCTTATTCCTTTTTCTAAAAGCCATTTGCATGATAGACATCGTATAATCTTGCTATCATGAGATTAATTCTTTTACTGACATATCATAAATGATACTATTGCCATCCGTAATAACTTGAAATATTGATTGCAAGAGCCAAACTTCAGTCGAAAATATTCCACAGAATTGTGTATAAAACATGATTTTTCAATGTCGCACCTCAGAAATTTTTTAAATTATAAGAATGCAAATAACATATGAAAAAATTGTCACAGTGCTGACAACTGCTATTCCATATTTTCCACAGCTACTGTTCATATAACTGACATATGTCCCTCCATAAGCATGGTCAGATCCCAAACAAGAAAAGCTATTGCATGAAACAACACTGAAGTGCATTACTTACATCTTCATGTTTAGAGGTATGTGAGTTGCGTGAATTCATTTCAATATACCCAGGATCCTTACTGCATTCAAAGACACAACTTCTGTCAGGACAATATTGTGTTCCACCAGAGAACAAAAGTCTCATAAATATTAATAAATTAACCAATAGTCAAAGCTTTACATAACTTGAAGTAACAATATCTATGCCCCTAGGATCAGCTTATAATGAGTTACGATCATGACAATACTGAACCACTAATATACTCCACATCAAGAATCAATGAAATGGAAGACAACTTGATTCCTAAATTATTGTTCAAAAGACATATTGTCCCGGTCCACCAAATACTGATTATCAGCTTTTTTACTATAGAAAAAGCTGAGATCTACAAATGTTAAAATAAATTAAATTAACTGCATTTTATAGGTTTCCTGTCTTACAACGTGATCACAGATTCCAATTGTGATCCCAATTGAAACAAGAGCAAGAAGACCCAACCCATATAGTGGCTTTTCAATTTATTTATAAATGCACATCTTTAATCATATTAATTTTGAATATCTAATGATGTCAAATGCCAGTTAAATTGTCAAAACCCAAAAGCAATATTTAAGTTGCTTATGTGTCAAGCTCCACATAAGATTACTCTATGGTAAAACATACAAAGAAGTATGGGGTAATTAAAATTTTAACCATTAACTATCAGATTATGTTCAAACTTACACAGATAAGAGAACCAAATGTACACAAGAAAACTGCGATAAGCAATTGAAACAATTCCCAGATAGTGAACTGTTTTGTTCTCATGCAAGGTTCCCAATTCAATATTGCATCTTCAGAGCATGCACCTCTCATCCATAAACATGCTGGTTTGTCCCTAAAAGATCATTTTCATATTGTCAGCCATTACATGAAAAAGGATGCTGTCTCCTTTCAGATGTACAGATAACAATCTTCTGTGACAAATTTGACCTTCAAAGACAGTGCACATAATCCTCACCACCAACTTCCAGGATATTAAATGCTGTGAGAGACCACAAGGGGATAAAGGTTACTGTTAGGACTAGGTGTTGTCCACCTTGCAAATCCTAGGGAAATTGTAATATCTAATTATTGTAATGTGTTGTACTATTTGGACCCTCATAGAATGGGATACCATACTTGGAAGGAATTTCAAGATTCCTTGGCTGACACAATGCCACTTGGCAATCTTATCATGATGGCTGTAAGAGAATATTGATGATGAGGTTATATTGTTTAATAGGAAGGGTGTCTTTGAGCTGTTGTGCCTACATAGAATTTACTGTCAAATTGTAAACCATAAGTTGGGTTGTTTCTCATTTATGAGTTAAATTCTTAGTATAAAATTTGTCATTTGTTGCTCATAAGTCATTTATGAGTTCTTGTTTCCAGTTGTTGTCAATGTTGTTATCGTCAATTCAAGTAAACATTTTGAAAGGGCTTATGAGAGAAGGTTTTTCAAGCATGCCAGTCAAGGTGAAAAGATTGCCTGAAATACATGGAAAGGCAGTGAAGTGTAATGATAGGTAAGTGAACATCAGAGCTTCCAGAGCATGTTGTGATGAAGGGAAGGTACCCAAGGGCAATTTAAAGATGAGAAAAGGCATGCAAGTGATCCAGAATGTGTCGAACGAAGAGAAAGTCACGTTGAAGGTCCAAAATCACTGGAAAATGTCTCCAACAAGCTTGGGTGTGTTTCTTGCAGGTCCAGCGTCATGCTGCAACATAAAAACCATTTATGTCATAAAGTACTTGCACTTTTCAATGTCAACAAAGAAATAAATCACTTGAGTGACTCAAAAAGCACCTTTTCACTTAGATGATAAATGTTAATGAAGAATTAGAGCACATGTGCACTTTTCACTTAAATGACCAAACTTAACATCAGATTAAAATGAAAAAGTGACATTTTGACACTTTAAGTCAAAAAGGGCAATCTGGGATGACTAGAGTGTCAAATTGTCGAAGTGAAAATGTAACCAAAAATTGCTCCAAGGACCTTGGACCCACTCCTCATGATTTAAATGTAAAGTTACAAATATGTCAAAAATGCTCCTAGGTGAAAAATGGCACCCAAAGTGACTAGGTCAAAATGTCAAATGCAAAATAGATCAAAAGTGCACTCACAAGCCAAGCACAACCCTAGAGAGGTGATTGTAAAGTTATTAACTTGAAAATAGATCATAAAGTCAATCTCATGCCTTCAAGCATACCCAAGGACCTCCTTGTGTCAAGCTGTCAATACAAAATTATAATAAAAATTAAGCACATCCATGAACCTCCTTGTTTGAAGTTGTCATTGCAAAAACATGACATTTGGAAGACAACTTACTCCAATGGAATTCTTATGCTTCGCAATGAACTTGACAATAAAGGAGAGCACTTTAATAACCTTTTTTGAGTTTTCTTTTCTAATTTAAACTTCACTTTCCATATTATCTCTCCTCCTAAGGTGTCCTTATGCTCTTTACTCATGTTTCAATGCTAACTTTTTTTGTCTTCCTAGCAAAGAAAGTATCTTTGTACTATAGCATTTGGGAGATAATGCATATGCAAGGAGATGCAATGGTGTGTTCATCTTGTTCCAGCAGTGATGAATGATTTTTTCCACACTTCAAAAAAATGTTTCTTTGAGGTCATTCTCTTTTTGCTATTATGACCTTTATTTTTCTATCATGAAGTCAATGTCATCATACATTTCCCCCAAACATGGCTGATTTGTATCAACAAACTTGATCATACTCATGATAGGATCAGTGAAACTCAAGACATAGTCCACATGAGCTTACCAATCATCATTTAGGATCAATGATTTGACCTTCTGGGCCCTCTCTGAATTTTGTTGCTTCTAAATACTCCATTGGTGGGTAATGACCATGGCACCCAATGCCTCTCACACCTTCACAAGTCATCTCAAAACGATCATGTGTGATGTGAATCGGGTCTCAACAACCAAATTATGTGGAAAAAATAAGTTAATAACACATTAAAATATAAGTAAACATGGCATAAATGAAATTTAAAAATAAATTAAATTTACCTTTAACCATTCCAAATTCGAGAAGTCCTGAAAATTCCTTGTGACATATGATGGTTTGTCACAAACATTTGGATCTCCTCACCCTTTGTGTATATAGCTTTCACCCACTCTATTCAAGTGACAATTTCTTGCATCACCAAGTTAAAGGAGTGTATTTTACATGGTGTCCAAAAAATGTGTTCATAACTTTCCTCAACTAAAGCACTTGCAGCCCTACAATCTTTCGCATTGTTTGTAATGAGTTGGACAACATTTTCAAGACCCACCATCCCTATCAACTTGATAAGGATTTTATAAATGAATGCATCCTTGATTTTCCCCTCACGATCAACCGCCTTCAAAAATATTGCCCCTTTGGGGGATACTGCAGTAATACTTATTAAAGGTTAGTTTTTGCAATCTTTCCATCCATCTGAAATAATACACACTCTTGTTTCAATCCAAGAATCCCTAATTGGTTTGAGTGATGTCTCTACAAAAAAAAAAAATTGCCAATAAGATGGTGTGCACCTTTTCATAGCCAGGACTAGTGAAACTAGAAGGTGCACTATTGATTGTCATCACCATTTCTCGCTAATATGGTGATCTCGCCAAGTTGAAACGAAGACCATTGGCATAAATGCAATGTGCAATTTTTTCCTATGCAATGTCTCTTGTTTCTTTTTCAAATGTTGTAGCCAATGGACCTCTTTTGTGAGAAGAATGAGAGCGGTCTTCTTCCTGTTGATGTTACTAAGCAGCTTAGGGCTGCTTCTTCCAGCACTCTCATCTCAAGAAGACACATAAATTAAATGATAGCCTAATCGGCTATTTAATTTATACTCATTGAGATTATTATTATTTACTTACTTGGGCCGACCTATATTATTATTTTTGGAAAATATTTATTTATCTTAGGTGGCCAACCTATTTGAGGAGACACCTCATTTTGTATAAATACAAGGTCATTCTTTGTCATTTGATCATAAAGTTCATTCAGCATAATTCGCATTCCTATAGAAGTTCGCACTTCAACAGCAGAGCATCATTTTGTAGCAGCAGGCCGATTTCAAGGAGAATCATATTCATTTGTATCTTTGCATCTAGGAGAGGTGCTATTATTCATTGTATCAAATTCGCCTATGTGCTGGGCCTGAGTTGTAAGCAGATTTCTGCTATTGTTCCTACATTATATAAGAGAAATATTTGCTCGGTTTTTCCCCCTCAGGAGGAGGGTTTTCCTAGGGTATCTTGTTGTGTTTATTGTCTTATGTGTTGCAATTTTCTGAGTGCTTTCAATTGTTTATCTGATCTTTAATACACTAACACTTCCTGGATAGAGGGTGTCTCCAAGAAAGGATGTGGAGAGGCCATTACTGAATCTTTAGGTGTCTTAGTTGATGTTTTCCTTGTTAAAGGATGAGATTTTAGTTTTTCTCTCTCACTCACAACATCAACTTCTTGTTCTTTAATGAATGCCATAATTTTTTCTTTTGACAACCCCTTCTTGTTTCACCCTTCACATATTCTATTGCCACATCCACTTATAGCACAAAAACGAGCTTTCACTCAACTATATGAGCTCTTAAATCGGACTCCACACTCATTACAATCTCAAACAAAAGCCCCACCTCCTAGAAATTGATTAACCATCGTAAAATATTTCCATAGAGGAGATGTTTGTTCATATTTAAATTGTTTGTTTGTTTCAATACCCACTAAACTTGAACTAGTGGCCATTCCGAATAGATTGCAATTTGAATTTGTTGTTATAAGAAATTATAAAATTTTTAATTTAAAAAATTAAAAATGCAACCCTACAATATGTATAAGTGAATAAAAGTTCAAAATAAACACCAAAAAACATTATAAAATTTTTGAAACTTGTTTTTTTCCAAAAAAAAAAAGAGGAAAAGATTTAAACCTGAAAAAAATCATTAAAAACTTCAAAAAAATCATCAAAAACTTGAAAAATTTTGTTCAAAAACTAAAAGGATTAGTTTAAATGCTTGCCTTAGATGACTAGATCTCCTTTGTGCAAGCTATCTTCACCCCTTTGGCACTTTGTGATCGATCTCCTTTGAAAAAAACCAGCTCCCTTTCAAAATGCAAAAATAGCTTAGCAAGGTTGTGTTTGAGAGAAATGCATTTCAAAGTGGGCAAGGGACCAGTTTTTGCAGACCAGTAACTTAAATTGCAGCAAGTTGGGAACAACAACCCTTAAACATGGTAAATTGGAATGTCAAGGAAAGAACTTCTATCCCATATAGGACTAAATCAATCATAGACAGAAGTAGGATGTTCTTGTAGGCAAAAAGGTCACATAAAGGGCAGAATTAAGCTATTCCTCCCAATATCCTTAGAAGAAACTGAAACCCATACATACTTCTTCCTCATACAGAGCCAAAATCAGCATTGAGGGCAGTAGTAGAAAACAAATTGAAGAGAGTCAAATTCCACAAACAACAAGTACTTTAGAGTTTAGATACAACTCATGTGATCCCAAAGTTGAAGTTTGTTGCCCAAAAGAGCACAATATATCATCATCATCAACTAAGAACAAAGCCTGAAATTGCATCATTTATTCTAGTTTCCACTTCTTCTCCTCCTTCTAGCAAGCCCTCTATGCATTTCCTTCACCCATACTTTTAGATGTTGCCTCAACATCCAACATGAAACACCTTGTTGTACCCCAAATTAAAATTTTGCTACACTTAGGCATTTTGAAGAAATGGTAAAAGTCTTGTCAAAAACTGTCAAAAAGGTCGAAAAATGGGATTTTGCATGTCATGCATGTTGGTTAAAAACTCAAATTTTTCAAAATTTGACGATCTAGGTTTTCTCAGAGCGCAGTTTTCTACAAAACCCAGATCTCAGTTTTTCGGCCCTAAATTCTAGGAAATTTTTTAACATAAAAAGTTTCTAAAAATAGACTTTTTTGGGCTTTTTCATGTTTCTTCTCAAATGGATGTTGGCAAAATTTTCTAAAAATAGAATTTTTGGCTTCCAAGGTTCAAACTGATTTTGATTGGTTGAAAATACTTCCTCATCAGGCTGGTTCAATCAGAATCGTCAAAAGATTAGTTTTTCTCTGGTGGGTCTATTCTATTTTTCAGAAGCTAAAATAGGAGCTCCAAGGTCATTGATGGAGGTTGCTCAACTGCCAAGTGTCAGATTTAAGGTCTTAAGCACTGCACAGATCAGTTAGCGATGAAAGATGTTCGTGAAATGGAGAATGAAGGAGGGAAGTTGGAAAAGCTTGAAAATGGTGAAATTTTGTCTAACACTAGAGATGCTAGGTGTCCCTGTCCCGTAAAGGCGCCTAGCTGACTTTGCCTTAGAATATTTTTTAGTCTCCAGCGTGAGGTGAATGCAGCATCTGCCGAGCACAAAGTGAGGAACGAGGAATGAAGCAAAAGTTGAAAAAAATGAAAATAAATCCTAACACTAGAGAATACAGGTGCCCCTGCTAGCCAAGGGCACCCATCATTTCAATACCTCAAAAGCTGAATTAGGGTTTCTGCCTCCAAGATATTTTGTTCAAAATTCTTTGTAAAGACCCCACCTTTGGGTAATTAAAATTTTTCCAACATTTCACTTCAAACATATAAAAGTAACAAGTAACAAAGACATTACAATAAAATTCTTCCTTTCTTTATTGATAAATACATGCAAGTTACAATATATATTTCCGCACGAATTCCATTTCCATTGCAATTATGAATCAGAGTACAAAAGTAAAACAATTACATACATAGCTCGTAAGCTTTTTGCACAAATAGTAGTAAGACGGTCTAGGTTCCCTTCCTTTCAAATCTTGGTGTATATGTCGCCTATTGTGGAGGAGAAACATCACTCGAGCGCTTTTTCGCCAACCACGGACTATTAATGCGGTCCTTCGCACATCTATCATACAATAGATGGCCCTCCCTTCGAACAAAGAGATTGGTAGAGTATCTGGCTGCAACAACCCAACTGAGCATAGTGTTGTGTCCTATACATCTAGAACTTGCTATTTCACAATCCCGAACTAGCATGAAGGATCACAATGAACTGACAGTGTAGTCTCAACTATCTCACATCTAAGTGGATGTCGTACATTTCACTACTTTGGCCAAAGTATTCTCATTCAATACTTCGAATGAAGGTCATCTATCATATACACTACTCAGGGCCAATTTGATTTAAGGCTATCTTACACTACGCGTAGGCTTACTCCTTCACTGGATTGTCAATCATCCAAGACTCCCTACAACAACCTATCTATTTAGGAAATGAAAACAGTCTACAAGTGTCCCTCAGGTAACTCCTATTCCGGATATCTTTATCCACTGAGTACTTAGCTTATCTCAGTTAACCTATTAACTTAAGCTTTAGAACATACTTGGTTCTTGTTTCATCTCAGTCCTAATAGATAATAACTAGTTTTCTCGTATTCTCCATATACGGAGATCATACAGAATAAGCAATATTCATAAAGAAATGCATTTCAATTTATTTCTTTTCAATATGTAACCACTATACTTAGAATTCCCTTTTTAAGCAAAGTAAAGACAACAGTTTCCCTTTCCCTTATAAATACATTGCATTCAAGCCATTTCCTTTATTCATTGCAAACTTATAATCAGAAAACATAATCATTTTTCACTCAATCAATCAGCTATGCCTATTTTCAGTCAATGCATAGAGACAATCACAATGAATTCTTTTTCTTTCAAAAACAGATATAAGAAAGTTCCTCATGCTTGTTTCCTCAAGCTTGGCCTTCTTGATGCTCTTGAATGTTTCTGAATCCAACTGAATACAGCTCCTGGGTTGATAGTGAAATCTTCCAACTGGTTTCCTCTATTCCTTTTCCTAAAGGTGCTCTCCTTACTAAATATCTTACTCAGATACTAATCTCTTTGTTTTTCTCTAAAGTTCAGAATGACTGGTAATGCTGGTTGTATTTGCTGTTATTTCCAGAATAGATACTACAACAAATGCGCATATAAAAATGTGAATCAAATGATAGATCATAATTTAACTCAGAATGCTCAATGTTAAATTCGTGTGTTTCAGCAAAGGGCTGGGCGTCCTTTTATAAGCCCGAATTCCTCAAAGTATGGCATGCGAATGGACAACAAGGTGCCCAGAATCGGTCAAGAAGCAACATGGCAGATTTCCAAGACCTAAGTCATCAGAAATAAGTGTGATTCGACTTCTTATGAGCCAGCAAATTCAAGACTCGTTCAACTCTTAACTCGGAATTGCCACACAGAAAAACGTCCATTTTTGGCACAAAACAGAGGTTGATTCATGCTTGTTGCGAAAATGTCAAGGTTCAGGTTGCAACAACGATTTTCCAACTGGCTAGTGTTTCCCTTTAAACCAACGATTGAATTTTTCTTCCATTTCTTCCTACGTTGGAAGCTCATAATATTCACGGGAAGGTTTCTTCCAAAATTTCGCCCATTTCAAATGTCAGTTATAATGTTACAAAGAAATATTTCTTCTTTATGAAGTTGGCGTATTTTCCCAGTGGTGCATAAAATACTATAAACATTGCAACCGATTTCCATAGTTTATTTTCCATGATGCAATAATCAATATTACCAAATGACTTAATAAAATTAAGTCTTTATTTTCCAAATAAATCTCTTCTTTATTTCAAATATATATATATATATATATATATATATATATATATATTGCATTATATTAATATATATTTTATTATAGTTTTATTTTACTTCAAAATGTATATATGTGGATATATATTTAAATATTACCTATATATACATATATATTTATTTTGGTAAAACTATAATAATATATATACTTATATAATATTATATATATATATATATATATATATATTTACATTTATGCATATATACACATTTACATAATAATTGATTAAATACGTGTATTGCAAGCTAGTCAACATACTTTCAATATACTTATCAATGTATATATGTATATATGTAAATTCCAAGACAATATAATAATATTATATTCACAAATAATAGGTAGCGTGTATATGTATATAGATGTGTATAGCCAATTATATGTACATGTATGTGTATGTATACCATGTCAACACATACGTATGGCATATCAGTTTGTCGATCGTACGTCTATATCACCATGTCTATACATATAGATACATGTATATGAGAGATACATGTGTACACATATACACCTTGCCTATGTACATATATCCAATCATGTTTCACACCCAAGGTCACAGAACAATAAGTCAGGTTTAAAAGTAACATCACTCACAAAGCACAAAAAAGTAACCCAAACTCCTAAAGCCTATGGATGACTTATCAAGACCAACCTATTTGACTCAGTTCCTCTAAACCTTTAGTGAAGTGTGTGTATGCTCAATTGATTTACTTTACCAGTTATCCGACCAAGCCCCTCTCCCAAGTGATGTTTCCCCTCCGCTTGGAAGAATGGTTCATGCACCTGCACCCATAGACATACAATCTCGACAGTTATTTGTTCACAACATTAATAGTATACAAAACATCTTAAGTTAGAATATTCATAACTCAATAACTATGCATGCAACATTCTTCAAGGATAACATCAATAGAAGTATCAATCAAATGAGACAATCGTTTAAATAGAACACATTCATTTTGCTAATAAAAACATGTTTTATTCATCTCAATGATTCAAACATTACAATAAATTGCCCTATGCAATAGTAGCTATATAATCGGGGTGTAACATTCTTCTAGCTCCGTAGTGAATCCAACAGTAGGTCCATCGGATCAACTAGTCAGCCAGAATCTCAAATCAAACAGAGAAGTTCCATCAAAGTAGCAAAATGCAAATCATGAAATTCACAGAAAATATTCTATCTGGGAACTTTGGGCGCCCCAACTAGCCAAGGGCGCCTAGGGTTTTGAAAGGCCTAATCGAGCTGTTAGGGTTTGCAAATATGATCATTGTCTTCAAAATTTCTCAGGCTATCCAATGAATGTCTTAGCCAGACCGTCGGATTCATCAGTCACCCGCAGTTGCAGATCAAACAGAGGACAAAGCACGGGGGAACAAATTTCAGAAATTGGAAAATGCCTGAAAATGGTAAGTTTGGTGATCATGGGCGCCCTAGCTAGCCAAGGGCGCCCAAGCTTTTGAGTAGCTAAAAGTGGAAATTAGGGTTTGTGACCTGCAACAAGTTTTCTTCAGATTTAGTCCAGCTCTTCAATAGATTCACCTGCGAGCTCATCAAATTTGTCAAGCACCAGATATTGCAAATTGAATGGAGGGATAAACTTGTGCAAAATAAAAAATCAAAAGAAAAGATGAAAAACACAGAAAATAATCTAACTCTAGAGGAGTTGGGGCGCCCCAGCTAGCCAGGGGCGCCTAGGCTTTTGACCCCGTAAAATCAGTTTTTAGGATTTATAGCATCCAAAAGATCTTTCTCAGAATTCTTTGAGCTATCCAACGAATCCAGCGGTCAGTTCATCGAGCCAGTCAAGCATCCAAAAATGAGAATTCATCTGAAGGATAGAAAGTAGTGTAAAATAGGAGAACATAAAAAAAAAACTCTTTGGAAGAGTTGGGCACCCCAGTTAGCCAAGGGCGCCCAAGATTTTGAGGGCACAGATGATGATTTTTGCAATTGCAACCTCCAGAAGATTCTTTCCAGATTTGATCAAGCTCCGCAATGAGATCATTAGTCAATTCGCAAGATCAATCTGGCATCCGGAAATGAAGATCAAACTGAGGTCAAAATCAAGCAAAATTTGGAAATTTCAGAAAAATGGCTAAGTCTGCTAAGGAAAAGCGCTCTAGGTCAAGAAGGGCGCCCAAGTTTCAATGCCTTAGTGAAATTTCCAATTTTCGTCATTCAACATTTGAAACAATGTCCACATTTGACATACCTAGCTCAAGATTGGCTTCAAAGACTTAAAGCTGGAGAATAAAGCGTTTTTAATCCTCAAAACCTATTTAAGAAGGCCGTTAGTATTCATTATTCACTGATTTTTGCAGGTTGGTGTCCAAGAGCAAGAGAGGAGAAAACATAAAATTTTCTTCATATCAAGATTTGAAGGCCAAAACGTGGTGCTTTTTCGAAGTTCTTCATATTTTCTAGATTAGGTTGCTTAGAGGCTCGCTTTTTCATGCTTCAAATTACCAGGGCATCATTTTTCAGAAGGGGGTCATCTTTTTCAATTTTCATCAATCTGGGTCAGCTTGGTTTATGATTCTCTACAACTTTGGAAATTTTAAAATTTTCAAGAACCTGCTTTTTCCATGCCTTTTCGAGAAAAACCTCGGTATTTTCAAAATCTGATCAACTGGGTCTCTCTGAAACGTGATTCTACACAATAGCCAGCTCTCAACTTTTTTTGAGACAATACTAAAATTTTAGGGTTTTTGCTTTTTCAATCAGCCATCAACATTTTTCAAAATCGGGCGATCTGGGTCTCTTCACAACGAGATTGTTCACAAAACCCATATCTCAGATTTTTCCAACTACCTTTTAAAGAAGAAAAACCAGCAAGCTATTTTTAGCTTTTGTGCAAAACTGGTTCGAGCATAGTTGAGTTTACAGTCAAAATTCGAGTTTTTCAACATAGAGTACTCTCTCATGGAATTCAGAACTAAGTCAGTGTTGTATCACGATTTCCTAAAAACTTTTGAAACTGATTTGCATCATATAAAACCAGTGTTCGATTTGCGTGCTTTGGAAGACGCAAGAAATGTTGCAATCAGACATCTTGGGCATTCCAAGTTGCTTGCAGCAGCTTCAATTTCCGTCTCAGTGCAAAGTCTAGAGTTTGTAATTGCTTGTGTCAAGCATTACAATCCAGCAACATGAGAAATTCAAGCAGCAGATGGGCAGGTTGTTTGTAGCCTCAAGCCGAACGATGTTGAAAAGTGTTTTTCAATACCACCTTGGCCGGAAAATCTAGTTATCTCCATTGAAGAGTGTGAAAAGGTGTGGCACATGCACAAGGACAAATACCGGAAGAAAATTGCACAAAGATGGTTGAAAGAGAAACACAATACTTTGCCGAAGAATGTTGTGTAAGAACCCTTGTTCTCCCCAAATGCAAAATGCTATGCACTGCTGTTCTATTTTTTGTGTTTTGTTGTTTTTGGTTGTTTTTTTCTTTTTTTTTGATAAGATGCCAAATGAATGCAGGAAAGAAAGATATACAAAACAAATGCAAATGTACAATGCCAAAGATAATCTAGAAATAGATATCTATTTTTGATATTGAAGATTTACAGAATAATCATACTCGGAGATTGATATTGCAAACACAAGCAAATCTGGAAATGACAATCTGTTGTGGCTGAATCCCTTAATGCAATCGATCAGCTTCAAATATTGATTTCCCCAACTCAAAACTCACAGCAAATGATCTTAATTCCTTGGATGCCCAAGGTTAGGATGATTGAAGCACCAAAAACTAGGCGATTTGACCAAGGTTCCAAATGCCCAGCCAAAGAAGATGTGTGGTTGGCAAGGAGTGATTTGTATGGCCTGTAACAGCAATGGTATGGCCCAGATTTGAATGCACAGCTGTAGATATGAACAGCAACCAAAGATAAATGATTTTCTCAGTGAAACTCTTCAAACCCTATCAAAATCTTCTCCAATTTTGCTCAATATTGACTCTTGGATGAAGCCAATCTACAATGCAACCTTAAGATGGTATTGCACACCCTCAGGAAGCTGAACAATGAAGATGTCACGTTCTCCAATGTCAAGAAATTGCAGGAATTGCAAAAACCCTTGGTTCCTTCTCACAAGCCAAATTCTCCAAACGCCAAGTGTAAAAATGTTCATAAGATGGCTCAATTTGCTTTTGTGGATGCCTTTTATACTTCTCATGAAAAGCATGACTCCCAAGATGGCTTTTTAGTCATTACAATATATTTGATGTTGCTTTTTGATGTACTTTAATATATGTCATAAAGTGGGTGCCCCTTTTAATGCATCATTAATTGACCTTTTAAGTCATAATGGCCCCATTGACATAAAGTTAAAATATAACTTTATAATACACTTAAAAGCTAACTTTAGTAATAATAAAGTTAAAGCTAACTTTAATAATAATTAAAAAAGATTCCTCAATAAACATTATTTCGCCATCCCATCTGAATTCGGAGGTCAAACACTGCATCCACAACATGTCCAGGTGCCTTACTATAAATAGCAATACTAGACTTCAATAACCAAGTGACTTACTATAAATAGTAAGTGTGCACAACTGAGTCCCAAAACACCATTAAAGGCCAATCCTGAACAATACAATGCTCTACAGAAGATAAACACCACCAAAGAACCAGGTATCTACCACACAAGACCCTCTTACCAATTCCATCAGCCTACGAGGGCCAGATAATAGGCTAAACGACTAGGAAACTGAAAAGAGCTAAAAAGGGGACATTACAGTCTGCCCTCCCTGAAATTGCTTGTCCCCAAGCAATCTCAACTGCCAAAAGAACACCACTCCACTAGGGTCCTATTGTGACCTTTTCACACATCGCCCCATTGCAAATGGGGTCCCTAGTAGTTTTCCTTTGAGTTCTGCCTTTGCGTTTTTGGTCGTTTGGTTGGGTACTTAGAATTTGAATTTTTGAAGGTCATCCGAGTCAAGAAATGATTGTGAGCCAGAATCAGTGCACGAACGTCATCAAAATGTTTAGAAGGCCATGTGGACGAAGATCGACTGTCATTTCGGTCAATTTTGACACTTCCTAAATTTTAGGGTTTCCACCCCGGGCCCCTATTTTTTAGGGACTTTTTTTTGGCATTTTTAGCCCATTCTAGAATCCCTATTTTTTAGGGGCTATTTATAGAAAGTTTCTATTTTTGGCAAGGTTTCTATTTCTGAAAAGCGTGCAGGGCATGAATTCATCAACTTCAACTTCAGAAAGTTACAAAGAAGAAATGGGTAAAAAATTTTGAAAAATCTAAAAATTTGCCTAAGGTATGGACATGCACATGCTAAATTCGCCCAAGCATGGAGAAACCAGAAATGGCGAATGGACAAGCAAGTCCGCCATGTAGTTTAGAAAGTTGCAAGGCAGCAAGAAAGTCCGCCCCAAGGAAATGGCAAATGGATGGGCAAGTCTACCTAGCAACATGCAAAAAATGGCTAAGTCCAAGCCAAGTCCGCCCAAGGAAAGTGGCAAGAAGGTAAGCAAGTTCGCCCTTGCATGGATGACATTAAGTATGAAAAGTCCGCTCCAAGGTGTTGGGAGATGGCATGAAGGCAAGCAAGTCCGCCCAACAATGTGAAGGATGGCAAAACACACTTGAAGTCCGCCATATGTCAAATGGCATGAACATGATGAAGTCCGCCCAGCCTAAATGGAAATGGCAATGACAAGATGAAGTCCACCCAAAGGAGAAATGGCTTGAGACATGTGAAGCCCGCCCCAAGAAGGTTGGAGAAGGGTGCGAGTGTGAAGAGGTCCGCTCCAAGATGTTTGGAAGTGGTAAAATTGCAAGTGAAAATCTGCCTTATGTCAAATAAAATGGCAAATTGCTAGTGCAAGTCCGCCCCAAGCTTGGTAAAATGAAAAATTACACAAGGCAAGTGCGCCTAGGCCTTGAATGGCATGAAAAATACTTGGAGAAATTAAAATTGAAGTCTTTTTTGCCTAAGTATGAAAATTTGAGGAATAAAATTTAATATTTTGCCTAAGTCCAGACATTGAAAAATTAAAGAAAAAATCAAATTGTATGTCTGACAAAGATGAAATTCACCTAAAGTAAAAAATCATGGCAAGATTAAAATTCGCCTTAGGCAGAGGCACAGAGAAATTTAAAATTTAAATTTGCCTTTGGGTTAAAAAATATTTAAATCCCATGATTTAATTATTTTAATGAACGGGTTGGAAACAACACATAAAATATTATTTTAATATTTTATTTTCCAAAACCATTTAATGAGAAAATTCGAATTTTCTCTAGGCAAATTTTTGAAAAAGAAAGAAGGAAAAAGAACTTCACTTGACTGGCGTCAGAATTAGAAACTTTCTTTACCGACTGGTGCTGAGGATGGAAATTGCTATTCGAAGGAGAAGTACAAGCCAAGTTCAGACTGAATTAATTGGAAACAATTAAAATTTGCTAAATGGGTCGATTCTTTCAACCTTAAATTGGTTTTGTATTTCATTTTTCATTCATTCTTTCGAAAGCGAAGTTGAGAAAATTTGTTAAGGCAAGAGAAGTTTGTGAAGAAAGTAATCTTTTCTTTCGAAGTAAAAGGCTGAAAGTGTGAATTTGTTCATCAACAACACAGTTTTCATTGCCAGACAGATTTTACTTTCTCTATTCCGGCATAGATTTCTCTTTACGAAACGATTTAATTCTTTCATTTCCAGCAATGATTATTTTCAAGAATTAACTTATCAAGTTTGTTGGAATATATTTATGACAGAAATAAATTCTAAATTTAATATTTCTTTTTGCAAATTTATGTTGAACAACGGAGAATCATCAAAGAAAATGAAATTTGCCAACAAAGATTTGCAACTGGAGTCTAAAATTGTCTTCAAATGGAAGAATGTTGCTAACACCGATCTTGGCCATATTGACTTAGACGAATTCCGGAAAAGAATGTATGGAAGTGATGAATGCTTGCCAACTCCAATTGCGCGGAAAATGATGCGAAACGACATAGTTCAAGCTGCAGGATTTCCGTCGGCAATCGAATGTCCAAAATTAATTGTGGAATGCGCCTTGCACTACAACGCCGAGGAAAGACAAATTGAAGCACCAGATGGCAGAGTATTGGCGTATTTAGGCGAATTGGCTATACAAGAAACATTTGGCATTCCAGCTTACCACCGAACGTACTACCGGTCAAAAGAAGATGCACAAAAAATATACGAAGATAAACAAATTCTTTGTATGGCAAACATGAACAAAAACTGGCTGGAAAAACCTAGAACTTCAACCAAAAGATTGCCCAAGAAGTTGCTCAGGCCATTTTTCAAGGAAGAGTACGGAGACATAGTCTTGCTGCTGAATAGATTGGTAGGTAATCCTCAAGGAGCGCCTTTTGAAAATTGGATGTACTACTTCATTGACGAAGTATCTTCCGGAACAAAAATGATTAACGGGTCAAGGATGATCAATGATAATATTCATGAACAATTGGTCAACTTGGAGAAGACCAAAACCTTTCATATGGGTTCCTACATTGTATACTCGCTCGCTCGAACCTACTGATATGCCGGTCTAATCTGCAAAGGTGTAGTCGGCAATGGCGAAAGGGAGCTCAAAGTTTATAACTGCTATCCTCAATTGCAGTTGAGCGAGAAGTCGCACTTCCGCCGGGTACATAATGCTTTTCTCATGTACATCACCCGAATACTTCAAGGTGGAACACATCAAAAGCTCACCCGTGAAGCGAAGAGCTTAATCAACAAATACGGATCCTGGTTTATCCAGTTTCCTAGATTTACTTATATCCGAATACAGGGATTCACGGATTCTCCTTACAAGTTACCGATCTATCCTACCGACAAAATAATTTTGTTGGAAGTACTAAGGTAGTTGGAAACATTCCAAAGTATCTAGAGACCAAAGCAGAAAGCAGCCGTCACATTTCCTCTTTTCATCGGAAACATGGCAGAGTCTTGTCCGTCAGCACAGGCAGCTGAAAGTGCCCGAGTGGAGATACAGTTGTATCCATTCACTTCGTACAAACCCAGAAGTAACTTCGATCCACTCAATCATGTTGGAACTGTGAACGGACAGAAGTACAGGCACAAGATTGATCTTGAGGACTTCTGGGCGAATGCTGCTGACGAATATGAAGTGAGAAAAAGATTTTGGTCGAGATTACCTTTGGACATGATCAGGGCGACAAAACTCTTCCGTGTGCCTGACCAACTGGACGATGATGAAGTATACATGCAGCCTGGCTATGATGAAGGATCGCCACTTCCTCATGTTAAATGGTCAGAGCCAGAGCTTGGTGACCTGACAATTCTTATGAGACCAATGGTTAAGTACTCGCAATGGTGGGTAGACCAGCAAGTACAGACTTTGAAGCAATGGGGTATACCATTCACCTACGACTTAATGGGCGAAGCTGAATCCTGTTCTTCCAATGCCGACACTTCTTAGGGAGATGAATTGATTGAGCCTGCCAACCAGAAGAAAAGAAAGGGTAAAGAAAAGGCGACAGGTGAAGAGCCAATCCTGAAGAAGTCTAAGCCCCTTTACTTAGCCACATCCAGGAATGTGGAGCATTTGTTGATTATGGATGAAGAATCATGGGGACATATCAAAATTCCTTCGCCAGTTCTTGAAAAGGACATGGAGCCCATGCAGCTTGAAGATGACTTTCATCATTCTCCAACCGGCACCGAAATTTGTGGGTCAGATGAAGATTTGAATATCATGGTAGGCGACTTCCAAGAGGGAATGATCTCAGCCCTCAAAGGCATCCAGGAGGATCCGTCAATACAAGAAGTCCAAGACATTCAAGACATTCCGAACTATGAGGATGAAGGAGTCGAGCAGCCGACAATCCCAAATTGGCTGAAGGAAAGGATTAAGGTCAAGGTACCAGTTGAGGCGCTAGAGGCAGATGACATTGATGATTTCTTGGCAAGGTTGGAGCAAGCAAATACAAAAAAGCCTACCAAAAAATTCTCTACTATTCAAAGAGATGAGACTGGTAACCGTACGGTGCAGATCGCAGTTCCAACGGTTGAGAAGCCACAGGATGAGATTACTCCTGCCAAGTATGCCATTACTGTCATTGATATTGGTCCATCTACAAAAGGACAGGAAGTAGAAGATCTGGATAATTCCGTCTCCACCATTAAGGCCAGATTGGAAAAAGAGACTGAAGAAAAAAGAATACAAGATGGAGGTTGAGCGCTTGAAGGAATATATCCGGCATTTGATGAGGCCACTCAACCAAGGTGATCAACCAACCCCTCTACTCCCAAATGCATCACAAGAGTCGGCAAAAAATCTTGAAAAGGAACTAACTACTGCCAGAGAAACAAAGGAATGGATGGCAGGGAAAGAGGAAGAAGTAATGGCATTTGTGGAGAAGTTGGCACATGCTCATGGGCAAACTTCTTCCCTACTCACAAGAGTTACAAACTTGGCTGAAGCATGGGACGGACTGCAGGACCTGCAAGACAGAATCATTCCTTGCCTCCGAGACATAAGGAAAATCCCCAAGCAAAGGCTGGTCGACGAGGAAATTATTGCAGCTGGAGCGGCATACGACTTCAACAATTGGTATTGTGCATTGGTCTCACGTAGAGAAGTGTTGGAAAAGGCTAAGGTGGAAAGTGCCAAAATAGATGAGCAAGTGAAGGGTATTCAGAATGACCTCTTCCATATGGCGGCAGATGTGTTGAACAAGGACATTGTCCGGGAAAATGACTTGTGGCCGGGTAATATGCAAAGGGAAGTTCAAAAGGTTTTCTCCATCATGCCAATCTTGGGAGAAAATTTGACTAAGGCATTCGACCTCTTGACTGTCCGTAATACTTTCTTGCAGTATGAATCCAAGTGGACAGTTGTCTTTGCCGATTGTGCGGACAGTTTGGACTTGTTGGATTACAAAGTTAATGCCTTGCTGGATATCGCCATTGAGGAAGTTGGCGCCATTATGTCTAGATTCGCATGACAGAACATTGCTGAAGCAGATAAGGATGCAATTGCCAGTGGATGTCGCATCTGCTTGTCAACTGGTTGATGTTTTTGGCAACCCTAATTAGGGTTTTCTTGTTTAAATCTAGGCCCTTGATCTTAATTTGATCTCGGCCGTTCACTGTATTTGAGAATTCTATAAGTACGCTCCCACTTTCATTCGAAAGGCATTAGAATCAGAATCAGAGGAATTATTATCAGAGGATTAGAGATTTAAATTTTAGAAATAAGAGGAGAGTTTTGTGTAATTGTTGCGAAAACTATTGTGATAATGAAATTCATAATTGCATGAGATGCTTTGAAATCTTTATTGTCAAATGGATGCATGGTTACATATTTTCTCTTTCTGATAGGATTGTTCTAGATTAGAAGTTTACTTATTAGTGGAACGAAAGATTGATAGTGAAGATTGAAGTAACTTAGCTCATACTTTTGTCAAATGGATGCTTTTCATTTGATGTGCAAAGTTAGACTGAGCTCTTAATGTGAATGCTTTTAACATTTACTTCAAATGATGTTGTTCAATTGATGATATTATTTGTAGTAGAAAATCTTAAGCACAAACTCTGGAAAATTGCACCTGCTTTAGTGTAGTTGTCGTTTTACGAGACGAGACAAAGCATGGTTTTGTTTAAGTTCCATTCGATCTTTACAGTCTCCTAGTTCCTTAGGATTAGTATAAGATTTCTCATCCCCTCTCCTTTTTTTCATTTTTTATCCAAAGTCCGAAAAGTCCCAAAGTTACAACACTGCATTCAATTTCTTGCTTCTAAGTGAATTATTGAAGTAAAATGCCCCTTGGGTTATCAACAAACCACAAACTACCACAGAGCTTATCCGCACCCCAATTTTGGAACATTGGAATTACCTTGTGACCTATCTCGCAATCTTAGCACAAAGGTGGTTTTTTTCAAGAGAGGATAGAGCGTCTATGGACACTTTATTCTAGAGTGTTTGTGTGTGTCACAAAACACGCATCAATAGGTCCCAAGGGAAGAACTGTGTAATGTCCCTCACAGCAACAACTAACTCTTGCTGCACCAGCATAAGTACAATTGACAAAACATGATGAACAATGTAAACCACGGTGTCAGGTGTCTAAGGAGTGTAAGCATCAAGGAGAAGAAACTCAAGATACTGACAAAGTTTGCTTCTCACATCTGCGCATGGTACATCACCATACAAACTATCTATCTCATGCGCACAAGAATTGTGCATCAAATACAAATCGTGTACAGGTGAATCAAAAACAAAACTGTAGGTGCTCCTCATCGTGTACACACTATAAAACTCCTCCATGAGCCCTGTTTGGAATCCTGATGCACTAGAAGGATCCCAAACACTACAATCATCGCCCAAATCTGTACTAGTGTCAAGAGTGAGGTCAGTATCAAACTCAAAGAGTGGATTGTCATAAACCAATCTAGCATCGGACTCAAATAGCAGATTATTCACAAATTGCACATCCACTCCATGCTAATCTGAATCATCCATCTCCCAACCCCTGGAGCAATGGATAGAATCAAACTACTCCTGAACAACCTCCTCTCTCCTTCCACCCTTCTCTCTATTGAGAGAGATATAGCGCAAACTCCCATCTGCAATTCCCCTCAACACGTAGCCTCTACCATTCATCTTAAACTTCATCTCCGTTTTAGGTACTTTTAGAGTAAATTCTCCAATATCTTGGAGCCATTTCATGCCTAACACTATATACATCTCACCCATGCTAACCACATAGAAGTCAGCCTGAAACTCATAGTCATTCAACAATAAAGTGAGATTACATATCCACCTGGTGCAAGTAAGGGTAAATCCATTTGCAACCCTGACCCTGAATCCTGCAAAGTCCTTTATCTAGAGTCTACACGTCACGACCAATCCCTCATTGATGAAATTATGCGTGGCTCCAGTGTCCAGCATAGCGATACAAAGTTGTCCATTCACAACTCCTTTGATCCTAAATGTAGCCCCCTTCTGTATATTAGCAAATAATGCTAAAGGAGACAATTTAGCATCCGGTCCAAACTCTATAGAGGCTCTACCTCATCATCCTCTGGAGCAGCTCGCTGATCTGAATTTTCAGAATCAGAGTCCCCATAATAAACCCACATCATACGGTTGGCCTTGTCCTTACGCCTCAAAGGACAGTCATGCTCTTTGTTGTAGGGTCCTTTGTACCAATAACACAATTGTTTTTCCCTCAATTCATTATGTGACTCCTTATCACCCTTAGTTGATGATTTATTTTTTTGATCAATAGCTGGAGGTGGGCTCTCATCTGTAGGAAGAATGATGGATTTAGGTGAAAATTGCTTTTTCGGAGCAGCCATCTCCATACTATGCGCTTTTTTCATCACTTCCTGAAGTGTTGGAGGATCAAAAGCCTTGATCCAACCTCTCAAAGGTTCCAATAGGCCCTCGCTAAACAAAATGACTAATCTCCGCTCAGATAGACTAGGTACCATTATTGATAGTCTCTGAAACTCATTGATATAAAGCTCCAAGCTGCCCACCTGCTTGAGCTGTGCAAGCTCTCAAAAATACAACTTAGGGTCTTTCCTATCAAACCGCTCAATCAGCCTGTTAGTAAACACATGATATGTCATGATGAAGTGATGTTGTTGGGTGACCATACCATGATGCCACCAATCATATGCCAAACCGTCTAAGTGCAATGTGGCGAACTTGATGGCCTCATCCTCCTGCATAGGCCTCAATGACAAATAATTATCCAATTTTTGCACCCACAATCTAGCAGTGCACTTGTCACTGCCATCGAAATGAGGCAAAGTCACCTTACTCACTACTTGATGGAAATCATGAGTACCTTGTGGATTCTGTTGTGTCTGTTGCTCTGCTCTAACCCCATCACCACCTCGAGGCCTTTTCAAGTCTAGTTTAGCTGTAGTTAAGATCTGCAGAAACCAGAGAAAACCTTAGCTGCAACGCATTGTATTTATGCACCCTTGTGCCCTGCCGCTAAGTAAAAAGATAGGAACATTAGTTTACTTTACTTTTTATGCAAACATTAGCAAAAAGAGGGAAGCTCCCCTCCTAATTTGAAGAGTAGTCATTATGCACTGTGCATAGCTGTTTGTTTCCAATAAGCACTCCAGAGGTGCTAATTGAAACGCCAACATACTATAACTTGGTTATTTGGGTCCAAGAATCGTGTAAAGAGTTGGTCATTAACCCAGAAAGCAGGGAAATAGGACAACTATACAAACCACGAACCAACAGCACAGTCCATAGCGACATGCATGTCGTAGATACAGACCAGACAAGAGAAAGAAGTGAGGGAGACAATGAGCCACCCACACCAACAAAGGAGAATCATCAACACTGGGACAATGAACCAAGGAAAGAAACAAACATTCTAAAATGTAACTCAATCAAACGAGTGTTTCCTCTTGAATGAACTTCAGAATAGGCTGAGGGAAAGAAACCATCCACTTCGCTTCAATACAACCATCCCTGTCCCTAAGCCCCACATCGTAATTGGCTGCCCAATCAACAACCCTATTGTTGGCTTTGCTAATGTGGGAGAATTTAATCTTAGGAAACTAAGAAGCTAATCGACAGGCCTCAACCAAGATGACATTCAGCTTCCAATGACGGGAGGAGCCGCCCATCATAATGTCAATAATTAACTTTGAATCCCCTTCCACCCATAACTTCTCCCAATTGTGAGTCTTGGCAAACTTGAGCCCAGACCAAAGAGCACAAGCTTCAACAATTTTATTCGATTCCACACCAAAATCTTGCAAGTACCAACCCAAAGCCTAACCAAGAAGGTTCCTGAGGATGCCACCGCCTCCAGCCCTTCCCGAATTCCCATTGGCAGCATCATCAAAGTTAAGATTGACCCAATTGGCACCAAGACGCTGCCAAAGACTGTGACAAATTTTAGCATTATAGACCTACCGCCTCCCACCAAGCCATCTAAAATTCGGCCAAGCACCCGCCCAAGCCATCCCTTCCTCTTTAACATGCTAATCGACCTTACAGTGAACACTGCCAAGTTCACCAAAGAGTTCTCCACAAGGTCACATATCCTACAAATTGATCTTTCCTTACCTTGAAACACTCTCTTGTTCCTTTCCAACCATATATTCTAGACAATGATAGCAGGAGCCGAATTGCAAATGAACCGCAAGCTAGGGCTAACAAACTTAAATTTCCAGCAATCCAAAAGCTTAAGGAGATTTTGCGGCATAATCCATTCAATCCCCCATCTGTGCAAGAATGACTGCAATAATTCTACAACAAAATCACAATGCAAGAATAGATGATCATTATATTCACTGCTCACTTTGCAAAGAACACACCTGGAAGGACCCCAGCGCCCCAAAATTTGCAATCTATCCCAAGTCAAAGCTCTGTGTTTCCAGGCCACCCACAGGAAGGCGTTGGCTTTGGGAAGGCCAACCTTGTTCAAGATAATTCTTGTTGCCCCCTTGTGCACAACGAGCTCTCTATGAAATAAGAATTGATACGTCAAGATGATAGACGCAACCCCGCTGGCATTTCCTATCCACATTCTTCTATCCTCATTGCTAGAAATAGGCATACTATCAATCTTATGTTGAACCTCCTTGCAAGCATCGGTCAATGCACCCCCATGCTCCTTGAGATAAAACCACCTTCTCTCATCAGGGGCACCATTAAATGAATTATTAATATTACTATATTAATAGTAATTATTATTAAGAAAAAATTAATAATTATGTAAATTAATAATATATTAATATTAACTTTTGTGATAATTTAAATATTACATTATACTAATATATATGAACTTTATTAATATTATATAAGACTTGTAAATATTATTATATTAAAATATGTATATTTGTCTAATATTTTTTATTTAAGTTGTAAATATGTATATATTTATGATTTTTATATGTTTACATATTGACAAACCCAACCCAAAAAAATTTTAGGTTGAATCTGTGAACTGAATTGGTGAACCTGAACCAGTACTAGGACCGATAACTTAAGGATTTATTGAAGGGTGCATAGAAAAATCTCTAAGTCCTTAAAAATTCTCTATATTTCATGGTTTTTCAATTTAGTAAGTCTAAGTGTTGAATCTAAGTCTAAGTCAAAAATCAGCTTGCCAAGTCTGAGTCGAGTTCAAGTCTTGTAATTATGGTTCCAACCAACATCAATCATGCATATCATTGAGTATTACTAGTTAGCATTCCTCGTGTTTTGGAAACTATTAAATCAAATATGTGTTCAAAATTCAAATTACTACAATGGCAAGAACTTGAAGAATGGGCTCCTAACTTGGTTTGATTCATATCACCCTAGCTATTCTCTCTTTGTAATGGTTTTGTATGCCATAGGTGTATTTGGTTGGTAAGTTCCAATAAAAGGATTAACTGCAGCATTTAGTAGCTTGTGATGCTTGCACCATTAATGGAAATTACTTGAATGGCAATACTAGAATGGTATTAAGGCTTAGAATGTATTTGTGTAAGCTGGATAACAGTAATAGTAAAAATGGATCCTTTGGGAAAGTGGTTTTGTTTATGGAATCAATGAGAAAGGCACTTCCCTAACTCTATTGCATTTCATCCACATCTTCAAAGAAAGAAGCATCTTATTACTGTGGTAATCTGGGCATCTGCCCTAGATATACTAAAACAGTGAGCATTAGCTAAATATGTGGAAGTTTATAGGATAACTGTGGTGGTTGAACCATTGATGATAAGGTCTTAATTATCACATGTAGAAATGGTATTTTGATGTGAATAAGTATGTTGGACTTTATGAGTATTAATGTGATATGTTCTAGCAGTATTATAAGTTAAGTTCACCCCTAAAAACAATGGGTGGATATTAGGGCCAATTATGAGGTTAATAATATTAAGATGCTTATATAGTCTTGCTGTTTTGAATAGCATTCCTGAATGAACACTTTTTTATCTTTGATATTTACATGTGAACTTGCATTTGAGATTTTGGTAAAAATTGTAATGTCCCCCTAATTGGGGTATGTCTGATTTTGCCCAAAAGTAACAATTCCGACAATATAATTTGTCTTACAAATAGTATTCTAAAATTAAATCATATAAAAGTTATTTATATATTAAGAGATTATATATTAAACAATATACTCAATCTTGCTGCAAACAATATTTATTTTAATAGATATCTCATATTCCACTTTCTCATTCTCCTTTTCCCAAATCACATTCCGTTGATCCAAAATTGGTGCTCTCACAAATGAATTGTTCCCCCTTTAATATCCTCAATGGTGGGGGAAAAGCTGCCTCTTTTCATTACATCCTTACCTTGGTAAGGGACACATCCCTTCATAATCCAAGCACTTCCCCCCCCTTTAAACCCTTTTAATTATTAATTGCATTCTTTTATTTATTTACTTTTGGAGTCGCTGCCCTTAGTTTTCTTTGCATATTATGGAATTAGTAATGATTGCTGCCTTTAGTTTAACATTACTAGGGAACCATTGCATTTAGTTTCCCTTAGTTACTTTGGTCAGCGATTGTCTTATGTTCTTGTATAGGCTGCAATCAGAGTGCATGACAAAAATCTATATTGTTGCTAGGTAGTAAATTGAGTACGTAACCTTGAGTTAAGCTGATCTTAAATTCGAGTATTAGCTTTAACTAATCTGGCTTGTTACAGGAACTATTTATAATTAGGGACAGACACCCAGAGAGAGCCATTACATTCTCTTTGGTTCATCCATTTGCTCATAATCAAAATACTTTTCCAATCTATTAAATCTTCACAATTTAAACTTCCAAAAAATGTTAGGCATATCAATCTTTGGTTTACCAACAAGTTTTGCAATAGTTTTGGTGGTCTCTTATATAGGTCTGTGCTCTTTTTCAGGTTTTGATAATTCGTATACACATTACTCCTCATCCTCACTTACTTCACTCTTTAACTATAGCGACTCCTCTTCTTTGTGTCATCTCTATAGAATCCAATTTGGTTTGCATAGCTCTCATCTCAACAAGCTTAGCAACTCTTGGTTCTTGCAAGTTCTCTCTTCTCAACTTCTCACAACAACTCAACTCACTAATGGCAGGATTAGAGCCTAAACCCACTTCGACTTACTTCCACTTAGCTCAATTCAACTCCTATTCTCTCAACTCAACATAACATGCAAGATTTTAACCTGCTATGATATCATGTGGTGACATGATCAAGGGTTGAATGTAATGTCCCCTTCTTAGTAGCCATTGGAGAACGTTTAGCCTTTATTTATTCCCGAAGGCTAAATAGGAGAAATAAGGGAATAAATATTAAATTAATTATTTATAAAGTTATCTCAATAAATCAATATCATAAGATAGCTTTATATTTAATTAGTTTAATAAAGTGACTAAAATAAATTTTATATCATAAAGTCACTTGGGAATAAAATAATATTATTTTCTAGAAGCTTCTTGAAGGTGGATGAGAATTCTTTATAAGGAGCTCAATGCAAGCCATTTGATCATGTCTTGAGTTATTCTATTTCATACCTACTTGGTAAAAGCTTGCATGCGTGAATTGCCCGAGGATTTGAATACTCTAGGGTACCAGTTTCGGTTGTGCAACATCAACCCTAGCTGGAGTTTGAGAGGAAGATACTTCAGTCTTCCATTGGAGCAAAATTTAATGGCCTTTGGCCAAATTTTGAAGAATTGGTGAAGAATGATTATGGAGAAATTATTGCTGGTTTTGATCATCATTTTCGGTTGTGAAGGTGGTCGATTTTATAGAGAATATTTGCAGCTTATTGAAGGAACTCGAATTTCAGTTTGGGGGTCAATTTTCAGTTCAAAGGAGGAGTTCAATTTTTTTGTTATTTCATCTTATAAAATTGTGGCTTTCTTGGCAATAGTGGTGCAGCATCTTAGGGTGATTTTGGAAGAGTTTTATTGACAAATTTGGGCACTTAACATAGTTCGATTTTTGGAGCTCCTCCTTTCAGTTCTGGGCGCCATATGACCTGCAGTATCCAGATTCGATATTGGAGTTGAAGTTCTGAATATTGGCGATTTTAGGCTGGAACAAGTCGCAGCATATCAGGAGATAGAGGCATCATTTCCTAGCAGCATTTGGAAGTCAGTTTTGAAGATAATCGATTGAAGCTTGAAGCAGCCAATGCCATTTCAGTCAAGGCGAATTCCAGGTTCCTTTATTATTGTTAACATTGCATTGTAGAGTCATATTTACTTCATAGTCAATCGCTGTCTTATACAGCAGTTTGTAGTCATATCTGGTCATCATTGAATCGCTGCCATATAGCAGCTGTGTTGCATCTCATTTGGAATTACATTGTATGGTGATTAGTTGGCATGATCTTGATATCATTGAAAGACAATTTGGCAAGTATGTAATTAGTTATGAGCAGTGATATATGGAGTTCGGTGATTGCACATAAAATGTTTGCTAAAATGACTAGTTGCTGTAACCGAATATTAGAGTCGCTGCATTTCATTTCCAGTCAGTATATGATATTGAAAATAAAAAAAATATTGCATTGCATCTTCTATTTCAGTCTTAGAACATTGCATTTAGAAGCCTTTACATTTTCTATAACATCTTATGCATTGAAAACACAAAAAGGAAATCACCAACAGCAGTTGAATAGTTTGCAAGCAAACAATTTGACAAAATTCCAGTACATCAAAATCAGACATTTAAAGGCAGATTTGGCAAGGCTTCTTACATTGAATGAAGTATGAACAACCATCAAGCACTCAGCTAATCACAGTATCTAGAGAAAAGCATAAATGATGATATTGTCAAGAGTTGAATGAACAACCATCGACCACTAAGCTAATCACAGTATCCAGATAAAATCATAAAAATTTAAATATTCAAAATGGAAAATGTAACTTCATTAATTTCTTAGAGAGTTCAATACATAACATGGTTCAAAGAAATAAATAAACACACAACCCCTCTACAATCTGTTTTCAAACTCAGATTACAAACACAATTTATATGCCTCTCTTGAATTCTGGACTTTCTAGCAATCTCTCTTCCAAGTTGCACTCATGCACTTCCTTGCAAGCTTCCCTATCCAAATCCAACTGTTTCAAGATATTGAATTCTGAGATGAAATGTTTGATAGTATACATTTGAAAATGGATAAAATAAGCTACATATCTAAGGGCATTTATCCAGATGTCAACATGTTACACATGGCAAACCTCTATGCATATCAGGATTATCACCAAGTGACACATTTCAATCAGCCCACACGTAGGTATTAGCATGGTATCGCAACACGGTCATTTTGTAAACCATATGATGTCATTTAGGCCAGACCATAATGAGCACCATAAAGTACCATTTTATGTTAGACCATAAAGTGAACCCTAACTAGTCACCTCGATGCCACAATTTTCTACATAGATACATTGCCATACTAATACCTCAAAAGAATCTATTAAGCATGTGCAATACCACCACCAAAACAACTTCCATAATGTGTCACCTAGGATATATCTTAGGCTGGAAATTTGATTCATCATTGCATCCCTCTTGGAAAAATACATGAAAAAAAAGCACTCAATTGGGAGTCGACGTAATAATTTACAGTCTTTGCATGGTATTCGTATAGGATTCGAAATTCGGGTTCAATTCGGATCGGATTCGGGTTGGATTCAGAATTTTGACTGTGGATTCGCTGCGTATTTGATTCGCCTCTGCGGATTCGTCCAGGATACGCCCAAGCAAATCCGACGCGAATCCAGCAGAAAAAGTGCGTTTTTTTTCAATTTTATATTTTTTTTTAACCAAAAGTTGACTTCTAAATAATAAAATATTCATTCCAACCGTAATCTTTGCCTCCAAACACATCTAATGATGCTGATGATGATGCTTTTTTTGATGACCCATATGATTCAGATTGATCAATGATCAATAATGGCTGATTGTAAACATTTGACATTTTTATGTTTGAACTTTAATTTATAATTTTATATCATGACATTCGACTTTCGAGTATCACTAATATTTTAATATTTGACTATGAAAGTGGTGATGTATTTTTGCTATGTTATTAGACTATTAATATGGTGGTGTATTCTGAGCTTAATTACTGCTGCAAATATGTATATATTTCTGATTTTTATATATTTTTTGTATTGCCGTACCCAAAACGTACCCAACCCCCCAAAAAAAATTCACCGAATCCCGTACCAAATTCGCGTACTTGTACCCGAATCCAAAAACGAATCGGTAACTTAGCAAAATAGCATGTTACATATTCCTAATATCATGCTGTATTTAGGTACACAAAAAAATGGAGCAATTTCTTACACCTCAAATTTTACAGGCTTTTCTCATGATATACTTTACACTACTGAAATTTTCTTCTTTCCAATGACCATGTTATCACATTGTTATTCTTCATTATATTCACAAAGAGGTCCTTAGTTTGCAGACTTATTAATCAGACATCTTTAAAGGATATGGGGACATAAAGACTTCGTTGTAAACCCACAGCAGCACTGACCACATTACAATTTTTCACTTTCTAAAAGAGGATTCCTATTTTAAACAGCCAATGAGTCAGTTTGCAGATCGTACTTTTATTTCACGATTGATGCCAGCTAGAAGTGCATATGAGACATAGAAGCGTAAGCACCCTTGAATGTCATAACTATTGATGCTTCAGCAAGATTGTCTTCTTTACATATTTTCAGACAATAATCTAGCTTTTTTCCAAATCAATGCCAGAACAGATACTTGGTTAACTCAAATTTTATGAGGATGACATTGAGAGGTCATTATTAAATAACTGCATATTCCCCTTTCCCATATCTATGGAGATGGACAATTTGTTCATTTTATCTCCTCCACATTAATCTAATAGGTTTACTTTACAAAAGAAGCAAACAGATATCTTTAATTGCCAGAAGAAAACAATAATCTATAATTAAATAAGTACATATATAATGTATTTTGTCTTTAGACCTTATTTACATTCTTCTTTCTGTTTCGGATACATGAACTAGAATGTCAGCAATGCTGTAAGAGATAGCGTACACATGATAGCATAACATAACATAACATCAAATAGACAACATATATATCTTTGATAATAACCTGATGCATCTATAGAACATGACGAGGCCAATTGATCCAAGGAAAACTGCAAACCATCCCCATAGCCCAACAATAGCTGTTACCTTTAAAAGCGTGGATGCTGCAGAAACAAGTCACAAAAATATCAAATTAGTCATGCTAAGAACAGATCTTTAAGCCTTGTAAACTTGAATGTTTCTTCTAATTGAAGCAATAGATACATACATGTCAGGACAGAGTTGACAAAAGTGATTATAAGTGCACCCATCACAAATAAAAGTACAGGTGCAAGTCCTAGCTTTGCAATCTTTCCAATACAACTGTTCTCATCCCACTGACGATTGAATTTCTTCTGAGCATTTGACTGAAGGAAAACCAAACAACAGAGAATAATAAAGAATTTTTATAGAATGGATCACATCAAGAAATACACATGAGCATATATACAAATGTAAGTCCACATTGATGATGATCAATAAGCCTCGGATCTGTGATGCTAAAGACCCTTAATTCTTTTCACTATAGAAACTGGTCACTGGAAGAGTGATTTGTATTTTTGCGAACTAAGGAGAAAAAGAAACACGGCTCATGATACTGAACCAGACAATGATATTTTCAAATAAAAACAAGTTAAGAAGATCTAGAGTACATGAAGCAAAATCTTTGTAAAATTGAAACTAAAAGCAGGTTCCAGAACTCTAACATCAAGTCAAAAAGCACCCCTGCTCCCTATGACAATACATTTACAGTCTTCAAACTGAATTCATAGAACTGTGTATTTCAAAGTTCAAAACTAAAAATTGACTCGAGAGCTTAAAAAATGTAAATGCATAGTCTTTCTAAATTAACTTCCTGGATAATCTGTACAGAAGCAGAGCTAGCCTCCTTAGCAGCAAGTCTAGTTCCCTTCAGAAAGAAGAATGTCATACAAATAAATTTGCTTAGGGTTTTGATATTATCTTCCACTTTATATGCCAGATTGATGTACCCGATAACATAAGCTTTTATTAAACTGCATTGGCTAGGCCATTCCTAATAACCATAAGGATTGTGCTTCATACTACTCCACTTTGTTTAGTACAAAGAACTCATACCATTCTTGTATATTAATTGCAATTTCAAACATTTTGTTTCTTACAAAGTGATTCCAAAAAAGCTCATTACAAATTCCTTACAGATAAAGATGGGTATGAAAAGTTATTCACCGGGAAAGGAATTGACACCTTGAAATGGAAATAATAGAATACTGATAGTGTCCAAGCAATGGTTCAAAACCATAGATGAAGACAGACTACAAAAGATAACTATAGAAGAGAAATTAAAAGAAAAGGGACTTCAGATTAAGGATGCAAACTGGTAGAAAAGGTGGAAGATACAAGCCAAAATTAACATTAAAAATTTTAAATTTACAAGACAGTTCAAAGAAAAAGACAAAGAAACTAAAAAGAAGCAAGAGACTTATATAAACATCTTAAACCAAATCATGTACAGGCGTAAATGAAAGTAAATACATTTGCTAATGAAAAAACAAATATTTGACTCAACTAAGCACAGAATCTCACTAGTTCCTGTTTGAAGTTGGTAGGCAAAAAAACTAAGGAAAACACACAAAAAATTAACAACTTGGGAGAGGTGGAAATGGAGAACACTTACTAGTTAAATATGGCACTTACCAACACCTAATGGAAAATTAGTACCTATAATGAGCAAGGGAAACATCTCAACATCTCTTCGAAGAAGAAAAGGTTTTCAGTGTAAAAAGGGTTATGTGATGAGCAATAAAAAAATGGAAGACAGAGCTCTGTGGTGATACCCAAGCCATCACTTAAGCAGAATATCTTCAGAAATGTATCTAGACACAGCTGTCTTATAATTTTTCTTCAACACTTTGAATCTTCTTCAAAACCTTCTCCAGTGAATATTGCATCAAAGTTGTCCAATATTCCCTTCTTGATAACTTCAATTCAATATTTTCCTTAAAAAGGGTCTTGAAGGAGACTGGAAACATTGGAAGAAACAACACAATTGCATCCAAATATGTTTCTCAAAAAAAATTCCTGTAGAAATCTCAAATCACTAAAAAGCACAATATCAGCATTTCAACCTAAATCTTCTCTTCTCTTTCTGCATATTAAGAAAAAACCCAGGTGATGATTTTGTATTACATTTATGGTATCTTGGGTTGCTATCACTTGAAGCCACTGATAAAAAATCACAATCTCTATTGTATATGTGTGTCCATGCATAAGTAGGGAGCTGGGAACATACAAGAAATGAAGCCACATGATGATGACCTCTGTCAATTGCAATCTGTGCAGGAGTGCAGCCTTTATTATCCTTTGTCACCAGGTCCTGTTTCGTGCCTGAGAGCACAAGCACAGTGCAGGCCTCTAAATTCCCCCTTATTGCGGCCCAATGCAAAGGAGTGCAACCTGATCATATCAATGAAAAAATCACCAAGTTGAGCTTTCAATATATATACCAAGCAAATTGATTAAAACAAGACAGAGAGAGCAAATGAACATGATCTTATCCCTTAGCACCTACCTAAGTTTTACTCAGCTATTGCATAAGTTTAGAAAACTTCAGCAAATAATTTGCTCAAACATCTTCATGTGGTTTATACATAGCACAATCAAAACCTAGAAGACTTTAGGACAGTTGTGGTGCAATAGTTCATAAATTATAATAGAATCTACTGTACACTTATAACATGAACAAATTCAACTTTAAAGTGTTGGATTTTTTTTGAAACTACCATTACTAAAGTCAACAGCAGATGATTCTAAGTACCTTCGTTGTCTTGTCGTCCCTGAAATGCATCCATGAATAAAAGCAATCTAATACAGTCTGTGAAGCCTTTGTAAGAAGCCCTGAAATGCCATTAAAACCATGGGCACCACAATCACTGATTAGAATATAAGCAATTGCTACTTCTGCTTGTTAGGAATGAATTATGCATTTCATTGTCATTTTCTAACACCAAGATGGTCAATTTGTATCACAGTGGAGAAATATGATTATTTGAACCTTGAAATCCTCCTGTCTTAAAAAAGTGTTGTACGAGACCTTCAACTAGTACAATGATATGAGAAAACACCTGACGTGAAGAATTTAATTGCATAGAATGAAATACCTGTAAAACTGAAAACTACATGTGAAAAAGCTTTCTGATCTTCTCTCAAAATGAACGTGGTATGTTTAGTTTTCTCTTTATGTGTATAGTAGACAACCCAGTTATGGAGCTAAGGTCAGACTTTACTCTGACATTTTGCATGCATTAAACATAGTCTAGTTTTGATCCAAGGAAATAAGTTCGATCAGCTCTAATGTTCCAGATGATGACAAGCACAATATCCTGACCATAACATGCATTCGGATAAAGATAGAAAAACAATTGGGAGTTCAATGCTTTGGGTTGTAACATATACACTCTCAGAGTCTCATTTAATAATTCTAAAAGGATTCTGCAAAAAGTCATGAGATAGAATGCAGTAATATGCAGGAGAGATAGAAGCAAATTTCACATATATATAAGTTAATACAGATGCTTTTGCATACCAATGTAATGGACTCCTCCCATCATTGTCAGGTACATCAAAATCAGCATTCCATTTTGTGATAATATGGTACAAAAGAGCTGTCTGCCCATACTGAGCTGCTACATGTGTTGTCTGTAACAAAACAAATATTATTTCAGTACCAGAAAAACACCCAAGATGTAAGATGCAGTCCCCTTTGTATTACACTTTATCACATGCAATCATTGTCACCCATATCAATGCTTAAATCAATCTAAGATGACATAAAAAAAGTTCCATTTCCTCAAATAATATTATACAAATGGACAGTTGTCAGTGCAAATAGAAATAAAGGCATGGGATTCTGCTATACATTTCAGAATACTAAGACTGGTTGTTGAAAATTGTAATAAAGTCCTGGGCTTCTAATTGCTTCTCTATTGAGATGAAATAACACACCAACATTCATTCTATGCAATTAAGCTCCCTAGTATTGTCAATTAAACTCTTATAAGAAAACATCAGAACTAAGAGTATCAAAACATCAAAATCCCTTTTATATAAAGAATAAGCCCCCAAATAGTCCCCAAACATTAAATTTAACAATATAAAATACAAAGACCAATCCTGAGGTAAAACATATAATATTAATTGGCTTGCCCTTAAGGTTTACATTAATGAACTCAAACTCCAGTTTGTTGGGCCAATCTGATTGATGAGTGAGGAGCAATTACTAGGTTTTAGAAATGGATTCAATTCCAAGAGGGCTTGCCTTGAAGCCTTGTCAAGAATACAAAGGGTGGCCTAGGGAATCAGATCGGGGACTGGGTTAACATTCAGTCACCAAGAAAAAACATTAGATCCCCATTTTAGATAAACATTGGTCCCAAACCTAAGATAGTTTTTTTGCAAAGTAAAGATTAACAAATGGTTTTTTTTAGCTAAGTAAAGAATAACAAATAATTTTTTGCAAAGTAAAGAATAACAAATTTTGCAGCAAAATAACCCAATAAGGGATCTGATTGGGGCTGAGTTGGATAGGCCGTCCAATTCTTTGAGTTGGATTTTGTACTTTGGAAGAGGTGGCAGTACAGTCATATGATGCTGCCTTTTAGGTAGGTAGCTAACAGTGACTGATATGACAGGTGCTTGTGAAATAGACAGCTGGGAATTGGGTGAGGTTTTGGGGAATGATGGCAAAGGATTCAAGCAATAATTATTTGATTAGGCAGAGATGTTGGTAAGTAATGTGGTCGAGGCTTTATTCCCTGTGATGGAGTGACGATGGAGACTGGGGTTTAACAGGTAACAGTATGTTGAAGGTCTTTTTTGAAGACTGCTAACTGGAAGCTGGACTGTTGAAAGGTGAACTGGCCCCGTCTGTGAAAGATGGCAGATTGTGAGAGATGACGGCATTTGGTTCAAGGAGTAGGGCGGTTAAAGAGAAGAAGCTGGAAAGGGGAGGGTGTTGGGGTAGCTGAGGATGAGCTGAAAGAGCAGTCCCCAGAGAAATTAAGGCAGTGTCTGTTTCAGCAAGGTTTGTGGACTATATTTCTCAGGAAATTGCAAATCCTTGCATGCGAATTTGGATCCTGCAAATGTGGGCCCTGGTAAATTATCTGTGAATGTCAAGTAAGTGATCACGACCTTCTGCTGGATCCTTGTTAATCAATTGGGCATAGAAATGTCTTTTATGTGGCAAAGAGCCTCAGCTGTGCTACAACACTCTCATTGCCAACCAGTTCCTTCTACTGCATGAAGATATTGATGAGGGTGGCAATCAAGAAGGTAAGAATGCTAAATGCTTTTAAAGCACTTGAATTTGCTTCTGGAAATTTTGGTGAAGATCTCTATAGAGCAGCCTGTCTGCACATTAGAATCTCTCAAGCCACGATTAGTAAAGGAAGAGGGCTCTTACACAGAGGAGCTAGAGGAATCAAACTGAAATGATAGAAATACACAATTAAGGTTTGAAGTACTGTTTATAAATTTGATACTTGTTAGGGATGGCCTGCATAATTTTCTATCCCTTCATGATACTCTTATAATCTCTCTCTTGGGAGCTGGGTTGATGTAATTTATCCTCTCCTTCAGAAATTTTGAAATTCTGAACTTCCTAATAGTAAATAAAAGTTTGGTTTTAGCACTATAGTTTCTGCAACAGATTGATAACTTTTTCTTCTTGTGATCTGGTGAACTTCTTGTTTCCAGAATCCAGTGCTTTGACACCTCTTTTTCCAGTTCTCAGGTGCCTAACCCAAGTTCCAATATGCAAAAAGCCAAATGCAACCTTATATGCTATATTCTTTATGAAATCATAATTTAAACGTTACAAGTGACAAAGCAGATAGCCCAAATGAAAATATGATTATGAAAGCAAAGCAATTGACACCATGTATCAGATAAAATAAACAATAAATAATCTTACTTATCAGTGTTCCCTGTCAGTCATTGACTGCAACTCCCAGATTTTTACAAGAATGCTTGCAAACCACCAAGTAAACTTATCACAAACTCGTTGACCTCATGGAGAGAATTAGCGGGGCCAGCATCTTACATTATTGTGTGTCTTTAGCTAAGAATGAATAACATTGTCAAATGCTATTTGTCTACAATGTTTAAATAATTTTAGCATAAATATACAGTGTATGGGTAACATTACAGGTGTGATATCCATGTGAATATGGCAAAGTTATAGAAAACTGTGAATAAAATATACCTGTGAATATATAATAAACATATGTGAAAGACTCGTAAATAGCATATATGAAAAGCACATGCATGCAAAAATTAAGCCATAAAACATTGAACATTCAAGATGCCTTTCATCTAATTAAAATTGTAGCTAAAAGCAGAGATTTCCATTAATATTAATAAACAATGATGATAAATAGAAGCCTCTGCATATTTGTAATTAAAAGCAACATTTCTGCAGCGAAGAATCAGCTATTTAAAGTTTAAAACCTCCAAAGGACTATAAAATGGATTTGAGTCTTTATTTATCCAAAAACCTCTAAATTTGAGCTAAACAAGAAACGGCATGTGTAGAAGGACGGGCTATTTGCATCCTTATAATGGATACTTTTTCATTAAGATTTATTCTTGATTTTCATTTTTAGCAAGGATATGACAGGGACTTTATACTAGGTATTCCATAACAGTTATGCTGGTGGCTATCTCCCACCAAACACTAAGAACCATAGTGTTGAGACTCAATGGGTCTCAATGAGGACTCACAGATTCAAGCCCAAGTGAGGCTTGGCAACTCTGCAGGCTCGGCTGAGTCTGACAGCCGAGACTTGTGAATTTGCCAAAAACTCAATGAGTCTCAGCGAGGACTCACAGATCTGAGGCTGCAGCCTCATCTTTGTAATGTCCCCATTTTTATCACTACATCTTCCAGTGACTATTAGCCTATTCTTGGATGCTCGTAGGCTAGTCAGAGGCAGAATTAGGGTTTCCAGCTACTTGGAGGTTTTCCTTGAGGATTCAGGGGTTTGCATGTTGGAGTTTTACAGTTCGGATTCTGGATTCCTTCTAGGTTTTCAGAGAGCTTCGCAGTGGTATGACATGCAACTGAATCAGAGAACTTTTCTGGACTTACTATTTTTAGTAAGTTACGACAGCTGCATGTTGGAGTTTTACAATTCGGATTCTGGATTCCTTCAGGGTTTTCAAAGAGCTTCGCAATGGTATGACATGCAACTGAATCAAAGAACTTTTATGGACTTACTATTTTTAGTAAGTTACGACGGCTGCATGTTGGAGTTTTACAATTCAGATTCTGGATTCCTTCTGGGTTTTCAGGAAGCTTCACGACAGCATGACATGCAACTGAATCCGAGAACTTTTCTGGACTTACTATTTTTAGTAAGTACGACGATTGCTCGGATTGTAGTTAAAATGAGTTTGGAACAACTTACTATTTTTAGCAGTATGCTAGTTTTAGTAAGTTCTATTTTTAGCCGTACTATTTTTAGCAGGATTTCTGCAGTTCAGTTCAGTGGTTATATTTGGCAGGTCAATTGGAGCAGTTTGGTCTCCAACAACCTTGGTGCTATTTTTGGCAGTATTTCAACAACTTGGTATTATGGCTATTTCGGGCAGGGCAGTATAGTCAGTTGGTCTCCAGCATTTGAGGTGATTATTTCGGCAAGTTTGATATTTGATGAGAATATCATTTTAAGTTAAATATTTAAAAGGCATGTTTGGACGCCTTGGAGAAATAAGTGGTCAATTATATTTATATTTCACTTTAATAAAGTGTTTCACTTTATTATTATTTTGGACGTCAAAATATACTTTATTGACATTTTAAATAAAGTGTCATCCTCCTTATGTTTGGACGCCAAGTTATGGAGAATGAAGTTTGAAATGAAAGGCAAATGTCAAAGTGAATTTGAATGTGAATCTCATGGGGGCGACCTAATTGGAGGGAAAAGGAATTTGAATTTGAGGTTGGAGAAAGTTATAAATAAGAGGCTTTGCTCTCTCTTTTAGCATCTTATATTTTACAATATTGTTATGCTGCCGGAATGGTAATAGGATTGCTTCGAGGGATGCATACCTCCTAGTCGGCTTAACTTCTTTCTTGAAAGATAGCAACTAGTTGAGATTAGTTTCATATTGAGTTGTTTTGCATTTTGCAATTAAGTTATTGTATTTTCAGTCTTTCTACAGTTGCTGTATTGGTTGTGGCTGAACTGGTTTTTCACTCGTATGTCTTTGAACAATTTTTATCTAGTTATGGGAATTTGATCATTGTGTTTTGCAGCCTTGGGTGCCCTTCTCTGGTGATTTTCAGATTTTAATATGCAGATTTGGATTTTATTTTGTAGAAGTCGCCCCTCTTGAGGGCATTCTACTTCGTAATACCTGGCAAATGTTTAGATAATTCATTGAGTAGTTGTTGCAGCTATTTCTTGGTCATAAATTGGTCGCCATCTGCCTAGGAGTTCATTGCACTTGGTCCCATGTCATTCGGAGTAGTTATGAGAGAGTTATGAGCACTTTAGAGGGTTGTCTAGTTGCTGGTTTGTGCATTTTCAGTTGTTGGTCTGTCAAAATCAGATTGTAAAAGTTTGCCTTTGGGGTTGGGTTTAGTGTGGATCGAGTCTTTTGATGATAGGAGAGATATAATACTTCATTGCAGCATTGAGGCATTTCAAATACAGTGATATTTGCAGGAGAAACTCATATTGTAACGCTACTACAGTAGTACTGTTCAGCCATTTTAATTCTTGCAATTTCATAGTTCCCCACGTTTGTGGAAGAGACTGGCATTGCCTTAGTCTTTCATTTCAGTATTTACTTTCATGTACCACCCGCTGAAAAGTGGAAGAGGCTGGCATGCCGCCTAGTTACTTTGGTATTGCATTTACATATTGCTGATCGGCTGAGCCGTCAACACACTCCCGCTGAAAAGTGGTCGAGTTGCATATTTACTTTCAGCATTGTAATTTCTAATTCCAGTCCTCCCGCTGAATAAGTGGTAGAGTGATTGCACCTCCTTTCCGTTACTTTCAGCAAGCTTTGTTATTCTAATGACCCCCTTTCGTGTATGCTCTCAATCTTGCCCGCATTGGGATCTGGGTTGATCAGAGGAGAGGGTTATATTCAGCTGGTTTATGTTTGCACTAATGCTAATGGGTGAATTTAGTTGTGTAATAAAATGAAAAAATTGGCTAGGATATTTCAGTGGTATCAAAGCCAAGATCCTGCCACCCTGTGAAAATTCAATGATTCAGTTTGTCAGATGAGTGACAAAGATATCAAATACTACACACACACAGAGATGACTACAGAGAAGTCTATATCCGAGTTGATACAAGAACTAACCACGCTTGTGAGAGATCTTGACATTAAAGGGGCATACTCATGGATTGCTGCAAAATCTAAATGTTTGGATGTGAAGGTTGCCTTGACATGTGAAGGATGTGTGGTAGAGCCCAAAAACAATCCCTTAGACATGCATGTGATGGGTAGTGATGAAGATCATTTTGGTGATAAGAACAAAACAGCAATCTTGAATGTTAATTTGGATTCATCCAATCAAGGTCTTGAAACTAATGACTTCACAGAAGATGATGGAAGAACTGTTGTGTGGGATGAGTTCGCTAAAGAAGAGCAAGATGAAGGAAATACTAGTGGTGTCTTTGAACCAGCTTATGATCATTACCATAGTGATGTTGTTGGTGGTGATTCCGATGTGTTTATACCTCCTCTTGTTGAAGATTTGGTGACGGATAACTCTCCCCTTGTTGCTGTCCAGACTTTCCAAGAGTTTTCACAAGACAAATTTATGACAAGTAACCAAGAAGACTTATTTGGTATGCATGGGGCTGCTAATGATGAAATCAGTAATACACCTACTCATGATTTGTGGTGTCTTTGAACCAGCTTATGATCATTACCATAGTGATGTTGTTGGTGGTGATTCCGATGTGTTTATACCTCCTCTTGTTGAAGATTTGGTGACGGATAACTCTCCCCTTGTTGCTGTCCAGACTTTCCAAGAGTTTTCACAAGACAAATTTATGACAAGTAACCAAGAAGACTTATTTGGTATGCATGGGGCTGCTAATGATGAAATCAGTAATACACCTACTCATGATAGGTTCATTGAAGATGAAAATGATGAAGTTTTCAAAACAGCTTGCTTAGATGATTCTCTTCTTCATTAAAATGATGGTGTCAAGGTTGGTCTTGGGTATGAGCATCAAACTAAGCCCTTGGAGAGAGGTGTCTATGAAGATATCAGTTTATGGGAGTTGGGTGGTGACCTATTCGAAAAGTCAGCACTTCGAGAGAAGCACGAAGAGCTCTTTCCTTTTGAGCAAAATGTTCAACCTCTTACCACTTGGGATCCAGGTGCGAAGGCACCTAGCATTGACAAAGAACCTATGTGGGATGAATTTCCCTTTGATCCGAATGATGAAATGGAACTTGGTAAGGACTCTATAACAGCAAATAATGGTGACAATATGCTTGAGTTTGGGGCTGCCTTCAAATTTGATCAAAGTGACATTGAGGTGGAAGCAAAGCTTGAGGACCATATGGCTCTTGATGATGAAGAGTTTGAAGGTGTTCTTAAACACAAATCTGATTTACCTATTCTTGAAGTTGGTTGTAAGCAAACGCTTGAAGAATTAGAAGAACCTGATCCTCTTTATGACATGAGCAATTACAGTTAGTGGGAGGTGAAGAAAAGGAGTTTTGGAGCAGCGATGAAGGCAGCAAAGACGAGAAACAAGGTTCTGATTTTCAGTTGCAGCCTATCAGCAGTTCACCATCCTTGCATATTCATGAACGTGAAGATCAATGCAAGATAAATTTTGAAAAAGAAGTGCAAGCTCTATCCCTATTTGATCACACACACCATTTGGTTGAAGATCTCTACTAGAAGGTCCAGCTTGAAGAAAGACGAAGAGGACTTAAAGATGAAACTACTCTTCCCAATTTGCAACTTATCAGAGACTCCATGGAGACATTGAAATCAGCGTACATACACTTGATTGAAGATCGAGATTATGCCTTCAAAATTGCAAAGAAAACCATTTGTGCTTTCCAAGGAAAAGAGAGAAGGGTTGATGAGCTTACTCTTGAGCTCGAATCAACAAATGCTATGTTGGAAGATACTCAAGTGGCATTAATGGAGGTAAAGCGGGAGCTAGCTGGTTTCAAACTTTTCAGAGAGCAAGAGAATGACCAAAGAGTTGAAGAAATCAAGCAAGTAATTGGAGAGCTTGATAGTCTTCGAGAGGAGTTTGATCTTGAAGGTTTCTCAAGAAAATCAGAAGTTGTATGTGCAGATTTGGAGCAGCAAGATGAAAGGAATGACTTCCAAGTTTTTGAGAACCCTCTCTTTGAAGTGGATGCAAAGGAAATTTATGATAATCCCCTCTTTGAGATTGAAGATAAAACATGTGAAGGTCTCAAACTAGTTATTCATGAAGAATGGGAGAAAGAAGGACGGAAACATGTTGATTGCATATTTGACAGCCCATCCCTTGGTTTGAGAGATGCTTCAGCTCATTCAAGTCTATCTTGGGAGTTGGGTTTGAATACGTCTATTGTTCCATGCTCCATTGTTGTTGAAGCTTTCATAAATAGGCTTTAAAGGTTCTCTAGAGGAGATACCGATTTCATGATGATGCACTTGGTTCTTACTGACACTTGGGAACGTGTTGAGTTTTCTTTTCAGTGTACGGGACATCATTTTCAGTTGGGTATCCATGCTTGGAATCCTCAACTTGGCTTGATGAAGCTTATTACTTATGAAAGGGCCTTTTGGAGTGATAAGAATCAAATTATCAGATTTCTTGGTGCTATTCCTTTCATTACCAGCCACTCGTTGGTTCCATTTGTTCATCGGCATATGGATTGGAGAGAAATTTTGAGTAGATGCATTAATTTGGGTGATGATTTTCAGTTTAGCAGCAGTAGTTCATCTTCTTGGATGCTGATTATTCCCAAATCAGATCATACTTCAATCATTTCAGTCATGATGGACAATTGGTATACTTATTTTCAGACTTCACAATCCCCTATCAGGACTGATTTTTGGTCTCAAATGCAAGAGGTGATGTTCCAAAGCAATCTGAATCCATCTTTGGGAGGTGTTCAAGTTGTTTCCAGTGACTACTCCTATGCTTTCCCTTGTACTCATACTTGGGGCAGCAAACGTTCGATTACCGTGGTTCATCGTTCTAAGGTTCTGGAAGTTAGAATTGTGAGAAATTTCTACAGTCTTCAAAGTTGTATCATGATAATTCAGTTGAGGCATCGTAGTTTCATGGGGAGTCATGAGTTTGACTTTGATGAGCTCTTGCAAAGGATTGCTTTCCTCTTTGCAAGAGAATTTGAAGAGATCACATTTGCAGTGGTGGCTTTGTTAGTTACCTTACGGAGGTATGCTGAGGGATACAGTATCGAGTTGAGCAGACTATCTTTCCCGTTGCCCAGGAATGTGATAGAAAATGGTATGGTTGTTATTGATGACTCAGAGACTTTTGGGCATGAGAGGCTGCAAGGTGTTGACTTCAGTCCTTCCAGGTTGTTCATGGATAGTAACATTTGGGAGTCACAAGGGAGGTTAGTGCAGTTCTGGCATGATGTTTTCAGTGACATGGTCAGAGTGGTGCAACATCAGCATGGTGGTTCCCCCTTGAGACAAACATGGGAATCAGGGAGCGTACTCAGGTTGGTATGGATGAGCTTCAAATTTTCTGTGGTTGTGGTGGTATTGCTTGAGGACAAACAATTTTGGGAAGGGCGGACTGTAATGTCCCCATTTTTATCACTACATCTTCCAGTGACTATTAGCCTATTCTTGGATGCTCATAGGCTAGTCAGAGGCAAAATTAGGGTTTCCAGCTACTTGGAGGTTTTCCTTGAGGATTCAGGGGTTTGCATGTTGGAGTTTTACAATTCGGATTCTGGATTCCTTCTGGGTTTTCAGAGAGCTTCGCAGTGGTATGACATGCAACTCAATCAGAGAACTTTTCTGGACTTACTATTTTTAGTAAGTTACGACGGCTGCATGTTGGAGTTTTACAATTCGGATTCTGGATTCCTTCTGGGTTTTCAAAGAGCTTCGCAATGGTATGACATGCAACTGAATCAAAGAACTTTTATGGACTTACCATTTTTAGTAAGTTACGACAGCTGCATGTTGGAGTTTTACAATTCAGATTCTGGATTCCTTCTGGGTTTTCAGGGAGCTTCGCGACAGCATGACATGCAACTAAATCCGAGAACTTTTCTGGACTTACTATTTTTAGTAAGTACGACGGCTGCTCGGATTGTGGTTAAAATGAGTTTGGAACAACTTACTATTTTTAGCAGTATGCTATTTTTCGTAAGTTCTATTTTTAGCCATACTATTTTTAGCAGGGTTTTTGCAATTCAGTTCAGTGGTTATATCTGGCAGGTCAATTGGAGCAGTTTGGTCTCCAACACCATTGGTGCTATTTTTGGCAGTATTTCAACAACTTGGTATTATGGCTATTTCGGGCAGCGCAGTATAATCAGTTGGTCTCCAGCATTTGAGGTGATTATTTTGGCAAGTTTGATATTTGATGAGAATATCATTTTAAGTGAGATATTTAAAAGGCATGTTTGGACGCCTTGGAGAAATAAGTGGTCAATTATATTTATATTTCACTTTAATAAAGTGTTTCACTTTATTATCATTTTGGACACCAAAATATACTTTATTGACATTTTAAATAAAGTGTCATCCTCCTTATGTTTAGACGCCAAGTTATGGAGAATGAAGTTTGAAATGAAAGGCAAATGTCAAAGTGAATTTGAATGTGAATCTCATGGGGGCGACCTAATTGGAGGGAAAAGGAATTTGAATTTGAGGTTGGAGAAAGTTATAAACAAGAGGCTTTGCTCTCTCTTTCAGCATCTTATATTTTACAATATTGTTATGCTGCCGGAATGGTAACAGGATTGTTTCGAGGGATGCATACCTCCTAGTTGGCTTAACTTCTTGCTTGAAAGATAGCAACTAGTTGAGATTAGTTTCATATTGAGTTGTTTTGCATTTTGCAATTAAGTTATTGTATTTTCAATCTTTCTACAGTTGCTGTATCAGTTGTGGCTGAATTGGTTTTTCACTGATATGTCTTTGAACGATTTTTATCTAGTTATGGGTATTTGATCATTGTGTTTTGCAGCCTTGGGCACCCCTCTCTGGTGATTTTCAGATTTTAATATGCAGATTTGGATTTTATTTTGTAGAAGTCGCCCCTCTTGAGGGCATTCTACTTCGTAATGCCTGACAAATGTTTAGATAATTCATTGAGTAGTTGTTGCAGCTATTTCTTGGTCATAAATTGGTCGCCATCTTCCTAGGAGTTCATTGCACTTGGTCCCATGTCATTCAGAGTAGTTATGAGAGAGTTATGAGCATTTTAGAGGGTTGTCTAGTTGCTAGTTTGTGCATTTTCAGTTGCTGGTCTGTCAAAATCAGATTGTAAAAGTTTGCCTTTGGGGTTGGGTTTAGTGTGGATCGAGTCTTTTGATGATAGGAGAGATATAATACTTCATTGCAGCATTGAGGCATTTCAAATACAGTGATATTTGCAGGAGAAACTCATATTGTAACGCTGTTACAGTAGTACTGTTCAGCGATTTTAATTCTTGCAATTTCATAGTTTCCCACGTTTGTGGAAGAGACTGGCATTGCCTTAGTCTTTCATTTCAGTATTTACTTTCATGTACCACCCGCTGAAAAGTGGAAGAGGCTGGCATGCCGCCTAGTTACTTTGGTATTGCATTTACATATTGTTGATCAGCTGAGCCGTCAACACACTCCTGCTGAAAAGTGGTTGAGTTGCATATTTACTTTCAGCATTGTAATTTCTAATTCCAATCCTCCTGTTGAATAAGTGGTAGAGTGATTGCACCTCCTTTCCGTTACTTTCAGCAAACTTTGTTATTCTAACGACCCCCTTTCGTGTATGCTCTCAATCTTGCCCACATTGGGATCTGGGTTGATCAGAGGAGAGGGTTACATTCAGCTGGTTTATGTTTGCACTAATGCTAATGGGTGAATTTAGCTGTGTAATAAAATGAAAAAATTGGTTGGGATATTTCAATCTTGCAGAATCATCCAAGTCTGGAGAAGATAGAAAATCAACTTGAAATTTCAAGGAAGAAACCATTAAAAACATTATATGTTCCCCAGGGGCATATTCCCTAAGTTTTTCCAGGCGCACCCATCCTAAGCACATGGGGATGGCTCAAGGGCATCCGTAGCCATCCCCGTTTAAAAAAAAATTCCCTAAACGTTCCAGGAATGTGGGGTCAAGTAGGCATTTTTAATTTTTTTAAATGTCCAAATTTTAAAAAAGAGTAATTTATTATTATTTTTTGTGGAACCCCACACCACTCTTAGCCCTAAAATAAAAAAAAAAGGCCTCCCTATCTCATCTTAGAAAACCCAGCATTGGTTTGCAGTGAGGAGCAAGGTAGCAAGAGAAGTGAAAAAGGGTAAGTGAATCTTCCATTTGTTCTTTTTTTTCAATATTTTTTCAAAGTTTAAAGGAAGAAATGTATGACCTTTATTTTATTTTTTTTGTTCAGTTTCCACTTTCATATTGTTTCACAACACAAAACAACATGAGCAGCAGCAGTAAGTGTAGTGAGCATGATGTGATGGAAGAAAGAAATGAAAATCAAAATGTGAGAGTTTCAAACTCACTTGGGGGTTTGTCAAGGTGTGGTAATGCTATGGGTGAAAGGGAACAGCCACAAAATCTATTTGAGTGCCCTTCCAAAGTTCTAAAACCTTATGCAAAAGGGCCTTTTAATCCCAAAAAACCTCTTCTTCAATTTGTGACAGCCCTAGACAGATAAAAAGAATAATTTGTGGGGTACTAGAGTGTGGTTGTCACATTTGCAAAACAGATTTTAGAGGGAGCTATACAAGAGTATACTCTCATCTATCGGGCTTTACAAGACATGGGGTGAAGGTTTGTCAAGAGATAGAGGAGGACAAGAAGGTAGAAGTTAATAGATTGCATATGGAGGCGAATCAAGGTCTACTGGTGTGCCAATGCTAACACAATCTGTACAATCAACTATGCATATGCCCTCTATGGTTGGTAGTGGTAGTGGTAATGGTGGTTGTGATTCTTTTACAAGTGGAAAGAGAGAGAGACTATTGCTAGTGAGAAGGCAGGGACATTATGAGGTGAGTAATTATAAATAGGCCCTTAGGCATCAAAGTGTCATCATGTCTTGAATGGAAGTTGTGCACAGGTCTACTATGACCGTGTTTGGGGCAAAAGGCAGCATTCATACTGCCTCAAGTATTTGGGCCTGAGTTGGCATCCACAGATTTCAGAAAATTTAATTCCTTTTTATGTAATACTAAATGCATTTTCAATATTTCAAGGTTTTTTTTTTGTTTCATATTTTATGATTCAGTTCACATTTTTTGGCAGCTCCAAATCTCTACTCCTTAGCAGTTACAGATTTCATTTCTTCTGATGTAGCAAGTTCAGATTTTTCCAGCTATATTACAGATTTTGGGATTTAAATATAATATCTGTTTTAGATCTTTGAAGTGTTCTCAGTTACAAATTTCTACTTTTGTTCAAACTTTCTGTCCAAGTTTAGACTTCTGTTCTAACTTCTCTTTCAGACTTTGTGAAGTTTTATACAGCTACAGATTTTTAGCTAGAATCATATCACATATCCCGCAAATTTGAACAAAAAAATAAATAAATGTCAAAGAAACATCAATGAAAAGATGCCACTCAACTTTTACCTCACCACAATTTTTTAGCTTTTGGAGCCTTAATGCTGGATGGCATTTTTAAGAACTATTTGAGGACATTTCAGAGCTGATTTTTGGTCATTGAAATTTTATTTTCAATACTTAGTATGTATATGGTCGATAGATGATGTTACCAGATCATAAGCTGTATCCAATCCAGATAGATATTGAATACGAGGGACAGCATATTTTGAGTGAGGGTATTGTATCTGCTAACATAGAAAGTTTCTAAATGGATGGGACAAAATTAGCATTAAAAATTATAATCTGCTGAATGCAATCTTATGGTAGAAAAATGCCAATCAAAAATTACAAGATTTCAGTGCAAAATATTTTCTTGAATTCAAATTTGGAGATGCATAACTTGTTGCCCAACGAATCTTTTCCAGTAGCAGCATAGTTAGGTGAGACAGATAACAGGAGAATAAACACAGAATCAAGATACTTTATCCTAATACATGCAAAAAGTTTCAATATCTCATTCATCTGCACCTAATTAATTCTGCTAAGCACTGTATTAGGTATGCATGAACCTCATCGGTGCATCAGGGAAAATCAGAATTTACAAGGAATCATGCATAAGAGGTGTAGTATCATTTTACACTTTCTGTTTCAAAATTGTGTTGGTTGATTTCAGAGATTGAACCTGTGAAGAAGTGGGTATCTGTACATGATGCTGTTCAATCAACCTTGTACAGTCTATACACAGATCTAGTAATTTGTAGTATTATAACTGTCCTTTTAAACTGAGTATAAGATAATTCAAATTTTTATTTCCCTGTTCATGAATTCCAGCTGCCACTTATGTTTGTTGGAACACGTTTGCAATTGTGCCAAAAGATCGACCTGTTAACACCCGATACAAACACTAGAGATAAATGAATCCACGGGAGGCGGTTAGTCCATGTCCTGAATCTGAAGGGAGACGCTAGCAATTAGTCCAACAATCCCCCCTCAACATCACCCGAGAGAATTCGAACCCGCGACCACAGATCTGATACCATTTGTTGAAACATGTTTGTTGTTGCACCAAAAGATTGACCTATTAACACCTAATACAAATGCCAGAGATAAACGGATCCACAGGAGGCGGTTAGTCCATGTCCCAAATCCGAAGGGAGACGCTAGTGATTAGACCAACAATGTTATCATTATCATTAATCAATGATTTTCTTGACTAAATAGATAATCAAGCTCCCGAATAGGCTCCTAAAAAAACTGGTCTAAATGCAATGCATCTAATCCTAACAAAGATTAGTGTACTGTCAATATGTATCTAATGAGTAACCACCACTAGCATAACACCAGTGGACAAACCCTAATATTAATTGATTATGAGAATTGACATAGTGCATTGTGGAGTTGGGTGGACAGATCAGGAACAAAATCAATCAATGACTTGAGGAATCTATGGTTAATAAAGTAAATAAAGTTCAGTGGATATATTGTCAAAATAACCTACCCGCCAAGTAACAGAAGCTAGCCACTTCATTGAATGAGCAATCCCACTTAATATGATTCTTTGCATAGTTGGCACACTCAGTGAGTACTTGCTGAGTTTTTCAATAGTGAGTTACTCGCTAGAAAACTTGCCAAGCTTTTGGCAAGTACTCCCCAGAAACTCAGCAAGTCCAAATAAAAAAGTCACTAAATGCTGAATGGACATGGGACATGTTGACATGTGTTTTATGACAACACCAACACAGAATAAAATGTCCAACGGTCACTCTATTCTCTCTTGATCAAAGTGTTCCGCGTGCTAAGATTGCGTGAAAGTTCATGCGTTCGACTCCAAGGTTCCTTTAATGCGAATAGACTCGGTTGGTTGATGTGAATATGTTGGGTATTCCAAGGGGACTTACGTAATTGTTCAACTTTATGTGCTCAAGCAAATGAAGGATTTTGACTATGATGCTCTGGTATTTGGACGGATCGGGAAATGTTGAATTTAAAGGAGGTAAGGATAGGAATTCTACGATCTATTTCTACGGGTGGAACGCAAGGATTAGCTTTAACAGTCTTCAAACCAAACTTCGTTTCCTCTCCCCTTCGGACAACTCTGACAAAGCTGGTGCAATCTTCAAAGGATGGATGAGATGTTCAGATTGAGATTCACCATGCGCACCCCTTCACAAACAAGCAAGTGGGCACACTAAACACAATCGAAGTTAAGTGCTGAGATTCCAGTTGACCACGCAGGAGCAGACTTACCGTCAGCAAGTCCGCCAATGGTATGGATACGGGAAGATATGCCCAAACTAATGTCACATTCCACAATTAACTCTATTTGCATGAAAACAAATCTACTTTACTTTACTCTATTCGAATCGGAAAGACGAAAAGATCTCGCCAATTGCCCACAACACAAAATGAAGTCACCAATCAATGAAATCTTTATATCATGAGAGTCTTACACAACAATCTTTTGCAAAAACTTTCAAAGGGAAAGTCTTTCTTTCCTTTCCAACTAAGCTAACTCCTAGCTCTACTTTAACTTCTATCAATCTCTATCTCTGTCTAGCTCTGATTCTAATTCTAACTGTTTACAAATGAGGGGGGATGCCCTTTTTATAATGAGTCCAAATAGTGGACGGTTCAGATCTGATTACAATAAAGGGCTCAGATTGAGCCACCCATGCCCTAATTAGGGCTTCTGCCCTAAAAACCGCCACCGAGAGGAGTGGGGCAATGAATGCGCCCTCCACTCCTCATCAATGCACCACACCCTGCCACCATCAATGCACGTCGTCTCCTTCCAGAAGGTCATTGTCCAGAAGGGTGTTTCCTTTCTCCTTCTCACTGGCTACAAATTTGATGAATCTAGCCAAAACTGCCTCAACTTCCTGATTGGAGATAGGAGGAATGTGATCCAACTGAAACTCCAAAACTGCAACTGTTTGCCCATGTTGGGCACATGATTTCTTCCAGGCAACAAGGGCGTCCTAGGTGTTCTGTATGATACTGGAGAACATGGCTGTGTTCTCGAAATCATCCTGTGTGGAGGTCTTCACCTCAGAGAAGAATTGTGCCAATCTGTCTTTCAATCCATCTGCAGTTACCTCTTCAGCAGTCAACCTCTTGGCAAAGATTGCCTCCAACGTGTTGAGAATTCCATCTAAGATGTTCGTCATGGCCTTTTTGACCCTGACAGAATCTGCCTGTGATGCATCATAGAATCCCCAACCTGTGACTACTGAAGAATACCATCTGGTGAAGTCGTATCTATCTCCTTGCTGGATAACACCTCCCTCAACCAAAGTCTGTTGAGGTATGCTCATCAAGGCCCCTAAACGGAGAACAACTCTCGTCTGATAGATGCGCGCCTCACCCCAAGCATGGTTAACTACCTCCACTCTGGCCATAATATCGGAAGCTTGCCCATAGGCATGTGCAAGATCTTCCATAAACTTTCTTGTTTCTGTACGCACACTGGCAACCCACTTGTCTGCTTGCTGTGCCATTCTCTTCAAATCTTCTAACCCACTAATTGACTCCTTGGAAAACTCAACTGGAAGCTCAATTGCCGGATTTTCTTGCCCACAAGGACGGGACAAGTGCTGCACATAGCCAATCAGTGTCTTGTGCTCTACCTTCAACCTTTTGTATTTGCCCTCAACATGGGACAATCTATCCTTGAGTGCCCGATAGGAATTATCGCACTCCTCTACCACTTGTGCTCCAGTAGGGTGGCCTAGCTCCATGGTTGTCACAACATAGTTCTCAGGAACGGCCTCGTCCCTATCACATTCTACCCGAGGAACTGCCATGTGCAAGGTTCGGGATCCATCCTCATTTGTGGATATTTTGGAGAACTTCCTAGCCTTTTTCTTTGCCGGAGGTGTACTGATCCTCTATAATAATTCCTCCATCTCGGCTGCGGGATCGGTCTCATCTACAAGATCATGCCTCATTATGTCCCTTAGCCATTCTGGCACCTCCTGCCGCATGTCAGATATAATAAAAGGCTGTTCTACCTCAGCCTCTACCTCGTGAACCTCTCCTCTGCCATCGTTATGACGAGGTTCACCGTCATCAATAGGCTCAGTATCTCCTGAGCTCTGGGCATCCTGATCTGAAGTAGCATCATCCTTGAGAGCTGCCTCAATTTCCTGCTGAAATTGAGTATCAGTAGTCGTCCCCTCATCTGTCTCTTGCTAATTTTCCTGTCGATGATCTTCTTGGGGCATGTTGATGCTCTGACCCACTGATTCTCTACGAGGTGGCTGACTTGCTACTTGCATTGTCTGCTCTACATCCAATCTCTCCCTCTGATCAACAAACAACGACACCTCCTGTAAGCTTGGAGAGTGTGTCCGAGATGGTGTATGCATGGATTCCTCAACTACCACTGGCTCAGGTCGAACTGGCTCCTTTCCTCTAGGTTCTGGAGTTGGATTACTCCGTCTCCTCGGATTAGTTGCTTGTAATCTGTTGTCTCCCATCAAATTGTAGGTAAGGGGAATTGACCTTCCCTTGAGTCGGCTGACATGCCTCTCTACCCAACTCCGTGTAAACGTCAAGACTAGGATACAAAGTGTATCCAAGTTAGTGATCTCTGGCTCAAACCAATCTGGGAGAGGTAAAGGTGTATCTCTTACTGTCTCATAGTCAGCATGTATTACGTTTACATCTTCCTCAATCTGATCTGGCACTGGGATGATCTCACACTCTCTGACCATCACCAACGGTATCTGAGAGAACATCCTCTTTCTGACTTCGATCTCATCTACTGCACTAGCCCAAAAATCTTCGATTTGCACCTTGTGCCTGAACTCTTCTGTCAATATCCACCTGATGTTTCTGTGGGGATCGTAGTAATGCCTGCTGGTGTGATAGGAAAGGTGGAAGAATTGGAGTTCCGCTTCTGCCTCTCTTGCTGCTTGCAGCGATGGGCAGATTTCATCTGAATTTCCCATAGTAATCGGGAATCCGAGTCCACCTTTCTTCTTCTTCTTCTGAATCTTATCATAGGCAATCAGTTGCCTAGATACTTCCAGCATCACTATCCTATTTGTGGGATACCGAGGCAATCTGTATGGATAGGAGGAAAATCCTTGCAGCCTTATGTAGGTGAATTTTGGAAATTGGATAAACCAACATCCGAATTTCTCGATCATTTCTTGTGCCTCCCTTGATATTCTGTGGTGGGTTCTTTGCTGCAAGGTCCTCGTGATATGCATTGTAAACGCGTCATTAACCCTCTTGTAATTAGTTGTGCTTGTCAGATGCAACTCTGGACAAGCTTCATATATTTTAAACTGATGGGATCCGCAACCGATTGGTTCTTTGTAAGAGATCCCTCTGTATCTCATCATGTGAGCCAGCATATAGACAAGGTAGGAGCCCATGTAAAATGTCTTCGTTCTCCTCACGCCACGAAGCTGCTCATGTATGTTCTCACTGATCATCAGTGCCCAATCCATGTAATCCTTTCCCTCCAACACCAAGTTGACAAAATAGAACATCCAAGGTTCAAAGATGAATGCTTGGGGGCAACCTCCAACTCTGCTCAGCATCATAATGAGATCACCAAACTCTTGTCTCAAGTCCTCTGAGACTATCTGCTTGGGCAATTTAGTGCGAGTTGGCTTGGGTTTAATCCACCTAGTGTTTATCAAATCAGCACGCCGGTCTGTGGTGGATGAGTACATCTTTCCAGCTCTCTCTTTCATCTTGTAGATCATTTTCTCATGAACTGGAATCCCGAATGTCTCTTCGATCGCTTCAGGTGTCAGGTTAGCCAGCACCTTGCCATCTGGTGAAGTGACTATTCTTTGTTCTGCATTGTAGTGGTAGGCGCACTCCATGATGAGTTCTGGACATCGGATAGCTGGCGGAAAGTTGGCAGCTGCATACAGTCCACTTCTGACAATACTATGCGAAGTCACCGACGGGTGATGGCCTCCAGTCCCCAATATCCTTCTTCTGAATGCTTCCATGTTGAATGAGCCTAAGTTCGTGTCAGCTAGCCTGCCGAGCTTTGATGAAAATTTGGATTCTGGCAAGAATGACTTGCCCAATTTCTTGATCACAGCCTGTCTGGACTCGGTGTGGTTGTTTTTGCCTGCAGCTCTTCTGCTTGATTCGGCCATTCTCAACTACTCCTGTTTACTTCAACGTTTTTAGAAGTTTCTTCTCTGGTTGCAGCAACACGAGGCCAAATACTTGGAAATGTTTGCTTGCAGCAATTTACTTTCAACAAATTTGAAACCTCCTCTTTGAAGTTCGTACTTTTCCTTCTAACTTAGCAACTTTCAGCAACCATCAAACTTTCTTCTCAAGTCGTACTTCAGCATTCAGCAACTTCACTTTTGGCAAATTCGTACCTTCTCAGCAAATGCAGCAACTGGCAATCTGGGAATTCGTGCCTCTCAACAACTGCAGCCCCAGCAAGTTGAGTCGCACTTCCTTCAGCAACTTCAACTTTTACAAATTTGCACTTCTCCTTCAGCTCTCTCACAATTTCGAACTTCTCAGCAATTGCAACCTCTTCAGAAATTCGTACTTTTATTTAGCCAATATTTTGCATTCAGCAACTGGTGAGAAGAATGAAGAGGATTTTAAAATCTTATAGCCTGGTCGAATTCCTGTAGAGGCTATACTTAGCAAATTTTCGAATTCATTTTCCCTCTCTTTTCTCCGTTGTAACACTTGTCATCTGAGGCATCTTCTAGAATTATGAATTCATCACCTTTGCACGGGCCTGCCTCGTTGCATTTGATTTCTTAAAATATTAAATCGTTCACTTTCTTGAACAATTTCGAAACGTTTGGCTAAGTCATTTGATCATATCTTTGCTTTGGCAAAATTGTCTAGCTCAAAACTTCTAGCGAAGTGCCTCTCATTCATTTTGCTTGTTTGCCTTAGAGAAATCTCTCAATTTTGCCTTAGGAATTTTATTTAAAATAGGCACTGGGCAAAATATCCATCGAAACAATGTGGACATGGCGTGGAATAAGCTTGACTCACTTCTGAATTGCAAACGTTTAATACTCAGAAGAGAAATTCTTCCAGAATCCATCGTTTTCATGTGTATCCGGACGAAGGGGTTCTTTTAATTTTTATTATAAAAATGGCTAATGTTTTTAATCTTATCCTCCGGATGTCTTCCACTCCTATAATTTCCCATTTCTTGGCCTTGGCAAGTTCTCTTGATTTTCCTGAAAAAATTCCCTTCTGAAGATTTTTCTAACTCTGGAAACTAGCATCATCCTCTAGGCGTATTCTTAATTTTCCCTTTAAAAAATGCCTCAGGAATTTAAATTTAATTATTTTACCCTTGAAGGGCGCACTTGGGCATGTCAACTTCCACTTCAATCATCTTCACGCTTTGGCAATTTTTGCTTTAGGAAAAAAAAATCCTAGAAAATTTCATTTTAAATTACCCATGAGGGGTGTACTTTATCTCATGTATCAACCTTTGCCTTTAACCCCTTAGGCATTGTCACGCCTAGAGGCTAACACCTTACCCTTTGTGAATTTTCATGTGTTAATTTCCACCTTAGGGTGCATTTGCCATGGGTAGGAGGAATTCCCATGCCTTAGTATTTTCAAAATCATGCCACCCTTAGTGTTATTTTTCTCCCTTGGCGCATTGCTCATGGTGACCCTTCACCTTCCTCTAGCACATTCCTCATAGAGGACTTCTATTTTCAAGCGCACTTCACATGTTGAGGAGAAAACTTCCTTTACCCTTGACGCTTTTTATCTTTCATCTTCAATGTTTTTACCTTTACCTTGTTACCAGGTTACCTTTAGGCGCATTTGCTATAGAGAGGAGGACCTTTGAGGGCGCAAATGGGGGTGTCATGAGGAATTCCCACGCCTTGGGTGACTCTTCACCTCCCTCTGGCGCATATGACTTAGTGAACTTCCATGTTGGGCGCATATCACCTTTGCAAAGGAAGGCATCTCCATCTTGTGACCCTTCAGCTTCCTTGGGCGCATTTAGCCTATGATGCTTCCACTCTTGGGCGCATTTGCTAGTGTTGGAAGGAATTCCGCCCCCTTTTAGTGGCTCTTCACCTCCTCTTGGCGCATATGAGGGTGTTGACTTCCTTCTTTGAGCGCATTTAGCCATATGTGAAAGACTTTCCACTCCTTGACTTGACTGTTCAGCTTCCTTGGGCGCATTTGCAAGTGTGAGAGGGAAATCTCTTTGCTTAGGCGTATATTGGCTTGTGAGGGGGAAAATACTACGTCCATGGAGCCTTTTCACCTCCCCTTGGCGCATTTAGCCTTGTCAACTTCCTTCTTTGAGCGCATTTTACTAGCTGAGATGGAAAATCCATGCCTTAGGTGACCTTTCACCTTCTCTAGGCGCATTTTAGCATGTAGACTTCCCTTTTGAGCGCATTTGAGGATGCCTTGGGAAATTTTGATGTCTCAGTGAATATTTCTATGTCTTCGGGTGACCTTTCACTTTCCCTAGGCGCATATGGGGGTATGAGGAGGAAGATCTCTCGCCTTAGCAGAATTTCTATGCCTCTTGAAGGCGCATTTCACCTTTGCTCAAGGAAATCTCATACTTAGAACTTTTGAATATTTCATTTCTCTTGGGCGTGTATGAAGGTGTTTAATGCCAGTTATCATTTATGTTTCCAACGCCCTAACCCTGTTCCGGCTTTCTATTTTTAGTAAAATTAGGAGAAATTAGGGTTTCATTGATTTTCACCCTATTATGAACTGGAACTGGCGTGGTTGTGCCTCCATCTGGTGTTGCCATCCTCTTCACATCTTATCTGGCACAATACATGCTATTTTTAGCAAACCCTAGAATTGATCAATTTTCGTATCTCTGTTTGCTTTGAAATTCGCTCCAGTTGCTTTTGATGCTGCGAGAGACCTGTTCATACTTGCTTCTGGTGATAACGCGCTATTTTTAGCCACCTGCTATTTATAGTAAGTTTCAAAGTTGCCTGCTTCAGTAGCTCCGCTTGACCTGAAACTTGCAATGCCTGAACCTGATAACTTGGGTGTTGTGCTGATGCCAACCTTGGGTGCAGACCTGCTATTTATAGCCGTGCCCTGACTTACTAAAAATAGTAAGTTCTCCGATTCCACTCAAATTTTGCCAGCATGTACCTTGAAGGATGTTGATCATGGTGGCGTGCTTCGTTCTGACATCTCTGCATTTCGCTTCATCTATTTTTAGACATGGCAGGGAAACCCTAATATGACTTGCATGTGTTCCCGACTGCTCCTGATTTGTACTATTTGTCGTTCTGCTCGCTGGAATGAAGTGTTAGGTGGCTGCTGGACTGAAGCTGCTATTTATAGTAAGTGTCCCGAAAGAGGTCCATCGGATGTCGGACGAGTTTGCATGTCACAGTGCCCGTGGGATCTCAAAAAACCCAAAAAAACCCAGAAAACTGGTCAAAGTTCTGGCACTGGCTAAAAATAGTAAGTCCCTGAAAACTTATCCGATCCACTTGCATGTCATATCACTGCGAAGCTCTCGCGAAACCCACATGGAATATCCGGACATGCATTGAAAATTCCTGCATGCAAACCCTAAAAATAGCCTCGGAAGGCTGAACTCTGAAAGTCCCCGACTTGATTTGCATGTTACACCATCGCAAAGGTCTTGGAAAACCCAGATCAATTCTCCTGTCATTCATCAAAGAATTGCTTGTCTAAACCCTGAAAATAGCCTCCAAACGCTGAACTGCTAAAAATAGCCAGTTGTCTGAGTCTATTCAAATTTCATATGTAGGCACTCTGAAGTTGCCTGATTGTGCTGAAATAGTTAGAATCCCGAAATCCTGAGGAACAAGCCTCAAATTAGGTACTTACTAAAAATAGTAAGTGGTCGGATTTCAGTGAGATTTCAAGGGGATTCTGCCTTGAGCTTTCTGAATGTGTTGCTGTACTTAGATTTCACCTGAGTAACTCAATCTTGACCTCGAACGGGTCTAAAGGATAGCAACCCTAAATTTGTCAATTACTTCAACTGAGGTCAAACGGGACATCCCCGGAAGGACAAAAGACCAGAGACAGAGAGAACCGAAGCCAAAAGACCAGAATGAAGCAAAAATTAGGGGGTCCCCATCTTGGATGGGGTGATGTGTGAAAAGGTCACAACAGGACACACCTGGGATATACCTAGGATTCACCAAAAACGGAAAAAAGACACTCTTTTTTTGCTTATAAAGTCTCCAACACCCTCACTATTCCTTACACAGCAGTTGAAGAGCAAATTTGAGCTACTTGGAAGGATTTTTAGGCAAATTTGAAAAACAAATTTCAAGATTTTCAGGGGCAGTTTTGTAATTTTATTTTGATTTTTTTTTCAAGCATTAAAATTCATTTTAACAGCTAAAAATGTAGGCTATGAAAAACTCATAATTTCCTAAAACCTAGTAGTATTTTGAAATTTACTTTCAAAAAATTGGATTTAATACCATTTTTTTCATTTATGCTGATTTTTTAGGACTTCACTGATTTTTTTATACATTATTTTGCCGATTTTAACCTAATTTTGGAAATAAAATGATTAGATTATATTGAATGTATGTTGATTTAAAGTTTAAACTAATGTACGTTAACTTATATAAAATTTTAGGTTAAATTTAAGCTGATTTTTTGTATTTAAAAATTAAAATGTTGCATTTTCATATTGTACTTGTAGGTTAGCCATTAGATGGAATGGCAAATAGAGAGACTTTTGGATTTGGATTGGGTTCAAGCTCAACCCAATTGAGGCCAGCTATAGGTAGTTGTCCAACATGAGCTAAAGACCTTGCTTGGAAATATGGTGTACAAGGACCTACACTTGGGACAGCTATTTGCATTAGATGTCGAAAGCTACTTCATGGAGGCATAAATCACCTCCAATACTATCTTTCAAACATTACTCATCGTGATGCCAAGCATTGTGACAACACCACAGAAGAGATCAAATGTGAGGATGAATGCACACCTGCCATTGGCAAAAGAAAAAAAATTACAAAGGAAGAAAACAAAGACAGCCATAACAACTTCCATAGCTAGTGCCAATGGTCAGGGTCCTCAAGCAAAGACAAATGAAGAACATAGTGGGCTCCCTTCATGGTCCACATGTACAAAACACATTGGCATCCTCTTCATCCACTTCAAGTAGAGCACCAACACCTACACTAGCTACATGCATGCCACATAGCCTTTTTGTGCCCAGAAACACACCTTGAACACAACCATTTGAAGGTACAAGGTGGAAAAGGAGGTGCATCAACAAGAAGATAAGGCATGTGCTGATTTTTGGTATTTCAACAACCTTCCTTTCAATGTGGCAAGCAGACCTTATTGGGAGAATTTGAGAACTGCATTGATAGTTGCAAGAAAAGGCTACAAGGCACCTTCTCGTAAAGACTTAAGTGGAAGGTTGGTAAATTTATGCTAATTTATAGTAATTTTAAATTTATATTGAATTTTAAGCTCAATTTATGTTGATTAATTTATAGTAATTTATGTTGAATTTAGGCTCTCTTTTTTGTGTTTAAAAATTTAAATTTTGTACTTGTAGGTTGCTCACGAATGCAACCAAAGAGGCAAAGCTAATAGTAGAAGAACAAAAGAAGCAATGGAGAAAATATGGCTGCAATATTCTTTCAGATGGGTGGGCAGACAGGAAAAACAACACCGTTATCATTTTTTTGGTAGCTTCAAATGGTGAGGTGATTTTTTTGAAATAGGTTGATGCCTCTAACAAAGTAAAAAATGCAAAAACATTGAGTCTAATGTTGAAGTTGTCATGGAGGTGGGCATAAAGAATGTGGTACAAATCATAACTTACAATGCAACAGCATATGTGGCAGCTGGGAGATTGCTTGCAGAGAGGCATCGGTCACTCTTTTCAACCCCTTGTGCGGAACATTGCCTTGACCTTCTTTTGAAGGACATAGGCAAACTTGATTGGGTGAGGCTGATTGTTGATGATGTAAGGCGCATAACAAAATTTATCTACAATCACCCTTGGGTTCTTAATTTGATGAGAGATCACACCCAAGGGAAAGAGTTGGTTCAATCAAGTGTCACAAGGTTTGCAACAATTTTCCTAACTTGGAAATATGGCATACGTAGAGTTAGAAAGCATTGTTAGTTTGTTGACTTCTTTGAAACAAATGTTTGTGAGTCAAGCATGGCTAGCTCATTAAATTCAAAGAAGCCTAATGGAGAGAGGGTTGTAAGCATAGTCTTTGACAACATTTTTGCACAATGACCTACAAAGATTGTGAAGGTAACCTCAAAACTTTGATTTTAAATTCAAATTGGATATTTTATATTTTAATTTAAGTCTTTCATTATAAATTTGTAACTTTAATCTTTTTGTATTTGTAAATTGTAGGTGTCGAAGCCCTTGGTTAGAGTTCTCTGCTTGGTAGATGGGGATCAAAAGCCAATGGGATATATTTATGAGGCCATGGATAGAACCAAAAAGTCCATTCAAAATTATTACAAGGGGGACAAGCTCAAATTTGATCCCATTTGGGATATCATTGATTGGAGGTGCAACGATCAACTTTGTTAGGGTTACAAGGCAGATCTCTAAAAGTTAAATGCAGATTTTATCAATGAACCGAGAAATAAAACACACACAGGAAATTATAACACAGAGAATTTAACGTGGTTCACCCAATATGGGCTACATCCACCAAACCGCAGCCATCTGATGATTTTATTATCTAGTGCAAAGTATTACAATATCGCGAATAATACCATACTACAACTCTCCATCCCAGCCACTTATAACAAGCTTTTGGAAGCTTCCATAAATTAGGGTTTACAAAGTCGGTCTTTTTCTTTTTCGGTGACAAAGCGAAAAAAGGTAAAAAAAAAAATCTCGAGGGTTGCCACCCCCAAACCCCCGCTTTTCGGGGGTTTCTACCCCCAGACCCCAGCAAGGATACATGAAGAGTGTACAGTATAGCATGATCGTCGCCACATACCAACAATCTCCCACTTGGAGACTGATCCTGGACGACACCGCTGCACTTACAACTCCCACTGGAAATAAGCACCTTGGACCTTGCTGCTTTGTTATACTTTTAACCATGAAGACCAATAGAAGCTGAAGAGGAGCTCAGCTTCTCCCTTGTCACTGCCTTTGTAAACATATCTGTTGGATTCGCATCTATATGTATCTTTTCCAGCTTTACCTGTCCATCCTCCAACACCGACCGAATGAAATTATATCTCAGTTGTATGTGTTTGGTCTTAAAGTGCAAGGCAAAATTCTTTGCAAGATGTATAGCACTCTGGCTATCTGTAAACAAGTGATTTTCAACCTGTGTTTTGCCCAACTCTTCCATGAAAACTTGCAGACATATCATCTCCTTTGTTGCTTTTGTTGCAGCCACATACTCTGCCTCTATTGTGGATAAAGCAACCACCTTTTGCAACCGAGAAATCCAACTCACTGCTGTCCCACCAACTGTAAATACATAACCTATGGTACTCCGCCTGGTATCTATATCCCTTGTCAGATCTGAGTCAACATAGACCTTTAGATCTGTATTAGAGCTCCCAAAACATAAACATTTATTGGATGTACCTCTCAAGTACCTGAGAATCCATTTTATCGCATTCCAATATTCAACTCTAGGATGACTCATATACCTCAACTCCTACGATATGTGCAATATCCGATCTCGTGCATACCATGGCATACATTAAACTACCTACAGCTGAAGCATATGGTACCTTGGACATTTTTTGTTCCTCCTCTTGTGTCTTTGGACACATATATCCTTAGTCAATTTGACATGACTAGGCAAAGGTGTGCTAACAGCTTTTGCATTCTCCATATGAAATCTCTGCAACACCTTTTCAACATAATCAACCTGAGATAGAAACAATTTTTTGTTTTTCTATCTCTTGTAATCTTCATACCAAGGATTTGTTTTGTTGCCCCAAAATCCTTCATATCAAATGAATTTTCTAACTATTGTTTTAACTCCTTTATATGATCCATGTTAGACCCCGCTACAAGCATATCATCAACATATAAACATAAAATAATGTAATTATCTTCAGCTAACCTCTTAAAGTAAACACAATGGTCTGAATTACACCTGTTGTAACCTTGCTCAGCCATAAAACTATCAAATTTAATATACCATTGTCGAGGTGCTTGCTTCAAGCCATATAAACTTTTCTTCAATCTGCACACTAGTTTCTCCTTACCTTTGACCTCAAATCCTTGTGGTTGTTCCATACATATTTCCTCTTCCAGATCACCATGAAGAAAGGCTATTTTAACATCAAGCTATTCTAAATGCAAATCTTCAGTAGCCACAATACTTAAAACAGTACGAATAGAAGTCATTTTAACAACTGGAGAAAAAATTTCATCAAAATCAATACCCTTTTTCTGTGCAAATCCCTTTACAACTAATCTGGCTTTAAATCTTTTCTTACCTCCATCCTCCTCTTTCACCCTATAAACCCATTTGTTTGGTAAAGCCTTTTTACCTGCAGGCAACTTCAGGCAACTTGCATAATTTTCAAATCTTATTTTTCAGCAAGGAGTCCATTTCTTCTTCCATTCCATCCTCCCACTGAACCTTGGTAGCCACCTGCATAGCTTCATCATAACATTCCATTTCACCAGCATCTGTTAATAAAATAGAATACAAAGAGGGAGAAAATCTTTCTGGAGGTCTACTTATCCTTGAAAACCGTCTAACATTCACTAGAGTTTGTGGTATTTCTTGTTGCTGTTGTTGCAGAGCATGAGGAACCGCTGAAACATTGTTGTTTGTAATATCATCCAGCACTGCATAATCATTTTTTTTCTTCTCATGCTGCTGCAAGAGATCTTTGTACAACACTTTTTCATTGAATATGACATCCCTGCTTCTCACAATTTTCTTATTTTCAAAATCCCAAAGCCTATAACCAAATTCATCAATGCCATATCCAACAAATATACATTTCTTTGATTTTGCATCAAGCTTGGTTCTATTTTCAGAATCTACATGTGCAAATACTTCACAACCGAAGGTTTTGAGAAAAGAATAACTCACCTTCTTACCTATCCATGCTTCCTCTGGAATACCACAACACAAAGGATTCGAGGGACCTCTATTAATTAAATAAACAGCAGTATTTATAGCCTTTGCCCACATGTTTAAAGGCAGCCCAGCATGCAATCTCATAATCCGTGCATGCTCCATTATTGTTCTATTCATGTGCTCTGCCACTCCATTTTCCTGTGGAGTCCTTGGAATCGTTTTTTGCCTACGAATACCATTAGAGGAACAATAATCTTCAAACTCTTTGCTGCAATACTCACCACCATTATCAGATCTGAGACATTTTAACTTTTTACCCGTTTCATTTTCAACCAAGCTTCTCCATTTTTTTAAAGTTTCAAATACATCAAATTTTTGCTTAAGGAAATAAATCCATACTTTCCTAGTTGCATCATCAATGAATGTAACATAATACTGAGAGCCACCTAGAGAAGATACCTAAGCTGGTACCCATACATCCGTATGCACAAGCTCCAATTTCTCATCTTTCTTTTGTTTCCCATCTTTGAGAAAACTAACTCTCTTTTGTTTTCCATACACACAACTTTCACAGAAATCCATATTAACACATTTTAGACCTGGTAAAACATTCTTTGAATGAAGTCAATTCATACCTTTTGCACTCATATGCCCAAGTCTATTATGCCATAGTGCTGATTCAGAATCCACAGCAACTATTTGATTTTTTGTCTGCTGAACTGTAGCAACTGTTCTTGAACATTGTTTTTTATCTGCAATAGCTAAAGTAGAAGGAACAGTATGACCTATACAAAGATATAAGGTGCCTACTTTCACACCTTTTGCTACCACTAAGGCACCTTTTGTAACCTTCCAATTTTTATCACTAAATGTATTAACACAACCTTCATCATCTAGTTGTCCTGCTAAAATTAAATTTCTTCTTAACTTTGGAATGTGCCTTACCTCATGTAGTAGCCAATGATTCCCATTTTGCAACTTAATCTTGATTCTTCCCTTTCCAACAATCTGACAAGGTTCGTTATCTCCCAAATAAACCAGCCCAAAATCCCCTTGGACATAATCAAGAAAATAATTTCTATTGGGCGTAGCATGAAATGAAGCCCCTGAATCTAACACCCAAGAATCATCAATATTGTCAAGGGAAAGAATCAAAGCATCCTCATCAAATTTATTACTTACCACATTTGCCTCTTTATTTCTTTCCTTTTTGTCTCATTTATTTTTCCGAGACCAACAATCTTTCTTTAAATGACCCGGCTTACCACTGTACCAGCAATCCCTCTTGTCTCTAGATTGGGATCTTCTGTCCTTTGATTTTCCTCATGACTTCCCACGACTTCCAGAATTGTTTCATCTCTTATTTGTTCTCCTCATGCTTTCTGCATTCAAAACACTGTCTGATGTGGATGTTCCACCTGAGCTTTTTCCTATGAATTTTCTCGCTCAAAATAACACCAACATCATCAAATTTCAATGTATTCGAACCAGAAACAGAATTGCTAACAACCATTACCAAGCTATTCCAACTTTCAGGCAAAGAACACAAAACCAAAAGAGCCCTAACTTCTTCATCAAAGTTTACATTTATAGAAGTTAATTGACTGGTAACCGTATTAAACTCATTTCAGAAGTTAATTGACTGGTAACCATATTAAACTCATTTAAATGATCAGCAACTGACCCACCTTCTACCATTTTCATATTAAATAAACGCTTCATAAGAAATACCTTATTCGAAGCAGAAGGTTTTTCATATAACTTTGCTAGGGTTTCCATCAACTCTTGAGTTGTCTTTGCTTTTTTTATATTGAATGCCACTGATTGTGCTAGGCATAAACGAATACTACCAAGTGTTTTTCTGTCCAAAATATCCCAGTCCTCATCAGACATTGCTGAGGGTTTCTTGGTTTTCCCTTCCAGTGGCTGCCATAAATCCTTCTGATAGAGGTAGTCCTCCATCTGCATCTTCCATAACTGATAGTTCTGCCCATTGAACTTCTCAACCTTCAACTTACCCTTGTATACCATTGCTCTCACTCAACCGCGAGACTCCCACTCAACTGTGAGACCTTCTGCAGAGGATAACTGAAAACAACCCGCTCTGATACCACTTGTTAGGATTAGAAAGCAGATATCTAAAAGTTAAATGCAGATTTTATCAATAAATCGAAAAATAAAACACACATAGGAAATTATAACACAGAGAATTTAACGTGGTTCACCCAATATGGGCTACATCCACCAAACCGCAGCCATCCAATGATTTTATTATCAAGTACAAAATATTACAATATCGCGAATAATACCATACTACAACTCTCCATCCTAGCCGCTTATAACAAGCTTTTGGAAGCTTCCAGAAATTAGGTTTTACAAAGTCGGCATTTTTCTTTTTCGGTGAGGAAGCGAAAAAAGGTGGAAAAAAAATTTCTCGAGGGCTACTATCATGTCCCCGAAATAGCAATACCATAAAGACCAAGTGTTAAAGTACAAATAAATTAAATAAAAAGCAATATTAATATTAAATATAAAATAAATGTGTACCATATCAATATAAAAATATATAAATATGAAATAACAAATATAATAAAATTATTGTTATTACATTCTAGTATTAAATAACTTAATATCAAAAAATAATAATAATAAATAAATATTATAATCATTACACATGAAAGATTGTAATACATTAGAATAAAATAATAATAAGATATTAGCAAATTGGTTTTATTATTATACTGTAATGTCCAAATATGTTAAATAAAACATCAAAATAAAATAATAAAATAAGTATATAATCTGAAATATCATAATTATTAGTAATAATATATTATTTTCAAAAATAGATATTATTGTGATAATAAGCCTTTAAAGGCAGCAATTAAATCTAACAAAGGGATATATTTTATGAAAAGTCACCTCTTTCACCAAACAATACATTCCCCCCATGAGTCACCTACCTTGAATGGTATAAATAGAAGGAAGGAAAATAAGGAAGAGAAGAAAAACATTGAGAAATACAATTCAGAACAGCAGCAACAATGATTGTAATGCATTGGAATATAGAGCCATTTAATATATATTTTATTTAATAGGCATGCAAGTATAAATGCATAGATATAGATAAATTTTATAATGAATAATATGCAATGAATAAATAATATATATGAAGAAGGAAAGAATAATTATATAAACATATATATATATATATGAATACTAATGGATATAAGTAAAAGAATAATTTTATATATATATATATATATATATACACGATTATGCATTATGATACTTATAAGTAATGATGACTCTTTAATATAAACATAAGTGGATTATGTATATTTATGAATTGTTCTCATCCTATGATCAATTCAGTATAAGGTTGAAGGAGGTGAGTAAGGGAACATGGAGAGATATAGCAACTCAGGTGATGTACTCACTTAGCAATAATATTTAGCATATTTTGAATATAAAAAACTAATATTGCTCATTTGATTATTGGTGCAATGTTTTTGATGTTATCAATATTATAATAGTTTTATGAATTGATGATGGTTCCTTTAACATTATCATGACCATGAATGAAACAAAGGGTACGATATAGCGACATTTAGTTTCCATCATTGTTAATATTACATTGGATAGTATCATTAATCATAGACAAACTAAATATGATGAGAATTGGCATCGTTGTGGTAATATAGATCCATGTACTTTTTTGCATTATGTTACATTTTCATGCATCCATATAATACTCTCAAACATGATACAAGCATATAGATAATTCAATAGTAAATGCACAAGTAACTGTCCAAAGATTGTTTGCTCCGTGTTTGTACCCTATTAGGATGGGGGAAGCATCCACCAAGTGGATTGCCTAAAAACCCCACCCTCAGGCCCGTAGGCCCAAGCAAGGGATTGGTCATGAAGGGTGGGGGTCCTACCTCAGCATTATGTTACTTAGGGGGGTGGTAGGCCTTAGGCCCTTGGCACTTAGGGTTTCCCTCCTCTCCTAATAGGGCTATTGTCTTCCGAGGTACTGCCATGTGTGGAGAACGCAGGTACTAAGCTGTTGGGAAAGGAGGATTGGACAAACAATCTCCCGTGCCCAACATAGAGGCTTCAAGGCGAATCCACCCAAGGCACTCCTCATGTCTTCATAATTGCATTTATGACTATGTTTATATTTGGATATCTAGATATTAATGTTAACAGACATATGTATATGTGGAAATGTGGTTCATATGGTGAATGCAGGTTTCAATCCAAGATCACTTCATTAAAGGAAATGTTTATTTGAAAAGATGAGACCCTAAACCTAATCAACGAGCGAATTTTAGGTCAAACTAGGTAAGGGACATTATAGTTGCCGCCCCCAAACCCTCGCTTTTTGAGGGCCGCCACCCCCGAACCCCCGCCAGGGGCCCGGCCCGACCCCGGACCTCGACAAGGATACATGAAGAGTGTACAGTATAGCATGATCAGTCGCCACATACCAACAATTGGTATCAGAGCCAGACCAGGCTAGGAGCCCCAGGCGCAACAAATGTGGCTTATGGGGGGGTGTTGGAAAAAAGCCACACTGGAACTAAAGATGGGCCGGTCACAAAGTGGGCCAGTAGCTCAGTTGGTAGAGCACTCCAGCAGCAAATGGAAGGTCCTACGTTCGAGTCCTAGCTGGTCCAAATGAGCAGCAGCTCAACAACCTCCACCAACCCATCCATGCAACAGGGTACTTCCTCAACCCCTATTTTTTCTATATGGATAGCTTCTCAGATCCTAATGGAGAGGTTATGGAGGGCCTCACAACATGCATTTAGAGGATGACACCCCAGGTTGAGGTGAGAGACCTCATTATTCATGAATTGCATAATTATAGGATTGGAAGGGTTAGGCTCTTTTCTTTGGAGCTAGCTATCTGAGAGAGAACCACTCAAACACCAAGTAATAAAATTTGGAGTCTTTATATCGCATGCACCTTACAAGTTACAAATTTCAGATTTACAAAATTAAAACTATCGATAATTTGATAAAATATGGTTTGGCTTTGCTTTCTAACTCTTCAATATTTTATTTTGTAGATTCTTGGTGGATAGGTTGGGGTGCAAATACCCCAAATCTCCAAAGATTAGCCCTTCACATTTTGTGCCAACCTTGTAGTGCATCCAACTATGAGTGCAATTGGAGCTTGTTTGAGGCCATCCACACAAAGAAGAGGAACAAATTAGCTCAAAAACACCTCAATGACCTTGTCTTTGTGCAATACAACCTTTGGCTTTGCACAAGAAGGGTAGAGAACAAATCAGAGGAGCTCATTGATTTGGATGAGATTGATCCTTATAGCGATTGGACAGGGCGGGATGGGCAGCCTCCATTGTTCAATGAAGATGAGATTCTTGATTTTGAGATTCATGCATTGGAGGATGTGGGTGCAATAGGAGATATACGATTGGATGACATTGATGAGGTTGAGGAGGATTCATTGCCATCTACTAGCAGGATGGAGGTCGAACCACAAACTTCTATGTCGAGCAAGGAGACACAACAGACTCCAAGGATTAGAACCTAAACCTCTACCCAAGTTTTCAATAGATTAGGGAAGAGGAAGATGTAAAATGTTGTATTTTCATTTTGTAATATGTAATTTATGAATTATGATGATTTTCAAAGGCAATCATCATAAATTCATAATAGTTGTCAGCTATCTATTGTATCAGCCATCAGGATTTTGCATGATGATGCAATTTTGTACTCAATTTGTATTCAAACTAATCAAATTTAATAGAAAACACTTTTGTACTCATTTATGGACTCGTTGAATTTTGCAAAAAAATTGTGTTTCCAAAGAAATTTAAGCAATTTTTTTAATTGTCGAGTCAAAAAAATTGATTCTATTGAGTTTTTTCCGAGTCTACCAACTATGATTCTATGGATTAAATAAGCATTGTTGTTGAGTGGTGTATAAGCATTGTTGTTCAAATAAGTGATAAAGTTTCAAGGATTATAGAATACCAAAGTAAATAGGAATAAATCAAGTTACCAAATTCTCCTATTATGGTTCCCATCACCAAACTTAACAGGAGCAAGGGCAGGAGGCGGACAAGACAACCAGGGCACAGCCTTGCCACCCTGGGTACTCCCCAAGGCTCCTACAAGATCTTTTCCAAAAAATGCCAAAACAAAGAAAAAAATGTCAAAACAAGAGTCACGTCCTTGAAAATTCAATTTGACTTCCCTTCTCAAGGATTTTCACCTTGAAAGTTGTGGGGAAATCTTTGCATTTGTTGTCATTAACCAACTTGGAAGAGCATGTCATAGCATAGAAGAAAATCTTCACAATGTAGCCTATAGCCTTTGCACTAGATAAGCCCAAAGGATCTTGTCCACCAATCACCAATGAAGATGCACCCCACAAAGTTGTTGGCATCTGAATTTTTTCCTTCACCATGTATTTGAGCCTTCCATTTGCCTTCTATCACAAGGCTTTCATGGCAGCATTTTTATAGGAGTGTGTCAATGCTTAACATATGATTATTATATACAATATATCTTATTACTAATAATTATTATATTTATTATTATTTACATTAAAAAAAAAAAACTCTCAATGGCTTCTCCTTTTTGGCAATGTTCCACACTTTCCCCCAATCCATTCCCCTCTTCCTATACTGGATGGCTCACTTTCTAAGGCTCCTCTTGGCTAGTCGGGATTCCTATTTCAATTGGTGATGAAGGCCATAATGTCTCTTCCACTTACATTTTGATTTGCCCTAGCTAGGCACATGGTGAATCGTAATGTGATTTTCCTTCCTACCCTAACACCATTTGTCATGGAGTTTGGGATATAGCTAGTGGCATTTTCCTCTCAGGATCTACAACCTCTTTACAATATTCGCCCTTTGTTAGGGTCACAAATGGCTATGACTACCCTCACCCCTACTTGGATTTCAAAAGGTATAACTTGCTCACCCTAATAGAGGGATCTATGATAGTTTGGAGTGTAGTCAGTCGTGAGTCGATGTAGTCAGCCAAGAGTGTACTTGGTCGGTTGTGAGCCATAAGTAAATAAGATATTAGTTAATATTAATAATCCATGTACTTATGTTATGTACGGGTCATGTTAGTTAGTTGTCTCGGGAATAGTTCTTGATGAAGTAATTAGTTATAATGAAGGGACGTGACGGTTGGTACCTTAACTACAGCCAGCGTACTATATGTACTTGAGTCATGTAGTCGGGAAGGAGGAGGGTTCTACTATGCTATGCTATGTTCTGTCTGGAGACATTATGATGTAATTGCCGAATACTGAATAAAGAAGTATATCTATGTTCTGTGCGATTGCCATGTGATTATTATATGCTATCAATGTTATTTTATATCTTCGTTTACTCTGTACATCATTGTACCCGTAGCGAGTAAACATTTGGCGTCGTTGCCTAAGCGAATCCGGTAACCACCCAGCCAGGAGAATGGCGTTGTGATGGGGCAGCCGACCGAAGGGCCGATACAAGCAAATGAGGATCGTGAAGACGCTCTGACGGAAGACCTCTGCAGTCTGTGGGAAATCTCGTTAAAGGACCACGTACGAAGGGAGGCTCTCAGGCGAGAGATCCCTTAGGCAGTCATTTGGGATAGATTGCGCGTCAACGAAGAGGTCGACCATCTTCTTACCAAATTGCCAAGACTGATAGCGTGCCACTACATTATCGTATAGGATCTACGGGCGAAAGAGGATCAAGAACGCCGAAGGCAGCAAATCTTGCAGCGGTACGAAGAACGAACCAAACGGGAAGAGGAGGAACGAGACACTAGCCGGAGACGTACCCTAGCAACCAACAATGATCGCGTGAAAGACCTGTAATGCCCGTACGGTGGAACAAGGACAAGAACCAAATACCATTCGGGCACAAAGCGAAGGAGGAAAGAATTCGGCGATCATTGAATACAGGAGCAAGAAAACTAGCGGCAAAGATTAAGTAGAGCACATCAGAGTTTTGTGGAAGGGAGGGACAAGGAACCCTTCATCACCCTGTACGTAGAGAAATATAAAAACCGAGAAAATGAAGATGAATTGAACGGAGAACTTGAGAATAGCATCCAATGAGTTGTCCATATCGGACAACAACGAAGGGCTGAGGACAGGGAGATCTGAGCCCAAGACCCCTTGGCAGAGGGAGCACCAGAGTGGGACCCAGGAAACTCAAGGTGTAGAGGACGCTGACGAAGGATGGGAAAGTGACTCGTACGTGGCCGAGAGTGCAAGTGACGCACCGGAACGTAACGGGGACGGGTCCAATATACAAAGAGCACAGCAGGGAAGGATGGTGACCCCAAAATGGCAAAAGCCGCCGAAGTTTACAGGGAATGGGTCAGAGGATCCAATTCGACATTGCAAAACATGCGAGACAATCTGGATAGCAAGTGGAGAAGATGACCCGAATCATTGGTTGAAAGCCTTTCCGGCGACACTCAGAGATAGTGCCATTGACTGGTACTCAGAGTTGGACCAAGCACAAAAAGCTACATGGAGATTACTCAAGAAGGCCTTTCAGGACGAATTCAAACTCCTGAGGGATGATAGTGAGATTGTAGCAGAAATCTATAGTACGAAGCAGGGAAAACAGGAGAATGTGCGCACATACAATCGACGACTGAAAGACTTGTTGGGAAAATTGGAGGTTCAATCGGCCGATGGGCTAAAGAAGCGATGGTTCATTGAAGGCTTGCTTTTGTTGCTGAGGAAGAAGATGAAAGTCGTGCCTCCGTCGTCGTATGCTGAAGCATACAATCGGGCGATGGATATAGAAAGTGAAAACAAAACATCCTCCCGAGGGAAAAAGAAGACGGATGACGAGGAGAGTGCGGACGATAGCGACGGTGAATCCAAGACCGTACAAGCACTCAGGAAAGATATGATGCGAATGATGAAAGAATTGAAGGCCGACAAAGAGAGTACAAGGGAAGCACGAGAACTATGGTGTACAGACTGCAATGGGGAAAGTCACACGAAGGCGAACTGTCCGAAGAAGTTATTCTTGGATATCTGCCAAGTGATGGGACATTTTGTCGAGGAATGCCCATACAATTTAAAAGCCAAAAGTGCACAAGTACTCTTCGCTCAAGGAGAACCGTCGACACCGTCGAACATACCACTGAAGCCCCAGTACAATAGCAATGCATCCCCTAGAGGTTACCAGAGCAACAAGAGTCTGAGGAACAGAATACAGTACGACGGTAAAGGACGACCCATGATCCAATTCTGAAAGTGCAACGAATGGGGTCACTTCGCCAAGGATTGCCAAAACGGCCAAGGTTCAAGAGGAAGATTGTGTAAGTGGTGTGGACCAAGCGACCATGAAGATAGTGAATGCCCCAAGCAGAAGGGTATCCATATGCTGGAAGTAGAAGAAAAAGAGGTACTGGCGATCACCAGAGCACAAGCAAAGAAGGCAACCTACCCAGATCCACATACGAAAAAACAAAGGATGAAGGAAGCAAAAGCCGAAGTGGAATTGGCTATGGCGAAGGAGAACAAAATATCTCTGGAGAAGCCAGAGACCTGTTGTGACCTTTTTCACACATCACCCCATCCCAAATGGGGACCCCCTAATTTTTGCTCCATTCTGGTCTTTTGGCTTTGGTTAGTGCGTCTCTCTCTCTATCTCTGGTCCTTCCGGGGATGTCCCGTCATTTGACCTGGGTTGAAGTATTGTTCAAGTCTGTGAAATTAGGGTTTTCATCAGTCAGGCTTATTAAAGGTCAAACTGAGTTATAAAATTGAAATTCGAGCTTAGTACAGCAGTCAGAAGACTTCCAGCAGGGTCCCACTAAATTTTCACTGTATTCCGACAACTTACTATTTTTAGTAAGTGTTCAATTTGAGACTATTTTATCGAGATTTTGGAATTCTGTCAGTTCCACCACAGTCAGGCAGCTTCAGAATGCCTACGCGCGAAATTTGAATGGATTCTAACAACTGGCTATTTTTAGCAGTTAAGCCTTCAGAGGCTATTTTCAGGATTTAAGCAAGCAATTCTCCAGTACGTGACAAGGGAATTGATCTGGGTTTTCCAAGACCTTCGCAATGATGTAGCATGCAAGGCGAGATGGTGACTTTCAGAGTTCAGCCTCCCGAGGCTATTTTTAGGGTTTGCATGCAAGAATTTTCAGTGCATGTCCAGATATTCCATGTGGGTTTTGCGAGGCCTTCGCAATGATATGACATGCAGATGGATGGGGTCAGTTTTCAAGGACTTACTATTTTTAGCCAGTGCCAAAACTTTGACCAATTTTCTGGGTTTTTCTGGGTTTTTCGAGATCCCACGAGCACTGTGACATGCAAGCTCGTCCGACATCCGAGTGACCACTTTCCAAACACTTACTATAAATAGCAGTGTCATCCCAGCAGCTACCCACCACTTCAGTCCAGCAATCAGGTGCAATCATCATTACAGACAGTCAGGAACAAATCAGAGCACATGCAGATCAGATTAGGGTTTCCCCTGCCACGTCTAAAAATAGATGAAGCAAAATGCAGAAATGACAGAACGAAGCACGCCACCGGAATCAGCATCCTTCAGGCTACCTACTGGTAAAATTTGAACACGATCTGAATACTTACTATTTTTAGCAAGTCACCTCATGGCTAAAAATAGCACGTCCTCGTCAGGGAAAAGGTGTGAACGAGTCTCTTACAGCATCAAGTACAAGTGGAACAAATTTCAAAGCAAACAGAGATACAAAATTGGTCAATTCTAGGGTTTGCTAAAAATAGCAAATGGCTAAAAATAGCATGTACTGTGCCAAATCAGGTATAAACGAGGTGATACAGGTCAACGAGGGCACAGCCATGCCACTTCCAGCTCGGAACTGGATGAAATGCAAAGAAACCCTGACTCCTCCGAATTTACTAAAAATAGAAGGCTAGGGCATAAAGGGCGTTGGAAATTTTACAAACATAGCTGACAAGCAAACACTCTCATATGCGCCCAGGAGGAAGGAAAGATTCAAAAAATTCTCTAAGTGTGAGAATTTCCCTGAGCAAGAATGAAATGCGCCCTCCAAAAGCATGATAAAATTTCCAAGGCAAAGAGATTTTCCTCTTCATACCCCTATATGCGCCTAGGGAAGGTGAAAGGTCACCAAAAATGTAAAAAAAATTCGCCAAGGCATCAAAATTTCCTATGACATCCTCAAGGGCATTCAAAAATGGAAGTCTACAAGGCAAAATGCACCTAAAGGAGCTGAAGAGTCACTCAAAGAGGGCAGATTTCCTCCTCACAAGGTCAAATACGCCTAAGATGGAAGTATCATGGGCTATATGCGCCTAGGGAAGATGAAAGGTCACCAAAGAAGACATGAAAAAAATTCCTAAGGCATAGAATTCCTCCTCACAAGGTCAAAAGCACCTAGAATGGAAGTTCCATGGCCTAAATGCGCCCAAGGAAGCTGAACAGTCACTCTAGGCGTGGGTTTTCCATCTTGCATAGGAGAATGCGCTCAAAGAAGGAGGTTGCACATGAGGAATGCGCTAGAAGGAGGTGAAGGGTCATGTCTTAGGCGTGGGGTGGTGAAGGAAATGCGCTCAAGGATAACAAGGAAGTCTACTAGCCCATATGCGCCAAGAGGAGGTGAAGAGTCACCCTAGGCGTGAGAGTTCTTCATGGCATTTGCGCCCCAAGTAAAAGGTAAGGATGAAAGGTAAAACGGTGAGGGTGGAAGCTACACTTGAGAAATGCGCTAGAGGAAGGTGAAGGGTCACCATGTGAAATGCGCCAAGGGAAAAGTAATGTTAAGAAGGGCGTAATTGTTTAAAAGACCATAGGTTATATGTATTTATTTCTTCCTCTTCACATCATGAAATGCGCCTATTAAGTGGAGACTTGAAGAATGAAAGTGGCTAAGTGAGAAAGGAAATGTCTAGGCGTGGAATTGCCTAAGAGAGGAAATAGAAGTTGACATGCCCAAATATGCCCTTCAAGGGTAAAATAATTAAATTTAAAATTCCTAAGGCATTTTCTTAAGGGAAAATGAAAAATAATGAATACGCCTAGAGGATGATGCCAGTTGCCAGAGTTATAAAAAAAAAAAAAATCTTCAGAGGAAAATTCTTCAGGGAAAATCAAGATAATTTGCCAAGGCCGAGAGGATTGAAACTGCAGGAGTGAAAGACATCCGGAAGGGGAGAAATAAACATTAGCCATTTTTATTATTTTAATAATAAAAATTAAACGTACCCCTTCGTCTGGATACACATGAAGACAATGGATTCCGGTAAGATTTTTCTTCTGGGTCTTAAACGTTTGCAATTCGGAAGTGATTCAGAGTTACTCCACGCCTCACTCACATCGTTTCGATGGGTATCTTGCCCAGTACCTATTTTAATAAAATTCCTAAGGCAAATTTAGTGAAATTTCTCTAAGGTAGACGAATAAAATGGATGAGAAATTTCGCTAAAGAGTTTGAACTTGATAATTTTGCCAGAATGCCTTAGCCAAACTTTTCGAAATTGTTCAAAGAAGTAAATGATTTAATGTTTTAAGAAATCAAATGCAACGAGGCAGGCCTGTGCAGAGGTGATGAATTCATAATTCTAGAAGTTTGAGATTCTGGTGCTTCAGACGACAAGTGTTGCGACTGGAAAAGAGAGGGAAAATGAATTCAAAATGTTTACTAAGTTTAGCCTCTGCAGGAATTCGACCAAGCTATAAGTTTTGAAGTCCTCTTCATTTTTCTCTCGCGAGTTGCTGAAGAGCTGAAAGTGAGAAGTTCGAATTTGTGAAAAGAGCTGAAGGTTGCTGAGGATTTCGAATTTTTAGAGAGCTGGAGGTTGAGGATTTCGAATCCCTGAAGGACTGGAGTTGCTGAAGCACGAATTGCTTAAGTCACAAACTTGCTGGAGAAGTGCGACCTACCTTGTCAAGATTTCAAGCTGCTGAGAAGTGAGTTTCTAAATTGCTGCAATTGTGAGGAGGTTCGAATTTACCAAAGTGAAGTTGTTGAATGCCTAAGTGCGACTTGAGAAGAAAGTTTTAAGTTGCTGAAAGTTGCTAAGTTAGAAGGAGAAGTGCGAACTTCAAAGAGGAGGTTTCAAATTTGTTAAAGTTAAATTGTTGCAGGCAAACATTTCCAAGTATTGGGCATTGTGTTGCTGCAACCCAAAGGAAATTTCTGAGAACGTTGAAGTAAATAGGCAATAGTTGAGGTTTGCAGTTGAAAACATCAAGAAGTGTTGCAGCCTTTGTCATTTAAAAGAAAAATCTGCTGACACCCTCAATGATGGTTATTATTTTATTTTAAAAATCTTGTTTGCTGACTATCTTACCCTTTTTGCAGAATGGCCGAGTCAAGCAAAAGAGCTGCAGGCAAGAACGTCCACACCGAGTCCAGACAAGCAGTAATCAAGAAATTAAGCAAGTCTTTCCTGCCAGAATCAAAATTCACATCAAAGTTGGGCAGGCTGGCAGACACAAACCTGGGCTCGTTTAACCTGGAGGCCTTCAAAAGAAGGATAATGGGGACTGGAGGCCATCGCCCATCAGTGACTTCACATAGCATTGTCAGAAGTGGATTATATGCAGCTGCAAATTTTCCACCAGCTATCCGATGCCCGGAACTCATTATGGAATGCTCTCACCACTATGATTCAGAGAAGAGGACGATCGTTGCGCCAGATGGCAAGGTGCTGGCTAACCTGACACCACAAGCAATCGGAGAGGCATTCGGGATCCCCGCCCACTAGAAAATGATTTACAAAACGAAGGACAGGGCTAACAGAATGTATTCATCTACAACGGACCGGTGTGCTGATGTGATAAACACTAGGTGGATGATCAAGCCCAAACCAACTCGTACGAAGTTGCCCAAACAGATAATTTCCGAAGACTTGAAGCAAGAGTTTGGCGACCTGATTATGATGTTGAGTAGAGTTGGAGGGTGTCCCCAAGCGTTCGTCTTCGAACCTTGGATGTTTTACTTTATCAACTTGGTGCTGGAGGGCAAGGATTTCATGGATTGGGCACTGTTAATCAGTGATGGTCTACATGAGCAGCTCCGCAATGTGAGGAGGACTAAAACATTTTATATGGGCTCTTACCTCGTCTATATGCTGGCTCGCATGACAAGATACAGGGGGATCTCTTACAAAGAACCAATTGGTTGCGGTTCTCAGCAATTCAAAATATACGAGGCTTGTCCGCAGTTGCATTTGACAAGCACCACTAATTACAAAAGAGTCAACGATGCCTTTACTATTCACATCACAAGGACCTTGCAGCAAAGGACCCATCACAGAATATCGAGGGAGGCGCAAGAAATGATTGAGAAATTTGGATGTTGGTTTATCCAATTCCCAAAATTCACTTACATAAGGTTGCAGGGATTCTCTTCCTACCCATACAGGTTGCCCCGATATCCCACGAACAGGGTAGTGATGCTGGAAGTTTCTAGGCAACTAATTGCCTACGATAAGATTCAAAAGAAGAAGAAGAAGGGCGGACTTGGGTTCCCGATTGCTATGGGAAATTCAGACGAAGTATGCCCATCACTGCAGGCAGCAAGGGAGGCAGAGGCGGAGCTCCAGTTCTTTCAGCTTTCTTACCATTCCAGCAGACACTACTACGATCCTCATAGAAATATCAGGTGGGTATTGACAGAGGAGTTTAGGCACAAGGCACAAATAGAAGATTTTTGGGCAAGTGCAGTAGATGAGGTCGAAGTCAGAAAGAGGATGTTTTCCCGGATACCATTGGCAATGATCAGAGAGTGCGAGATTATTCCTGTACCAGATCAGATTGAGGAGGACATAAACGTTGTACAGGTTGATTACGACACAGTAAGAAACACGCCCTTGCCACTCCCAGATTGGTCAGAGCCAGAGATCACCAACTTGGATACACTTTGTATCCCAGTCCTGACATTTACACGGAGTTGGATAGAGAGACATGTCAGCCGACTAAAGGGAAGGTCAATTCCCCTTACCTACAATTTGATGGGAGACAGCAGGTTGCAGACAACTGATCCGAGGAGACGGAGTAATCCAACTCCAGAGCCTAGGGGAAAAGAGCCAGCTCGACCGGAGCCTGTGATAGTTGAGGAATCCTTGCACATGCCGGTTCGAACACATTCTCCGAGCATACAGGAAGTGTCCCTATTTGCTGATCAGAGGGAGAGGTTGCAGGCAGAACAGGCAGTACAAATAGAGAGCCAGCCACTTCGTAGGGAGTCCGTGGGCCAGAGCATCAACGTGCCCCGAGAGGATAATCAACAGGAGAACCGGCAGGAGACCGATGAAGGCACTGCCACAGATACTCAGTTTCAGCATGAGATTGAGGTAGCTCTCGAGGATGATGCTGCTTCCGATCGAGATGCCCAGAGCTCAGGAGACACTGAGCCCATAGATGATGATGAGCCTCGTCGGAACGAGGGCCATGAAGTAGAGGCCGAGGTAGAGCAGCTGTTCATCATAGCAGACACACGACAGGAGGTGCCAGACTGGCTGAGGGATAGGATGAGGCGTGATCCTGTGGATGAGACTGATCCTGCAGTCGAGATGGAGGAATTGCTGCAAAGGATCAATGCACCTCCCACGAAGAAGAAGGCTAGGAAGTTTTCCAGAATATCCATAGATGAGGATGGATCCCGAACCTTGCATATGGCAATTCCACGGGAGGAATGTGATAGAGATGAGGCTGTTCTTGAGAACTATATTGTGACAACCATGGAACTAGGCCGCCCTACTGGGGCACAGGTGGTAGAGGAGTTCGATAATTCCTATCGGGCACTCAAGGACAGATTGTCCCATGTTGAGGGCAAGTACAAAAGGTTGAAGGTAGAGCATCGGACACTGATTGGCTACGTGCAACACTTGTCCCGTCCTTGTGGGCAAGAAAATCCTGCAATCGAGCTCCCAGCTGAGTTTTCCAGGGAGTCAATCAGTGGATTAGAAGATTTAAGGAGAATGGCACAGCAGGCAGACACGTGGGTTGCCAGTGTGCGTACAGAGACAAGAAAGTTCATGGAAGATCTTGCACATGCCTATGGGCAAGCTTCCGATATTATGGCTAGAGTGGAGGCAGTTAACCATGCTTGGGGTGAGGCTCGCATCTATCAGACGAGAGTTGTTCTCCGTCTAGGGGCTTTGATGAGCATACCTCAACACACTTTGGTTGAGGGAGGTGTTATCCAGCAGGGAGATAGATACGACTTCGCCAAATGGTATTCTTCAGTAGTCACAGGCCGGGGATTCTATGATGCATCACAAGCAGATTCGGTCAGGGTCAGGAAGGCCATGACGAACATCTTGGATGGAGTTCTCAACACATTGGAGGCAATCTTTGCCAGGAGGTTGACTTCTGAAGAGATAACTGCAGATGGACTAAAGGACAGATTGACGCCATTCTTCTCTGAGGTGAAAACCTTCACTCAGGATGATTTCGAGAACACTGCCACGTTCTCTAGTATCATACAGAACACCCAGGATGCCCTTGTTGCCTGGAAGAAATCATGTGCCCGGTATGGGCAAACAGTTGCAGTTTTAGAGTTTCAGTTGGATCACATTCCTCCTATCTCCGATCAGGAAGTTGAGGAAGTATTAGCCAGATTCACCAGATTTGCAGCCAGCGAGAAGGAGAAAGGAAACGCTCTTCTGGATGACGATCTGCTGCAGGAGGACGATGTGCATTGATTGCAAGTAGTGGACCTGCAGAGGAGTGGAGAATATTCTGCACATTCATTGCCCCACTCCTCTCAGTGGCGGTTTTTAGGGCATAAACCCTAATTAGGGCATGGGTGGCTCAATCCGAGCCCTTTATTGTAATCAGATATGAACCGTCCACTGGACTGGGTTTATTATAAAAGGGGTATCCCCCCTCATTTGTAATTCATTAGAACTAGAATTGAATCAGAGATAGAGTTGAGCTAGAGAATAGAAGGCATATAGCATTTAGCTTAGAAGTTAGCTTAGATTGAGGAGGAAAGGAAGTTTTCCCATTGAGGACTTTGTAAGAAGTTGTTGTGAACACTCTCATAATATAAAGATTTATCATTGTTTGGTGGTTCTATCTTCTATTGTGAGTAGCTAGCAAGGCTTGTTCGTCTTTCCAATTCGAATAGAGTAAAGTAGAATAGATTTTGTTTCCATGCAAGTAGCGTTAATTGTGGAATGCAACATTGGTTTGAGCATATCTCCCTATATCCATACCACTAGCAGGCTTGCTGACGGTAAGTCTGCCCTGCGTGGTCAACTGGAATTTCAGCACTTAACTTCGGTTGCGATTTGTGTGTCCACTTGCTTCGTGGTGAAGGGGTGTGCATGTTGAATCTCGATCTGAATATCTACCTATCCTTTGAAGATTGCATCAGCTTTGTCAGAGTTGTCCGAAGGGGAGACGATACAAAGTTTGGTTTGGAGATTGTTAAAGTTAGTTTTGCCTTCCATCCTTAGAGATAGATTGTAGGATTCCTATCCCTATCCCCTTTTAATTCAGTATTTCCCGATCGACCCAGACATCAGAGCAATATCGTCAAAATCATTCATTTGCTTCACTATGATTGAACAACTACGTAAGTCCCCTTGAAATAACCAGCATATACACATCAACCAACTGAGTCTATTCGCGATAAAAGGAACCTTGGAGTTGAACGCATGAACTTTCACGCAATCTTAGCATGCGGAATACTTTGATCAAGAGAGAATAGAGTGACCGTTGGACATTTTATTCTGTGTTGGCGTTGTCATAAAAAGCACGTCAACAAGACCTCTCGGCGATCGGAGGCGGAAACCAACATCGTACGGCAGGTACTGCAAACCACCATACCAATCAAAGTAACTGATCTTCTCCAGACGTTGCCGCAATTGGGACTGGCAATGACAAACGTCCTTGTGGATGTCAAGCAATCGCAAGTGGAGGACCGAAGGAAAGAATCAGTACCAGATTCACCACCGTATGGTGAACAAACCATTGAAAAACAAAGGATGAAGGAAGCAAAAGCCGAAGTGGAACTGGCTATGGCGAAGGAGAACAAAATATCTCTGGAGAAGCCAGAGACCTCTCGGCAGTCGGAGGCGGAAACCAACATCGTACGGCAGGTACTGCAAACCACCATACCAATCAAAGTAACTGATCTTCTCCAGACGTTGCCGCAGTTGGGACTGGCAATGACAAACGTCCTTGTGGATGTCAAGCAATCGCGAGTGGAGGACCGAAGGAAAGAATTAGTACTAGATTCACCACCGTACGGTGAACAAACCATTGATCCCGTACTACTCATGGCAAACATCGGGAAGATGTCAGCGGTTGTGCAGATGGAGACTGGAGGGAATATCTTTACAAATACTATCATTGACGGAGGATCAGGAGTCAACGTATTGCCCGAAGATACATGGAAGAGCCTAGGGAAGCCTACACTCTGGCCACCGACATTCCAACTCGTTCGTGCCAATCAACATGGTATCAAGCCATTGGGGACGCTGATGGCGCAGAAGGTGATGATCGGCACACAACAGCTTTTGCTAAATTTTGTCGTCATCCCATTACAGAGGAAAGCGTATGATGCACTACTTGGGAGAGGATGGTTGATAGCTGCCAAGGCAAATCATAATTGGAAGAGAAACATACTCTCAATCAAGAACAACGGGCAAAAGTACGTCATCGACTTGAAGAACCAGGCTGTGAGCGAAGAATTGGCTTCCTCTGGATCAGAATCGGACGGAGGGGAATCAGATGTTGACGAAGGAAGGAAGACGATGGAACCGAACGCCGAGGGCGTACTGGAACTTGAGAGTTATTCGGAGGATGAGACAAGCTCGCTGAATGGCTTATTTCATTGGCAGATGGAAGACTATGAAGTGTTCCACCGAGAGTGTAACATGGTACAGATCAGGGAAATCAAGGATGAAGAGAAACAAGGCATGTCCAGCCAGACACTTCTGGCCGAGTATGGAGAGTACAAAGGAAGAATATCAGAACTGGGCGATATGCCAGCCCACAAATCTGAACAGGTATGAGATAGAAAATTGTGTTGGAGCCAAAAAATGGAAAAAATAAAGTAGAGGAATTAGAGAATGTAAAAAATGAAGCGAGAGAAAAAAGAGACAGAGGAGAGAAAAGAGACAGAAAGAAAAAAAAGAGACGGAGAAGCACATACGGGGAAGAGACCATAGCGCACGACCTGGCGAAGGGAATGAAAGTTACACCGTACGGATTAACAACAAGACAGGAGGATACGTCGTACGACCTGGCAGGAAGATAGCAAAGCAAGGCGTACGACTTGAGGAAGGAGCAGGAAGGCCCGTACGGCCGAACAAGGTATGGATTGAGAGAGGGGATCACGCTATACAATCAAACAACATCAAGGAGTTCGTACGGCCTAGCACAAGGAAGGAAACTGTATGACCTGGCACAAGGAAAGGAACCGTACAACCTGGCACAAGGAAGGAAAACGTATGACCTGGCAATAAGGTAGAAAAAAAAATCATACGACCTGGCAGTGCAGGAAACAGCATCGTACGGCTTGGCAGAGGCTCCATCGTACAGTCAGGCAAAAGCATAAGAAGCCACATCGTTCGGCTTGGTAGTAATACGAAATATTGCATCGTACAACCAGACAAAAGCATAGAAAGTCACACCGTATGGACTAGCAAGAGACTTGTAGCATGGCCAGGAAGAAGCATTGTACGGCCAAGACAAAAACTTAGAAAATCTTCACCAGACCAAATCGTACGACTTCCATCCATTCCTAAGTTCGTACGACCTAAGAAAGGCATAGGAGAGCACGTACGGCCTCACAAAGAAAAAAAAGATCATGCCATACGGATTGGCAAGGGAGATCACGTTGTACGACTTGGCAGAAGGAAGAAGTCCATACGACCTGGCAAGAGGCACTTCGTACGACCTGACAGGAGAAAGCACTCCGTACAAGCAAGCAAGGAGGAAGTCGTATGCTTTGAGGAGGCCGTACGCCTAGGCAAAGAGGAAGTTGTATGCTTACATCAGAGGAAGGCCGTACAGGTGGATCATAAGAAGGTCGTACGGTTGAAACAAAAGAAGGTCATACGCTTTAAATAACAAGATGTCGTACGCATAAGGAAGTCTAAAAAAACAATGCAAAATCTGTATTTTCCAACTTCATCGGCACTAAGGAAGGTCGTACCCTTTAAAAAACAATGCTGCCCCTTGACCCTGCTGGGGGCGCTGCCCCATCAAATTTATTGGAATTGCCAAATTGCAGTGCCACCAGCCATCATAGTACAAGAGCAATTAGCTGCCAAGCAGATGAGAGTTGTAGCTCTCGAGGAGAAATTGGCGGAGAGAGATGGAGTATTGGGTGAGAGTGACAATCAGTTGGCAAAGAAGGATCAATTGGCATTCTTGGTTTTCAGTCATCTAGAAGACGACTACTTTGTGGGGGGGATGATGTAGTCGGCCGAGAGTGTACTTGGTCGGTTGTGAGCCATAAGTAAATAAGACATTAGTTAATATTAATAATCCATGTACTTATGTTATGTACGGGTCATGTTAGTTAGTTGTCTTGGGAACAGTTCCTGATGAAGTAATTAGTTATAATGAAGGGACGCGACGATTGGTACCTTAACCACCGCCAGCATACTATATGTACTTGAGTCATGTAGTCAGGAAGGAGGAGGGTTCTACTATGCTATGCTATGTTCTGTCTGGAGATATTATGATGTAATTGCCGAATACTGAATAAAGAAGTATATCTATGTTCTGTGCGATTGCCATGTGATTATTATATGCTGTCAATGTTATTTTATATCTCTGTTTACTCTATACATCATTGTACCCGTAGCAAGTAAACACAGAGGACTTGTGATTATATATCCCTATTGCTGTGGATTCACATTTTTCTCCTCCCAAATCATTTTGTGGTGCCCTATGTGAAGAAATGTGGATTTTTGCAAAGAATGATGATTACAATAAAAAAGATTTAGATTTTTCATGTCACACCCACTCAATTTTGGACTCACAACAAAAACGGTGCAAATCTAGAATATGAAAGGAAGGTATGGTTGCAAATAGAGCAAGATAGATTCCAAAATTAGCTTTAGACAATGATAAACAAGTGAATTTCTAAGAAAGTATATTGCAACAAACCACATTAATTGGAAAATTTAATGGTTTTTGCCCTCATCTTAGCATCTTATGTGATTGGATCACAGAATTTTGGAAACCCCTTTTGAAAGAAAAAATTGGTATCTTTTTGTGTACATAGGGGTTTTTTATTGTGGAATTTGTCTTTAGATGACCATTCTTGGTGCTAGGTCATGGCTCTTGGAGGAATATATTTTAAGTCACAAACTTTGGTACCCCTCCTTTGATCTATTGCAAGATTCTTTTTCCTCTATGCTTGTTTGGGTCCATGTAATGTCCCTAATAGGAATTATACTAATTTTACCCTAATTTATCAATTTCCCAAGCAACAATGGATTTAGAAGGTACCTTGGCTTGATTTAATCCCTGCAACAAGTTAGAGATCAATTACAATAATAACTTAACAAGTAGCGTATCATGATCAAACATTAGTAAATCCATAGTAAATTTGTTAATCTAATTATTACCTTACCTTGGGGATGCTCAAACATGGGAGAACATGGCTCGATGGAGTGTCTTAGCCTCTCTAGGCCTCATGTGGTGCATGCCATTGATATGAGGTGGCCTCCTTGGCCTCATGTGGCACATGCCATTAACATGAGGTGGCCTACCTAGTGAGGATTCTCATTTATCCGTTATCCCTCATCTTGCCATCCTTTTCCATTTCCCCATGATTGACCTCCCTGTATTGTTACACCATGATAGGGGAGTGAGGTTACAAAGGGTGTCCTGGCAACCCAACTCTCCTAGGCCCAAAGGCAATACCCTTTGTACCAAAATCAGTACCCCTCTGACCCATGTCCCCATGATTGACCTCCCTGTATTGTTACACCATGATAGGGGAGTGAGGTTACAAAGGGTGTCCTGGCAACCCAACTCTCCTAGGCCCAAAGGCAATACCCTTTGTACCAAAATCAGTACCCCTCTGACCCATGTGGGCTCATCTTGTCCCCCCCCCCGGGTGGCATACCTAGAAGAGGGCCCCGTCACCGTACCCCTTTTGTAATTCTCCCTTCTCCCATCATGGTGAAGGTATGTGCAGAAATGAACTAATCAAATTCATATCACAAATATGTTAATTCACAATTCTGCAATCACAAGATAATTTATGCAACTGAGATTCGTGTTTGCTGGCCAATCTGCTTTTGAGTTCTTATTCTTCTCAAACTCAATTCTCTTTTTTCAATCGCTTTTGTTAGAACATATTGCTTAAAGAGAAACAAATAGATTAGATCCAATAAATAATTACGAATAAAGATTAATAATTGCTAAAAGCAGCATTATTGCATAATCGAATATATATATATAAACTTACTTCCCTTATTATTGATTAATCGTTGGTTTGCCTTCTTACTCCCATATACTTCATCTTCCTACTTCAACGCCCAAAAGATATTCCACTCTTGATCCTAGTCTACTCATATAATCTTCAATAATGAATCAGTTTTAGTGCTGAGAAATATACTCCAGATTTCTTCCTCACCCCTGATTAAATCTGCTGATGTGTGTTTTGTACTCCTTATTTGCTCTTAATATATCTGTGTTTAAGTCTGCTTGTCTTCCTCTTTTTGATCTGATCCCTTTTATATGCTCCAAGAATATCTATTCTATTTCTGCCTTGACTATATATACATATATATATATTCCTCACAAATCTGCCTTGACTATATATATCTTCCTCACAAATCTGCTTTCACTATATATATATTAATTATTTTCTTCACACAAGGCTGCTGGTGTCATAAGATATGTCTTCTAATCTCCCTACCCTTCTCTCCACAATATCTTATTCCTTTTTATATCTTCACATCTCAATGAAGAGATACATCCCCTTTCAAAATTGATACCCTTTCAAATGGTCACAACTCTTCCTAACTTTCCATTGCTGCCTTCCCTTTAACCTTAATCACTGCCCACTTTTCACTTATATAATCGCTGCATTATAAATAATAATAATTGCTGCTTCTAATATAGCAATCGCTGTTTAAATGAATTGCACCTTTGTCTTATATAGTTGCAGCCTTCTCACCAATAAATCATTGTTTTTTGAAGACTTATTCAATCGCTCCATTATGAATTAAATCACTCACATATCTCACACAGAGCTTAGGCACTTAACATGAATAAATATATATGTATGCTTTGGCAAATGTTTCCGGAGAAGTATGTGTAAAATACCTATTCAATTTTTCCCTTGATTTCAATATTAATTACAATGCAACACGCACCCGTCAAGGTTAGTCCAAAACCAAAACGATGCGGAATAGTAACTCTAACCAAGAATGCGCCCTAAGACCCGATGAGGGAGGAGGAGCAGGCATATGGTCAGAGGACCCCTAGGATCTAAATAACTCAATAACTGTAACTGGTTACAACTGAAAGAAACTCAACGCCAAGAATGCACACTCAATCCCAAGGAAAGAGAGGTGTTATCATATGGCGGAGAAAACTAAGCAATTATTGAAATGAAGTTACAATTGAATGGAGCTAGGCGGTGAACCAGCCATGAAAGGATTCCGCACTTCCACTAATTCAGTGGGGGGAAGAAATTGTAAAACAAACTAATTCATCTGTTGCGGCAGGCATCCACTCGTAAGTGGGAATTCACCACTTTTCAGTGGGTACAAAATGAGAGAGATAACATGAATTCTTTTTCCACACTGGCTGTAAACCATCCAGGGGTGCTTAATGTGAAAAATAAGAAATAATTGCAGCAATAAAGGACTGGAACAGTACTACTGTTTACAGTCTTACAAAATGAGAAAGAGCTGCAAATTACATGAGAATTACAATATTACCATAGCGAAAAAGAGAAAGATAATCTCTCAACTCCAAATCTTCCCAACTATTGAAGAGCAAGCCAAATTTGTTCATGTCTTTGCCCCAAAAGCTCGTCTTCTTTGAATAATCTGCTCATGACTTAGCATCATAGATTCCCATGAAATAATGCATAATTTGGAAAGGATTAAGTTTGATTTAGAAATGCCAACAATTTAAAATGCAGACCAGCAACTTCACAATAACCAAGTGGATTATAACTTCTTCAAACCTGCTCCAAGTCGCCAAGACTGAAAACAAACAAACTCTAGAAGCAAGACGTCCAACCAGCAAAAGCTAGCAAAGCTAAAACTAATTAAATATAAGGCTTGAATCCCAATGCTCAACATCAAATGGTACAGCCCTAGCTTGATGGTGATTTCTTCTAGAAAAATAGATGCTTCACTAAAAAATCTAATACTTTGCAATAAGGGTCGCCAAGTGCAAGAGAATGGTTTGAGCAAATACCCATATGCAAATCAAATTCATATGAAGAGCTGTATTCAAAAATCTCCTTCAGCCATTGTTGAACCAGCAACACAAAACTGGAAAAATATTACCAAATTCTTCAGTATCTTCAACAATGAAAATCAATATGTACTTCTGGATGAAGCACACTCTCAATCAACCATCTAGGGAACCATAGTTTCAGGCCCGAAGAATGGAGTAGAATAGCTAAACTTCCCCTTAGCCGGGTTTTGAATTCAATCCAGCAGCATTCTGTTATAATTTTCCAAAGATAATCAAAAGCTGGAGCAAGGCTTGCTTTTATAACTTTTGAGGTGACTGTTAGCTCTTCAGCTTCCATCTTTTTTCCCTCCAAAAGGGATGCCCATTTCACTTTTGAAATATTTTAATTTTTAAAAAATTATATTCACCTTTCTAGGCATCCAAAACTTGAGGAGAAATATTTACTTTAGAAATATTTAAATAATCCCTCAATGAGGCGTCCACCCTCAAAGGTCACCTTTTAAAATAACTTTAAGTCATTAATACTAGGCCAAGGGGGCCAATAAGAAATTATAACATTAATGACGTAGAATAAATCATTTTACCCAAAATGAGCCTCAAAATGCTGAAAGCCAAATATGCCCAAAATGCACTACCCGAAATGGAAACTGAGCTCTCCATTAACGGCTTCGTCCTCTTCCTCGGACGCAGACCCATCATTTCACGCTTCTCCTCTCTGGCAATGTCTTTGAGATTCTCTAAGACCTCCTCCACCTCCATTAATTCCACACATACTTTGAGTGCTTGCCACCCGCGTTTCGCATCTTTCCGCCAAAGATCTTTAGTGCATCCTTTCGGCCATCTGATGAAGAGATGATTTAAGTCCGCAAGCTCCGGGCCTCCTCCATCCATATCTTCAACCTTATCAAGCCCCACTCCAGGAATCGCCCGCTCCAAAATGCCTTCCATGTCCTCTAAAAAATCTCTGTGAACCAGAGAATTCGTGTCTTTCCTCACAACAGCCATCGACTCACCTAAATCCAGACCCCACGCCATGACCAATGAATAAATATCCATATTGGTCCTGTATCTGTGCTTTAAACTTTCAAAGCCATTCCCCAAGATTAATTGCACTGCTTGTGCTACCTACACTTCCTTGAACAGAAATAGACCCCACAATCTCTTCACAAACGCTTTACCAACAAACAGGTATAGCTTCCTCCGCGAAGTCAATGTGAAACTAGCCTCCATTATTCTCTGGTTCGTTGGCTTCCAGAATATCACCCACCGCCGACCCACTGCCTTCCTTACAAACGCAAACCAATTAAACATTGAAGGTGATGAGATGTAAAACATCGAAGGTGATGAGATGTATGTCTTTAAGACATCTCAATTTTCCAACCATCTTCATTAATGTCAAACGTACATCCAGTGCCGGCAATCAACCTTCATTAATGCACCACTTCCTTCGGGAATTACAACGCCACCTTTGCTTGCATTACATTCAATCCTTCTTACAATAAATGCCTTGAAGTACTGTCCTCCAAATTAATGCCACTAAAATCTTCAAATCTTAAAACATCTACATCTGCAAAGGATAGTGCCCATTTTGATAAAATGTCTGCCTCGACATTCCCCGTGCGCCTTATATGACTGACCTTAAAGTCTTCAAAGAGAGCTAATTCTTTTGTAATTTTCCTAACCACTCCCTGTAGATGCCAAGCATTGATTTCACTTTTTGAAATTGCTTGAATTATTATTGAAGAATCTCCCTCCAAATGAATCTTTGTTCCCCCTAACTTTTTGGCTATCTTAATTGCCATTAAGGCTGTTGCTGCTTCCACTACATTATTTGTTCCCTCCTTCAATCTCATTGCTCCAATAGCCAACACATTCCCATTCCAATCACGAACAATACTACCAACTCCAGATGGGCGTGGATTTCCTTTTGCCGCTCTATCAAAGTTTACCTTCCACCAACCTTCATCCGATTTCTCCCATTTATCCACCTCTAAAGAAACTTTAGTCAGATTAACCCAACCAAGCCCCTTAACGGGCAATTTATTATTATTAAATATTATATAATATTTATTACCATTATATATATGAACGTATACCCTACCCAAGGAAAAAATGTCATACCAATGCAACTGAACCCCAAACCCATACCCATTCCATACCAGGACCGACAATTTAGGGAATAAACAATTGGCAATCAATCTAAGAGCTACATAGTTCTTGCAGGGTGTTGGAAGTGGAAGCCCTGAAATAGTCACAGTTGTCTTAATCGACACAAAGAATGAGTGGAGTGGTTATATTACCTTATGTTATTTGATTTTTTTCATTTAGATGAGTTTGTAAGGTCATGAAATAGATCTAGATATGGTATGATATAGACCTATAAAACTCTATAAACTATGTGTCTTTATAACATAGATTTTTCTGTCCAAGGCAATGTTTGACATAGAAAAATTTAAACAATTCCAAGTGTAGATTTACATCTATATTTGTTCTTGAACTGTGCATAAGAACTTCTCCTGATTTCAAGCAAGAAACTTCCATAAGTTAGCTACTGATGTTTCATGCATGTTTTGAAAACTTGTGCTACTCAATAGATATGTTGCTCTTCAATGTCAGAAATGCATATGGCACACTCAATCTTTGCACAATAACAAGTATCCAACAAAAGTGAGAATTTGGTTCACATTTTCCGTGGCTAATGTAAACTAGCACTTGCACCATTAGGAGGTGCAATATGTGTGCTAATAAGGAGATTCAGAGATATCTAGGTAAAAAGAATTGCAATCAATTCTGTTGAGGAGAGCAACAAGTTGTATTTTCCTGAGTGAGCATTTGAGATGGTGATGGATAAAAGACTGAACAAAGTAACATCAATTCAGAGTGAGAAAGGGACAGTGCAGAGAGTGGTGAGATAATTTCAAGGAGCAAGTATATGGATGTTGGAGCAAATTAAGGTACAGTAATGGCAGATGTATGGACATGGTGCAAATAGGAGTGAAATGGGTGTGAATAGGAATTGGGCCATGAGCCAAGCTTAACAAAAGAGTATACCATTTGTCGATATGTTATGCATTAAGACATTCTCATCAGGGTGGGCACAAAACTAAATGGAAATAGTATGGGTGTGCTAATTTCACCATTACAATAACAAACTAAACCCTGAACATTAAAAATTGTGAAGGCATTGTAATCCAGATTAAAAAACAAAAAATATACAAAGATTTAATTGTTCAAATAAATAAACCAACCACAACATTTAAATCAAATACAAATATCCATCACAAATGTTTTGTTATATTGAGACGAATATTTTCCTATAAAATGGAACAATGTATGCAATTGAATAATATTTTATGCATGAAACAAGATTTTCTAGACTGGATATTTTAAGCTTGTGTTGGTGTTTCAATTCGCACCTCTGGAATGTGGATTAGGAACAGACAACTATGCACAGTTAGACTGCTCTTCAAATTAGGAGGGGGAGCTCCCTCTTTGTTGATTATGCTTAAAAAGAAATACTAAATTATTGCTAATCTTTTTATTCTCAGCTGAGAGCACAAGGTTATAAAACTCTTTGCGTTGCAGTTGAGGTTTTCTTTGGTTTCATAACTTCAAACTACAACTAAGCCTATTCTAATAACGCTTCTAATAACTCAAGTAAATTTAGAGCCTAAGAATTAAAAGTAAACAAGGAATGATTGATTTGACACAAAAGCTTAAATAAACTCGCTTCCAGAACACACCCGAAGACTCATTTACTTATTATATGTAAGCTGAAAACAAGATTACAAAAGCAAAACATAAGACAAATACTAAAATAGATTGAGACAGAAGATAGGCATGAGATTTCCTTCCTCAATTTAATAACAGCAAATACACTTTTGGGACAATAGATTATAGCAAAGTAAGCTTACAATATGCGATCAAACCAGATTACACTTGAAACAAAAGTGAACAGACACTAAATAACAAAGTTGCAAGCAAAATAGGCTCAGCAATTTGTTATTACAACAACGGTTAAAAATAAATGGGCAAGTTTGCCCTTATTTATACACAAACAAGGAGTAGGGAACCCTAAAATCTCCTTGTTTTTAACAACTAGTCTTGCCAACATGCAAGCTTTTATTTCTAAGACTAAACAAAAGATAACTAATAGTTAACAACTAGACTACAATCAGTTAACTGAAAAAACTCCAACTATACATTGATATTTCCAAACAATAGATACACATGAATGAGAACAGCAAGTTAAACATGGAAAATGCATTGAGTTAACTGTTGCTTTTAGTTCTATCCTTAAAAAACATTGCATGCTCCAACTGGTGGCTCACTGATTGATAATTTTGGCAGCTCTGCAACTAGAGTGATGACCTCTTTTTCTTCTACAGCTTTATGCTTCTGACGCTTTTCTTGATTTTTTCAATGGAAGCGTATTGTATGATGAAAACCGTGAAGTTTGACTGTGAACATGCCTATGCTCGGACAACTTGCTAAAAATAGCAATTTTCCTAAAAAGTAGGGCCAAAAAACTGAGGTCTGGGTTTTGTAACAATCTCGTTCTAAAGAGACCCAGATCGTCAGATTTTGAAAAAGATGAGAATTTCTCGAACATGCACGATTTCCTAAAAAATAGGGGTTGACATGCAAATTTTTAAAATTTTCCAATCTTCAAGAGGAGTGAAAAACAAGTAGACCTAGATCGATGAAACTTGAAAATTTTGACCACCTATTTTTGAAATGTGATGCCCTAGAAAACCAGACCATGCAAAAACGTGTCTCTGTGCTTCCTAATCTTGAATCCACGAAGAACACTGAAAAAGCTCTCTGTTTGAGCCTCCAAATCTTGCTTTCTATCTTTCTTCCTCTGAAAGCTAACCTGCAAATTATGAAGAATGCATGCCAAAAGCCTCTTGAATAGAGTTTGGAGATGAAAAAGTGCCTTCATGCAAAACCCTAAAATTTTGGAGTCCATGCATGAAGATAGAAACTATGCACGCAAAAATTTGACTCCGTTTGCATCAAACAATGAATTCCTCTTTTATAGCTGCAAAAAGCACATGCAAAAACATAGGCATCCGATGACATCATCAAGCACATAAAACCTCAAAAGTTTTAGCCATTTTTCTCCATTTTTCAACTTTTCCTTGACTTTCTTCGTTTCTTGCAAACTGCTTCTGTTCAATCTATGTTATCCGTTGTTTGGCTGATCCTCGGCACTAAATGATGGATTCATTGAAGAGTCTGAACATATTTGAGATGATCTCTAGCTTTTCCCAACCCTAAAAACTACTTTTGACTACAATTAGCTAGATCTAAAAAGGGCTGACAGGTCAAATTGCACGTTTTTCAATAAACGGAAAAAATAAACTAAGGCAAGAGATCTTGAGCACCCTCCTTGGATAGGGGCGCCCAAGCATGCCAGAGTTAGAATTATTTTCAAGATTTTCATCTTGCTCTTAGTTTTCATTCAACGCCTTGCATTCACCAACTACATTCACCGTTTCTCATGCATCGAATGATAGAAGTTGGAAAAATGACTAAGGCATTGAAGCCTAGGCGCCTCCCTTGAAATGAGGCACCCAGGTTCTCTAATGTTAGAATATTTTTTGCAAATTTCACTATTTTTAGATTTCCCTCCTTTGTTCACTATTTCTCAAGCATCTTTCGTCGTTGATCGATCTGTGCAGCATTTGAGACTCTGAATTTGACACCTGGCAACTGGCCATCCTCCATTGATGACCTCAGAGGTCTTGATTTATCTTCTGAAAAAGCGAAAAAGACCTACCAAAGAAAAACTAACTTTTTGACGATTCTATCTAGACCAGCCGGATTGGGACATATTTTCAACCCATCAAAATCAGTTTGAGCCCTCCATGCAAAGATTCTATTTTTAGAAAAAAAATCCAGCATCCATTTGACAACAAACCTAGAAAACCCTATATCACAACTATTTTTAGAAATTTCTAAAAACAGAATTTATTTTTTTTTGAAATATTTTACAAGAATTTAACCATTTTGACAAAATGCCTTAATGAAGCAAAAAATTTAATTTTGCGTACAACAGCTTGAAAGCCATGACTGTCACCATAACACATGTTTTATTCAAAGAAGACTTATTTAATGGTAAGCAAAAACAATCTTCAAGAACTACATTGAAAAATTTCAAGAAAAAAATAAGTTACAACATAATTTTTATAAGCCTTTCATTTAAGTCGGTATGTATTTAAAAAACTAATTTTTAACTCTTCCCCTTAAGGTTAAGTTGTACTCAAAATCATGATAAATTCAGGGCTAATAATTTTTGGTCCATAGATATCTGAAATTTAATAGGAGTATTTTAGAATTGTATATTTATGTGCTATCATTGAAACACACAATGTATTTATCCAAGTCAAACAATATGTTCTGTGTCTTAATATTATTTTTTCTTAAGAAACCCTGTGCATGCCTTACTTGTGTCTGTTGGTGGAGAATTTGAGATCTATTATAAGATGCATGCCTTGTTGATAAAATATCATAGTTAATATTATATATGTATTATCCATTTTATAAACAATTAATGGTTAAGTTGCTAAAATATCTTTGACAAGAAATTTGAGCCAATTTAGGCAATTCTGAAGCATCAATCAACTCACAAATCCTTCTCAACTTATCAACAAAAGACCCTGCTCAAGCTGCGAAAAAAAATCCAAACATTACCATCAAGAAAATTTTCCATTCTTGAGACGTCTAGTAACGTAAAAGCAAGTCCACCATAGCAGGCAGTAGACATCACAAAAAAGCAGGCACGGCCATTGGCTAGGCCAAATTAAATTGGTGGACGGTCAAGCCAGGAAATATTAATATATAAATCTGGAATATAAACCCTTATCCATTTACATATAATCCCCTGCAAAAAACAAATGTAATGCTTATCACTAAGCCTGCTATTTATTAATAACAATGTATAAATCTAGAATCCAAACCCTTATTTGTTTCATATTAATCCCCTGCAAAAATATGTAAGCCCTAGAAACCCCTTACTTTTAAGCTCAGCTGATTCAAAGCTTAATCTGTGCAAAGCTCTCATGTGGTATCCTAGGATTTTGTTTTCTAAAGCGGAAATTTTGAAAACCTAAAACAGATATTCTAAAGCAATCATGGATGCAAGATGGACTGCTTTTAAACGTAATGAAGGTAAGGCCCAATTTAATTTTCACCAACAGTGAAGAGGCACAGAGATTGAAGATCGATTAGGTACAAAGTACAAATAAAGACAAATATACAAAGTACGGATAAAAGACAAATCTACTTAAAATATAATTTCCATACCAGAAATCAGCTATCTAGAAAATGAACACAATTGAAGATTGAAAAATAACTGGAAATCTGCAAATGCTACGAAATCCCTCATTTTTTTATGATAGAGAATATACAAGAGAAGACAAAGATCTTTTGGTGGAAGATTAAAGTAATCATATGCACAACTATCATCTAGATTTTGTCTGATAACAGATGACTAATATTCATCTTGATTCATTTATAGTTGAGAATCAACCAGTACAACAAGCATTTATCAAGAAAACATACAAATACTTAATAGTTAATACAATTGAATGACATTCACATCATATAGGGTAAAGAAACTGGATATCTTCAGACCAGGGAACAGTAAAATGTCATGCATGTAATGTCCCCATTTTTGGGTTCTCTTGCTTTGCAGTTGGAGATAGTTTTTTAGGTTTGTGTCTGCTTGATCAAAAGGGTAATCTGATGTTACCAGTGAGCTCAAGTGGTTTAGAGGAGTTACTTAATGCTTTTGGTTGCTATTTCCGGTCTCTGATTTGGGCTCCAAGATTCTTGGAGGGAGTTTCTATTCATAGAAAGTCACCCGATCGGCTCCATTTATCATTATTCTTCATCAAGATCACTCCTATGCAGTTAGTTTTTGATCCTGATGCATTACGGCAGTTTCCACAAAATGAGTATATTAATGACTATAATTTAATTAATTTACTAAGGTTGCTAAATATTATTTAAAATATTCAAAAGGCACCTTAGTGTTATAGCTTGTCGGAACCGGGATGAGATGTTTTAAATCATGAATATATTAAACAAGGACCTTGTGTGTCAAATTATCATCATTTTAATAAAAAGGTCTTTTCTGGAACTAAAGGGGACTTTTAATTAAAAAGTGAATTTTAAATAGAAGCTTCTAGAGTGTTTGGCGGAAAAAGTATAAAAGGAGGTTATGTGAGCTCATTTGGGCATGTCAGTTTATTCTATTTTCTCTAATTGAAACCCTTGTGATTCTCGAGATTGAATCGACTTCATCTCAACCTTTGGGAGGATGGAAACCCTCTCGAAGAAGATCAGTTTCGGTGGTGAAACGATTCCACCCTAGCTGGTTTGAAGGGGAAATCACACAGGTTTTCCAGTTGGGTGAATAATGCAAATTTGTGAGTCTCCTACAGAGACAAATATGGAGTAAAAGATTATCAGACTTAATAGGGTTGATGGTTCATGAATATTGATAATATTTGGTGAGGTTATTGCTTGGTGAGTTTGGGCAACTATCTTCCTACTGGACAAGTTTATACAAGGCATAATCCAAGTTAGGCGTGACCCCTCTATAGTAACATCATTTTCATTTATCCTGGCCGCCATTTATATTGCAATTTCAGGGTTTATAAGGAGTTGTGACTATAATTGAGTTCCTGCGTTGAGATTTTGATTGCAATGAAGGTTTGGACTCAGATGTGGACATCCCAAGCAGAGGCGTGAGTCTCTTTTGGTAATTGATGTTAGTTTCCAGACCTGGGCGTAGATTTATTTGTCCATTCTTGGCACAGAAGAACCTGTGCGTGGGATTTATGGGAGTATTATACCGCTATGAGGGTCGCAGGTGATCATAAAGCTAGACATGAGTCTGAGAAGGCATGCGTGGTTGCTACAGGAGGTCTGAAGGTGTATTTGTTGTGTCCTGTGTTAATGTATGGTAGCTTCGGTCAGATATGAATGACAATGATGCAAGTATCACTGTCATTCATGAGTGATCGAAACTATCATACAGATTATGATATTTCTATAAGAATCAATTAAAATCGAAATTATGAACAGTCATATTAAATTCTATCATTCTCGTGATTTTATGTATTCATGTGAAATCGGAATTTTTTTGAAAGTCATACGCCATCATATTGAAGATTATATACGTGTGAGTATATACTTAACAAATGGTAAATGAGAGTAATTACCAGCCGCATCCTAAGGGACGCGTCCCATGAGTGGACGTGCCTCCACTCGTGGAGACACGTCCTCTCATGAGGCGCGCCTCTTAGGAGGGGCGGACTTCTTCCCTTATTTATGATGGTTCCTCAATCGATATGCAAACATAGAAATCAGATAATGTTCTGCAATCAGCACATTCACACTTAGTCTAAAATCTGGAAATCGAAGTTAGAAGGAAATCTGGAAATCAAAGTTAGAAGAAATTCTGAAAGTTTATTTGAAACTTATAATTGTTTTACTCAGAATTGAAACTTAGTTTTGCTCTAGGTATTAGAATCCTTCTATTAGGAAAGATTTGATTAAATTTACATGGTATCAGAGCCACGGTGTGCGAATCCAAATCAAATCTTAAATCAGATTGCTCAAAGAAATTCTTATTTTCTAAATCAAGTTCACATCACATTCTTCATAATGTCTATTGTGATCAGATTAGAAAAACATCTCTCAAAAGCAGATAATCCAGCATCACTTATGAGTCAAAATATTAGGAAACCAAAGGCTAACCTTAAGAAAGTTGAGAACCTTGTGCTCTTCACAGCCCTTTCTAATCAAGTTTCTGACAACATTCAAAATTGGGTAATTGATAGCGGTTCATCCCGACACATCACAGGGTTTAGAGAACACCTAGACTCCTTAACTGAAAAATTTGATGAAGAAGTAACCATCGGAGATGATTCTGCATACCCTGTAAAAGGGGTTGGAACATGCTCCATCAAATTGAAATATGGGATTTCTCTACAACTCTCTGGAGTCCTATTTGTACCTGGAATTAGGAGAAATCTTATATCCATCTCTGCCCTTGAAGACAATGGCTACAGAGTCACATTTATGGATGGTAAAGTTCTAGTGTGGCCTAAAAACTCAACTATCAAGAAAGCTCTTACCATAGGCATAAGGCAAGGGTACCTTTACAAACTTTGCACTGAGGTTAAACAAGCACTTACTCTTGACACTATTGACTCAAATGAAATCTGGCATAGAAGACTAGGTCACCTTCATTTCCGTGCCCTACCTTCTATGGTAGAACTTGTTACTGGCTTACCCAAGCTAAAACTATCTCATGAAGGAACCTGTAAAGGCTGTGCCCTAGGAAAGAATACTAAAGGATCCTTCCAAAATAGCCTAAGTAAAACCCTTAATGTATTAGAACTGGTTCACTCTGATCTTTGTGGACCCATGTTTGTACCTTCTAAAGCAAGATTTCTCTACTATGTCATATTTGTAGATGACTTCTCTAGGAAAACTTGGATCTATTTCCTTAAATGCAAAGAGTCAATAGAAATCCTCAAAAGGTTTGAAGAGTTTAAAGCCCTCACTGAAAACTTCTCCGGAAAGAAAATAAAAACCCTAAGGACAGACAATGGGAAAGAATATACCTCTGAGATTTTTAAAGAATTCTGCATGAGTGCAGGAATTAAGAGGGAGTTCACTGTTGCCTACAACCCTCAACAAAATGGGGTTGCTGAAAGGAAAAACAAAACCATTGTAGAAGCTGCCAAGGCAATGTTACTAGACCAAAACATTGAAACATCTTTCTGGGCAGAAGCCTCTAGGACTGTTGTCTATATACAAAATAGATGTCCTCATTCTCATCTTGATAACAAAACTCCTGAAGAAGCCTTTACCGGTTTAAAACCTGACATTAGCCATCTTAGGATTTTTGGCTGCCCTGTCTATATTCATGTACCCAAAGAGAAGAGGTCCAAACTAGAACCTTCTGGAAAGAAGGGAGTATTTGTGGGTTATAGTGAAACCTCCAAAGCTTATAGAATATTCATACCCGGGCAGAAACAAATTGAGTTGAGCAGAGATGTCATCTTCGAAGAAGACATTGCATTCAAGAGGGCCAGAAGTACAAGTGAAACAGAAACCTATTTCCCTAGGATACCTGAAATGGAACCTGCTCCTGAGATTCAGAGGGAGCATCCTGAGGAAATGTCACTTGAACCTCCTACCACTTCAAATGAGGACACAAATGACATTGGCAGAAAGAGACCACTTTGGGCCAGGAAGATGATCAAAGAAGCAGAGGATCTGGCAGCACCTAAAGGAACGTTCAGGGAGAGTAAAAGACCCAAACGATTCTCTAGCTATGTTGCTTTAATGAACAACTTCATAAACTCTGAACCTACCAATGTTACAGAAGCCTTCAGACATCAAGCTTGGAAGGATGCAATGACAGAGGAGTACCAGTCCATACTAAAGAATGATGTATGGGACATAGTGCCTAGACCTAAAGAGAAATCTGTTGTTTCTTCTAAATGGCTCTTCAAAATCAAGCATGCTGCTGATGGCAGCATAGAAAAACATAAAGCACGTTTCGTGGCTAGAGGTTTTTCTCAAAAGGAAGGCATTGATTACGAAGAAACATTTGCACCGGTTGCCCGCTATACATCAGTAAGAACAGTGTTAGCCATTGCAGCAGCTAAAGGTTGGAAGGTCCACCAAATGGATGTGAAAATTGCCTTCCTGAATGGAACCATTGAAGAGGAAGTCTACCTGGAACAACCTGAAGGATTTGTGATACATAAATCTAACTCTCATGTGTGCAGGCTCAAGAAAGCTCTCTATGGACTTAAACAGGTTCCCAGGGTTTGGTATGAAAGAATTGACAGCTATCTCTTGGGATTAGGATTTTCCAAGAACGATGCTGACTCCAATCTATACTTCAAGGTAATCAAAGGTGATATGATTATAATTATTTTATATGTTGATGACCTACTAATAACAGGGGAAGATCACCTCATTACTCAAAGGAAACAAGATCTCATCTCTGAATTTGACATGAAAGACTTGGGTATTCTTCACTACTTCCTCGATTTGGAAGTATGGCAGAAATCAGAAGGTATTATTCTAAATCAAGGGAAGTATACTATTGACATTCTGAAAAGATTTGGAATGTTGGACTGTAGACCAATGTCCACACCCATGGAAACCAACCTTCACAAATTGAAAGAAGCAGCAGCAGAATCCAAATGTGCAAATTCAACCCTTTACAGACAAATGATTGGATCCTTGATGTATCTGGTTAACACCAGACCTGACATATGCTATGTTGTAAATGCCCTCAGCCAATTCATGTGTGAACCCAAGGAAATTCACTTGATGGCTGTAAAACATATCTTTAGATATCTTCAAGGTACCATTGGATATGGGCTTCATTACAAGAATGATCCATTAGATCTACATGGATATTCAGATTCAGATTGGGCTGGAAGTGTAACTGATCGAAAAAGTACATCAGGATGCTGTTTTAGTTTGGGATCAGCAATGATCTCCTGGATTTGTAGAAAACAATCATCAGTTGCACAGAGCTCAACAGAAGCTGAATACATTGCAGCCTCAATGGGGGCAAGAGAAGCAGTGTGGCTTCGTAAATTGATTGTGGGACTCTTTGGTGAGCCCTTGAATCCTACAATCATCATTGTGATAATCAGAGTTGTATAAAGCTCTCTGTGAATCCTATCTTTCATGACAGATCTAAACACATTGAAATTCCCTATCATTATGTGAGAGATATGGTGGAAAAGAAAGTGATTCAGTTGGAGTACATTAGTACAAATGATCAAACTGTAGACATTCTCACCAAACCTCTCTCTCGGATCAAGGTAGAGTACTTCAGGAAGAAACTTGGTATGGTAGAAATGTAATTTGTTATTTATGTTTGAAATGCAAATTGTTTATAATATATAAAGATGTTTAATGTGTAAACTCTTATGTCATGTGAGTGACTCCATGATTTTATGGGCCTATCCCTCCTGTGTACATTATCGAAAGGTGACGATCTTTCTGATAATGAACACTTGTATTTGACATTGTAAAGTGACGACTCTACAATGATAAAACTATCATAATAGATATCATATGGCTTGATATCTATAAGACATGTCACGATAGTATCTCTTAGACACCTTGATGGATATCATGAGACTTGATATCTGAAGGTCATTGTGATCCATAAGAGATGATCATGGTGGGTGAGTATATCCGTGGATATGCCATGATCTATGGTAGACATCATGTGGCTTGATGTTAGTGCACATACCATAATGAAGATATGTATGAAGAATGTCATGTGACTTGACACTTTCAGAAGCATATCATATCTTCTGATATCACGAGTTAGGTGATATCATTTTTGGAAGTTATTCTTCCTAGTTAAAGAGGGAGTGGAGAAATGTTATGAAGAATGTCATGTGACTTGACAACTTTGAGAAAACATATCATATCACATGTGAAGGTGATATCTTGACTTATTTGATTTGAAATATCTTCCCTAGCTAAGAGGGAGTGTTAATGTATGGTAGCTTCGGTCATATATGAATGACAGTGATGCAAGTATCACTGTCATTCATGAGTGATTGAAACTATCATACAGATTATGATATTTCTATAAGAATCAATTAAAATCGAAATTATGAACAGTCATATTAAATTCTATCATTCCCGTGATTTTCTGTATTCATGTGAAATCGGAATTTTCTTGAAAGTCATACACCATCATATTGAATATTATATACGTGTGAGTATATACTTAACAAATGGTAAATGAGAGTAATTACCAGCCGCATCCTAAGGGACGCATCCCATGAGTGGACGTGCCTCCACTCATCGAGACACGTCCTCTCATGAGGCACGCCTCTTAGGAGGGGCGGACTTCTTCCCTTATTTATGATGGTTCCTCAATCGATATGCAAACATAGAAATCAGATAATGTTCTGCAATCAGCACATTCACACTTAGTCTAAAATCTGGAAATCGAAGTTAGAAGGAAATCTGGAAATCAAAGTTAGAAGAAATTCTGAAAGTTTATTTGAAACTTATAATTGTTTTACTCAGAATTGAAACTTAGTTTTGCTCTTAGGTATTAGAATCCTTCTATTAGGAAAGATTTGATTACATTTACATCCTAGATGCATAGGCGTTAAGTTTGAGGGTGCCAAACTACTATATTCCTCATTCCTGAGTGTTTATGTTCGTTATCAGCCTCTGGCATGAAGATCTCTGAGAAGTTCTTTAGTGCTGGGTGTGTGTTCTTGCTGCTGCAGTCATTGCAACGTTGCTGCAGCCTATATTGACCATCGCTTAAGACTCAGAATATCCATAAAAGGCAGTAGCGAGTGTGTGAAGGCTTCACTGGCCCCTTTACAATCATTTCCAGGTCTGAAATATGACTATCTCTTCATTGTCATTTGGCTGTTATGATCAGACTGAGAAATATTTATAAAAGACATATTGCTGTAATAAATTTCTGAGTATAAATACTTGCATATCTGCTCCATTTGATAACTCAGATTGGTAGTTTAAGTCTGTAACTGTATAACTGCAAATATATTATTGTATGACAGTCCAATATAAAGGAATGAAATTGTGAAGTTTGGTTGTTACATGTGTCTTTGCATTTCATTTGAATATTATCACAATTTATGCAATGGAATGAGACATGTTTGACAAAATGGAACATCTGTCAAACTGATAACAAACGGAAAAATATCGTGCAAATTTAGCAAGGGTTTTTACAATGCATTTAAAATATGCCAGAAAGAGGATTCAGGAAAAAACACTGGTAGAAAACAAATCTTCCTTTGCATATGCAAAAAGTTGTAAACTTCATGAACTGCCCTTATCCAATGCTTTCATTTCATATATGATTATATCATCAAATACTAATCTGTTACATTCTAATTGACAAAGCATTGTCTTCTCCCCTTCCCAGATATCAAAATCTTTGTCCTTGTTTTGATAGACAGGAGTAGAAGACCACACAAAATATTCTATTTTAATAGAGCTTGAGCAGTGGGAGTTTGGCAGTGGGATGTTGCCTTTATTGTTGGGTGACAGCATAACAGCTTGCTGACAGCATTTAAATGATATTCAATACTCAAAAGAATCTGCACCTTACAGCAAACTGTAAAAACAAAAACCAGCATGAGACAAATTTTCAGGCCGTTTTGGACCTGCTCTCACACTGAATAGCCTATTGGCTAAATTACCACCATTACAATGTGCATGTGGTTATGAAAATTTTAGGTTCACTTTTAGCTTTTTATGTGTTGGGCCATATCATTCTGCTGGCTACGATTGCATATCATTCTACACTTATCTCTTGCTAATTGTGTTACAATAAATTGAACACAACAGACATGTCACTGTTTATTAGGTTGACACATGTTTGATTTTTACTGATCATTTGTCTCTTCATATCTTGCTTCACAGTAAAGTTATTGTTTAAAACAGAGGAACTGAAATTCAACATAAAACGAGTTTTTTTGTCTTTTTCAAGTAACAGACAACTTTAAATAATTCTGCTGGTAAAGTTATGGTATTTCTATATCAATGTTGGAATAAATGCATGCAATTGGCAGAAATATGTGAAGTTGCCATAGGATTGAATACTTCCCCTACTTTCAGAACTTTCTCTAAGTAGCATGCCATGTACTTTGAGGTATTTTATGTGATATATCTAAAACAAATCTGCAATTTTGAAAAAAGAAAACCTAAGCAACCAATGATATATCTAAATCTTAGCTGCAAGAAAATAATTGCCTCTAACCCACTCTAGAAATTACCCGATAACCATTGCAGTCTGCTGCTTCTACCCTGGCACCCTTCTGGAGTAAAATCTCTGCAACCTCGACACAACCTCGAACAGCAGCCCAGTGCAAGGGGGTTTGCCCACCATTATCAGCAACATTTACATCCCCACCATGCTGAGCAAACCATATTACAACAAGAGAATCAGCACAATTCCACTTGCTATTGAAAAAAAAATAGGTTCAATCCCAAAGACAGTAGATTTCATGAAATCGTGATATAAATCAGATAATACAATGCTGAGACCAGCTCAAAGAGAGAAATTTTACATAATAGAAGATTTTTTAGAAAAAATTAATGAATGGAATAAATTTTACAAATTTAGAATTGTCAATGAATGACTATTTAATATGAAAAAATGAAAATACTTGTAGCATATACCAATGTCACTGAAACACATAAATACTCTCAATTCTTGCAAATCAATACCTTTATTGATTAAATATTGGGTAACTTATAATTTATTATATTTTGGTGAATGTAATAACTTTAGCTGCTAAATTTTGGACAGCCTAAAAATCTAACTACTAAGCTCTATGTCAGACCATTAGGTACAAAATAAAGTTAAAAGAAAGGGCAGAGACACACTATACATGCAAGGAAATGATGGCCAAAAGAAAAACAAATGGTATAGAATTTTAAAAAGGTTTAAATTAATTACGAAAATGGGGAACCGATGTAAAGTACTTGTACCTAAAAAAAATATTTGTAAGCGACTTACTTCAATCTGTAGTGATCAAGAAGCTATCAATGGAACCCCAAAACAGGATTTTCACTGCAGAGAAATTAATATTTGATCTAGATCTCAGTTTATAAAAGACAGATGCTGTCTAGCATCAGAGCCAGTTTGTATAATTTTGCATTTGAGTGAAGAAGATAGATAAAAATATAAAGAGAAAATCATAAGTGCCTCCAAACCATGGTTCTAAAACTTGGATAGTACTCAACAAACTCTCAAGTTTTTCAGCCCAACAAGTAACTCATCTTCAATTCACAAGCTGAGTCTGCCAAAAAACTTGCAAGTTACTTGGTGAGTTACTCAAAGAGACTCACTCAGACTCAGTGGAACAACAGAGATACTCAGCCAGTCAAAAACAGGAAAAACCCCCCTCCCACCGAAAGAACTGACTTTTGTTATCATTTTGACCTTCAGAAATTTGAATCTCAGCTGCATGAGGTGATTGTCAAGTGTTTGGAAGGACTATTGACATTTGGAGTGCGATTTGACAGGTATTTACTTGGGATTTTTATTCTTTTCCTTTTTTCCAAAACCCTGCTGCTTAGTTTATTTTTCTCAATGTCTAATTTCTCTACAATGTGCAAGTCATTATGCAAGGTGGAAAGGACCCCCTCTGTAATGTCCCCATTTTCGCCCTACGCTCTTCATTTGGATTTAGCCTATTTCCGGAAATCCATAGGCTACTCAGATGTGCAAATCAGGGTTTCCTTGTTTGGAGGGTTTTGTGGCATTTCTCGAAATTTACTATTTATAGTAAATTATATTCTTGGCAGTATCTCAGTTGTCAGCACTTCAGTTAGTCTTCTCTTCAGTCGGAGCAATAAGGTGTTTTCAGTTCTAGCTTAAAAGCTTTATTTGGTGAAAAGTTAAACTAAAGGCATTAATGTTATATTTTTTAGTTGACCCCTTGGCCTAGTGAAATAACTTTAAGTTGTGTTAAAAAGTGGCCATGAAGGGGGACGCCTTCATTAAAAGTTAATTAAGAAACATTTAATAAAAGTTTCTTGTGCCTTGAAGTTGGACGCCATTTGAAGGAGTTTTATTATTTTGGAATTTGAAAATATTTCAAATGTCTATTGGGCGTCCCTTGCATGGAATTTGAAGAGTCATCTCTATTTCTATAAAAGTGAAGCTTTGCTACAGCATTTTGCATCCATGAACTTATGCTAATGTTATCTTGTCAAAATGACAACTTGGTTTCTACTTTGAGGGATGCTTACCTCCTAGTTTCAATCCAATTTCGTGTTCGAAAGATAACACCTAGTTGGTCTTATTGCTACTTCTCATAACAGACTCGCAGATTGAGCTTTATAAGTGAAGTTTTGAAGAGTTTTTCTCAATTCTGGAGTTGCTGGTGCAGTCATGGCTGAAAAAAAAATTCAATTGCAGCTCTTAGAGTGATTTTATTTTGGTGATGGGTATTTGACCAAAGGAGTTCTATGCTTGGGGCGACCCTTTCCACCAATTTGCAGATTTTAACTTGAAGGCTTTGATTTTATATGTTAAAATCGCCTCTCAAGGAGGGTCGTACTTTTCATGGAGGCATTGGAATGCATGCCAAATTAATGAGGGATATTTGCTGCTGTTTCTTGATGGCATTTGAGGCGCCAATTTTCTAGAAAGTTGTTGCATTTCGTCTTGGTCAATTCGGAGGTAAAATGGAAGAGTTACGGACATTTCTTTGATTCTGCAATTGGTTTTATATTTTCAGTTTGCTGGTTTTAAAAATCAGACTGTTTAATGTTCAGATTTTGGGTTTGGTTTTCAATAATTCCGAAGGGTATTATAGGGAGAGATCATTATCTATCAGTTGTACTTGATTCTATTGAAAACACTTATAATTTGCAGTAGTTCTCTTCATTGTAAAGTTGATAACAGTAGTACTGTTTTAGTCTATTTAATTGCTGCTTATTTGTGTTTAATTATCACATTGTAACCCCTGGATGGTTTACCGCCAATGTGGGAAAAAGGACTTGCTAATTCTCTCATTGTACCCACTGGAAAAGTGGTGAATTCCCACTCATGAGTGGATGCCTGCCGCAGCGGATGAATTGTTTATTTGTAATTTCTTTCCCCCCACTGTTTTAGTGGAAGAGTGGAAATGCTCTCATGGTTGGTTATCCACCTAAGTTCTTTCAGTTTTGTAATTAGCACTCCGCCATATGTTAGCACCTCGCCTTCTAAAGGATCTTGTGTGCACATTCTTGGTGTTGAGTTTAGTTCTCTCTCTCTCAATTGTAATCAAGTCAGTTATTGAGTTATTAGATCCTAGGGATCCTCTAACCATATGCCCGCCCCTCTTCCTTAAGTGGTTTTAGGGCCCATTCTTCGTTAGAGTTCTTTCAGCATCATTTTGGTTTGGAGCTAACCTTAACAGGTGCATGATTACATTGTATTTGTCATTGAAAATCAAGAAAAATTTGAGAGGGTATTTTTCACCCACATGGAAGCATGTCACACCAAGTGCATTCAAAGGCATAGCGGCATGCAATTATTGCAGGTTTAATATGGGAGGAGATATCAATTGCCTCAAATACCACCTTACTTGAATCACTGGCAAGAAGTCAAGTTGTGGAAGGTGCAATGAGAAATAATTACCTTACTTTCCAGCTACAAAGAGAAGAAAACAGAAAAGAAGAGGACAAGGAAAGCTATTGCATTTGTGATGAATTGTGCCCCTGATGCAACAGGGGACTCTTTTATTGGAGGGTTAATATGAGAGGAGCTATCAATCACCTCACATATCACCTTGCTTGAATTGCTATAAGTCAAGTTGTGGGACCAAGTGGAGGAAGAAGTGCAATGAGAAGCAAAAAAGGAGACAAGGAAAGTTGTTGCATTCGTGATGAACTGCACCCCTGACTCAACAGGAGAGTCTTTTATTCACCCATGTACTCTGCATTCCTCCACTCACATTGAAGAGAGTTCAAGCCATTAATCCGCCAGCTTCTTCATTCTTTGTAACATTCCAAGTGCATAATCTTCACTCAAAGGTACTCTTGGAACTGAGAGAAGCACCATGAATCAAGAATGGCTGCAAAAAAATTGTAATACAATAATATGCAATTCAATGTAGCAAGGAAACCATATTTGGGTACAATGATAGATATATTAACCATTGCCAACGCAAGATTTAAGACACCAGCTCCACATGATTTCAATGGACCATTGCTAGAGGAAGCCATCAAAATACACAACTAATAGTAGAAGACAGAATATCATGGAAAAAGGGCTACAGTATTTGATCAGATGAACGGATAGATGGTAGGAATATGACCCTAATTAATTTTCTAGTAGCTTTCAGTGACACATTGGTGTTCTTGAAGAACATAAATGCCTCATACCAAGTCAAGAATACATAGACTTTGTGTAATTTGTTGGAGGCAGTGATCCAAGAGGTGAGGATGGAGAATGTTGTCCAAGTTGTTACTAACTATGTAGTAATGTATTAAGCCACGAGAAGACTTCTTTAGGAGAGACACCCCACTATTTTCCAAAGCCCTTGTGTTGCACATGGCATTGATTTAATGCTTTGGGACACTGGAAACAATGGATGGGTCAAACGTGTGGCTAAAGACACAAGAAACATCACAAAACTTACCTACAACCATATGTGGGTGCTTAGCTTGATGAGAGGACCCAACAAAGGAAAACAGCTTATGAGATCAAAAGTCACACTATTCGTTGCAAACTTCATCACATTACAAAGCATTTTAAGAGCACTACCTTCTCTCAAGTAAATGTTTGTGAGTAATCAATGGTTGGAGTCTCCATATCTTAGGGGGGCAAAAGGGGAGAAGGTTGTAATGACAATCTATGATGATGTGTTCACCAAGACTATAAAAGAGATACTCAAGCTATCTTACAAAATTATGATTTATGATATTTTTCTTAATAGGTAATTGAGAGAATTCAAATCCCTCGCCCTTTATATTAAGTTTTGAAAAAAGTTTAAATTTTCATTGTTCAACTTAAGTTTATACTGGAAAAAAATCGAGCTAGTGTTACCAAAGAAAACAAAGCTATTGTACCCAAAATAAATTTTTGCTTCAATAAGGCATTTTGATTAAAATGATCTAAATCATGCAAAATTGTTGCCAAAAGTCTGATTTAGGTCAAACAAAAAATAGGCTTTTTGTGGGTTTGTGTCAAGGAAGATACTAGCAAATTTCTGAAATTTTGAAAATTAGGGTTTCAAACCCCTGTTTTTAGGAAAACCCTAAAAAATAGGACCTTTTTGAAAATGATTTTGATAGGATAATCTAACTTCACAATCACACTGGCCAAGTCAAAATCACCAAAAAGATTGTTTTACTTTGGTGGGTCTATTTTCATTTTTCAGGAAGAAAGCTAGGACCTTCGCAGCCATCAATGGCAGAATGGCCAGTACTAGGTAGTGAAATCTAAGCCTCAAAAGCTTCAACGAAGAATCCATGGAAAAAGATGCTTTGCGACAGAGGGGATTTTCAAAAGTGAAAAATGCTGAAAATTGACTAAGTATAGAAAATGCACACCTTGTTACAAGGAAGACGCTATGCAATCCATGCCTTAGCCATTTTTCCAACACTTGTACATGCAGCATGGTGAAAGTGATTGCTAGGATGCACACATTCGCATCGTCAACGACAATGCTCAAACCAATCAAGCTACACAACGAACGCGAAGCACGAAGAGATGAGGATTTTCAAAAGAAAATGATGAAACTATAGCTAAAAGCGCCCCTACTGGCCAGGGGCGCCCATGAAGTTAAAAGGTCAAAGGCAGTCATCAAGTTTTGCCAAGACGGTCATCTCCTTTGTGTTTTCACTGGCTTACTGGCGCATCATCGAGCAAGATCACTTGATTCATCGATCACCGACAAACGGAAGCGGAGACAGGAGATGTTGAAAGCATGTATCATCAAAGAACAATAGTCACATCAAGGCAAAAGTGCCCCTGCTTGACAAGGGCGCCCTTCATTTTGGGTCACTTGATGAATTTTTCAACGACTGCTTTCTACAAGGCATCTGCTTAGCATCCTCTCAGCTTCGCGAACAATCCAATTGCACGTTCATAGGACCTATCAAGCATTCGCAAATGAAGATCAAGCATAAAACGCTAGAAGCAAAGGTAGAATGAAAGACACAAAGAATTGGCTAAGTGTTAAGGAAAATGCACCTTCCTAGAAATAGGCGCCTAGCTTTTTAGGCAATCAGATGCAATCTGCAAGCTCAATGACCTCCAAGAAGTTCTTCTCTGTCTTGATCAATCTCAGTAATAACACCGTCAACGAGTTCAACAGACAAATCAAATAGCTGACAACAGAGATCAAACTGGGGTAATTCGTGGAAGATTGCAAAGTAAAAATTGTGTCAGAAAAGGTCATACTTTTGAGACCCCCAAATCAACTTTCACAGCTTGCAAAGCCAGTCATCCTTTTCGACACTAAATTGGCTATCCATCCCATGTTTCAACAGGATCACTGAAATCATCAATCGTCAGTGATCTCAGATCAGAGCACCGAGTGTCAAACTGGAGGAATTGAAGAACACTCAAGAAATTGACTGTCTGGTGAAAAATGCACCTTCTTGGGAAAACGCGCCCAAGAATTAGAGGCATCCAACTCAAGTTTTGAGCTTTGCAGCTCCCAAGCACACTTCATCAGAGTTGTTTCATCTCAACAATGGATCTGTCAACAACACCTCAAGATCAACTGAGCAACTAGAATCAGGGATCAAACGGGGGCATTTCATCACAGGAAAAAGAATGAAAAATGCTCAACTCCTCAACTTGGATGCCTAAAATCAACATAGACCTAGTTGACTGAAGTTGGGATATTTTTAAAGCCTTTTCATGTCTAAAACATCCCCAAATTGGTGGAATTTGCTCCAGTGAACTGATCAGGCAGATTGACTCCTCAAACAGCATGTTGGCGCCTAATTGATGCTTGCAACTCCAAATCAATATGTATCAAGCTTAGGCATCATTATTCATTGTTTATCTTTGCAGGTTGAAGCTCAAGAACAAGCATTTTTCCTCTCCAACGTCTTTTTGAAGATCTAATAGAGGGTTTTTCAGCATGCTTCATATTTTCATGAATCAATTGCACAAAGGGACAATTTATCAGAGGTTGCATCTTCAGGCATGATTTTCTTGAAAATCCAAAGAGGCAGTTTATAACTTCCAAACTTCTTGTCTTTTTCCTCTATTTTTGTCTTAGATCTCCTTGCATGTCCAAGAAAACAGTAGATATTCACAAATCTGGCCTTCTGGGTATGATCACCACAGCTTTTTCAACAAAATCCACGTGTTAGATTTTCCAAAAAAAGTAGCCCTGCTGCCCCTATTTTTTTAGGGTTTTCGAAAAATAGACAAACTAGGTTTGTTTAGCTTTGAAGCACGAACAAAACCCATGTGTTAGATTTTTTCGGGAAAAATAAGTTTCTGGTGCCTCGTTGCCTTTGCCACCAAAGGGCTCTTGCATCCCATAGAAAATTTTTTTTTTTTGAATTTCTAACGTTTTGGGTTTGTTTAGAAAAATATTCTCAACAAAACCCACGTCTCAAAAAAGTTTGTAAAAATTACCCTTGGCAAGGCTATTTTTAGCCACAGCAGAAAAGTTGTCTAAACAGTGTCGTGTTTACAGTCAACAGTTAAGTTTTTCAGAGTGCAATTCTCTCAAGTTGAATACAAGACCTAAACGGTCTTACTCCATGATTTTCTGAAAATAGTTGATAACAACCTACATCAGGCACACCCAGAAGTCAATTTAGACAAATTGACAGGCATAGATACTCAAAAGTCCACACGGTTTCATACTGCGTATATCTGATAGCCTTTCAAAGCCAGTTTAGAGGGTTGAATACCGTTGGAACTCTAGATATGCAAGCGAGTTCATGAGTATTTTTCACAGCTAGAGTGTTCGCAGTCAAACTTCGCAATTTCATCATACAACACTCTTTCATTGAGAAGAATCAAGAAAAGTGTCAGAAGCGCAAAGCTACAAAAGAAACAGAGGTCATCACTCCAGTTATAGAGCCACCAAAGTTACCAGTCAATGAACTGCCAGTTGAAGTGTGCAAATATTTTCAGGTTTGCTCAAGTTGCTAAGAAGCAGTGAACTGACAGTTGAGGCATGTGACGACTTTTGGATGAAGAGACAGTTAACAACTGGTTGCAAGAGATAATTACTCAAGATCACAGGCAGTAAACTCTCAGTCAGGACGTCCTACCCCTCCAAGATAGCATTTATGACAAGCAGTTAACTTGATGCCTCTTTCCAAGTTAACTCACTGTCCCACTGATCATGCATGTCTAATCCCACTAATTGTGGATCTCTATTTTAGAGGCACTTTTGTATATTCGAGTCATGTTTTAGTTTAGATTCAGTTAACTGAAGTAGACTTTCTAATTAACTGCTAGGTTACCTACTTTTAGACATAGGAATATATCTTGCAGATTGGCAAGAACTCATTGTTAACTCAAGGAGACTTTAGGGTTGCCTACTCCTTTGAGCTTCTATAAATAAGAGCCTTTGCTCATTATTTTGTAACTTTACTTCACAGCAGTAAAACGTTGAGCTCACAAGCCTTCGACTTTCTTCACTTAGTATATGTTCTTAAATCGTATTTGTGATAGTCAAACGCTAAGTACAACTTGCGTCCTTTCTATTCGGATAGGTGTGTTCAATATGTTCATGTTTTATTGTTTGATCGCTTCATGTGTGATTGTCTCTTTGACAGAATTTTTTGTCCCAAAGTTTAATCTTTGATTGACGTTGAGATAATAAATCAAGAGAGCTACCTTGCCTTTGATCCAAAAGTCTCAAGATCTATCATTGTATGTTGTTCTTAATAATCTGTCTTTCGATCTACACCTCGGAACGAACACTGTGCCTCCTTGGGAATCTTGAGATCTAGCCTACCATTTGATGATTACTTGCATGAGTTTTATTTCAGTGTAAATTTGGAAGTTCAGAGTCCTCGGATGCATTCTGAGAGACAGTTTGTCCAAGTGATCGAACCTCCATTCCCACTCATATATCCTCTTGCTCTGTTTTTTTTGAGGAAATAGGATCAATTAAAAGTTAGTTTAGTTGTAGTTAAGATCTGTAGAAACCAGAGAAAACCTTAGCTGCAACACATTGTGTTTATGCACCCTTGTGCCCTGCCGCTGAGGAAAAAGATAGGAACATTAGTTTACTTTACTTTTTATGCAAACATTAGCAAAAAGAGGGAGCTTCCCCTCCTAATTTGAAGAGCAGTCATTATGCACAATGCATAGCTGTCCGTTTCCAATAAGCACTCAAAAGGTGCTAATTGAAACGCCAACAAAGGCCCAAATACCTTTTAACTAAACTAAAATAAAAACCCAACTTCTTATTGTGCATTAAAACCAACCTCGAAAAAGAGGCCTAATCTGACCAAAAAGACAGTCCAACAAAGGGCCCAATGTCTCCATCTATCACTCTACCAGTTCTAACTCCCTCCACCACTCCAACCACATGCAGCAATAGGTTAATAGCCTTGTGAACCCTATTGGCTGTTTTCTTTTCCATAGGGGAGCAAGCAAACAACAGATGGACATCTCAAGGAAAAAAAAAGCAATAGCAGCCAACTCCTCCAAAACCTGGGCATCCCACAACATATGAAAGAAGCCAACCCATTTGAATTGTCAAGACATGAAATCTCCCCTCCAACTCCTAAAGGAAAGCAACGGAAACAAGTCCTCTAAACTATATCCCATCAATTAACAAAGAGTGAAAGGAATTCTCAAAAACAAACTCAAGAGTAGCCTCTAGTCCTCCCCTAAACTCATCCCTTACAAAATGAATATCCAAAGCTCTTACCACTTCTTTATCACTGATAAAAAAACATGATATTGGACACAAACATGGATGTGATCTTAGAAGTAACCCTTCTACACATGTTTTCCTCTAAATAACCAAAGCCTAGAACTCTTCTTTGATGGCATGCTTTGTAGGGCCATCCTGGATGTAAAACACAATTCTCAATATGGCATTGGTGATTGACCCATAAAACACCACTTCCTCTTCCAAATGTGGCTCCACGAAACTAAATATCCTGCGAATTAACACTCTAAGAAGGAAGGATGCAAACTAGCGCTTTGAGGCATAGGGTGACAGAAAAATCTACCAAACAAATTAAATATAACCACCATAACCCAAAGAGAGTAGCTTGATGTGGCAAATCACATGTGAAAGAATAAGTTGGCAAAAGCATTTGTCACCAGCATGCACCAACCCAAAACATATTAGCACCCACACAATATTGGGAAATGATTGAACTGGCCCCAACTCGCTGAAAATAGGACCAATGGAGGAACCCATGCGAAAGGATGTCACTAGTTGCCACAATGAAGTGTAACACACCTTAACTAAAAGGGGAAAAATCCAAAGTGGCACTTAGAAGGGGGATAGGTTGAAGGAGACTATTATTGGGAATTCAATTGGAATCTTGACACAGATAAGCCTTTCCAACTTTCCATAGATAAGCCTTTACTACGAACGGGATGTGTTGCCTCTTGCATTATGGTTGGGATTTAATATCCATTTTTGTGCACTTTGTTTACCCTTGGTTTATGGATTAGATCCTTGTGTTGTCAGTAGGGGAGTGGCTCTCAATGGGAGCCGATGCACAAAGTGGTGCTAGGGTAAGTCATATGAGAGTTAGATAATTCAATGGAAATGAAATAAAAGTATTAGGGGAAAGGGTAGCTTTAAACACATAACTTGTTAATTGTGCCTCGCTCATGTGCTCAAGAGCTTGTTTAGACTTGAGATGAGACGAGAAGGCCTGGAATGGCAAGATCATTATCTTGTCCCTTTGAAAGATATTTGATTCCACATCGGTTTGCATGTGGGGCCGAGGATCGTGAGAGGATACCAGGGTAACCCAAGATGGGGGTCGGGACCTAGGAAGATCTGCCAGGGTAACCCATGCTACTTTGTGATGACACTCTTCCTATGATAACAGTTTGTATTGTTCAGTTGATGTACTTGATTCTTTTACTCTGGAAGCAATGTAACCTTCATGTATTGTATTGTACTTGTATAGTTTAGTCTTGTGATTCCCTGTGTCTTGAGGTTGTTGGTTTTGCCTAGGAAGCCTTTTTACTATCTCTTAGCACAAGGAGTGGTCCTTAGGGTACCACTTGGTTGGGTGGAACGTGGACCTTACACCATTGGGTTTCCACTTCATGTTCGTGATGGCGGGATCTTCCAAATCGGAGAGCTCGCATGATCCAGTTGCTTTGTTCCATCTCTTGTGTTCTATTGGATCGGTTGGATGTTATTGTTTATGTACTACTCCTCATTTGTATTTGAGGAGAATCCTTGTATCATTGTAATTGTAATATTGTTGTATGATTTACCTCATTTTGGAAATGAGTCTTGTAACTGCTATATTGAATGATTACAATCTATGAATGGTTTCAATATGTACTTTGTATCTTATGGAATGTGTTTAATGTTATTGGATTTATGTTCTTTATTTCATATGTATAATTTTATATGCTATGGATTAGTTTACTTGTGTATGTTACAGGATTCTTATGTAAGCGTGGTCATGTACCTTAGAGGATGTATGTGTTATGTGTAGTTCACTTTACTTATTGTTAATTGCACTTTTTAAAAAGATAAAATTGTTACGCTTCCATTGTATTTGCGTCGTCCTCTAGGGTTACGTGGCGAGGCATTACAAAAAATATAAAAATCACACATGTATAGAGATATATAATGTTATATTCTATGCTCTTAGAAATACAAAAAAATTGAATATATGCGTGTTTTTATGATTTCTGTATCAAGTTTGTCCATATGTCTTGGTTATTTTCTGAACTAAAGTTTGTGCATCATCACATTGAATGCATCTTTTTTGAATATTTCAAAATCTTTCCTTCAAAACCTTTTCAAATATGCCAATGCATTTGTTCTTATATTTGCAACCATATCTGTCTTTATGGCGTAGGATCATCATTTGTTTTTCAAAGGTCGAGGGTGCACTCTAATGATTTTAACATATTCTCTTCCTTCCCAATTCAGCTTACAAACAACCTCCAGTCTTTCATTCTGTTTTTAATTTTATAAGCCTCGTTTAGCTATTGCTCCTAAATATTTATATTGTTTTCCGAAGCTTGGTTTCCTTGTTGTACCATTGAATCTGCATAAGAACTTGTAGACTGTATTCTACTCTCTTCTTTAAGTGTTAAATGCATGAATATTGCAAACTGCTAATCTGGTATAATGTGTGTTTTGCTGATCAATAATGAAGCTTTCAGAAGATGTAGTTACTGATAATCTACTAATCTTATTTATTATTATAGTATTTTCCATATTTCCTTCATGCTAAATATGAGATGCTCTGATCGTACATATCCTGCACTTCATTGAAATAAATATTTGACTCTATAAAGTATTGTCATTATTGTCTTGCTCTTCTACAATGAGTTTATAGGTTTTTCACACAAATTGGTTAATGCTCGGCTTTCTATGGAACTGTTATACAGTAACTTTACCCTATTTATATTCAAAGGTGCCTTGCCTTGTAGCTTGTGTCTTATTAACGCATAGTTTATTTTCTCTCACCCAAAAATCTACCTTGAATTATTCTGGAACTAATTACCTTTCTGGTAGGATGTGTTGGTTGTGTAGGAAAATTCCATGTATGAGTTTGGTCCAGTTCCTAGATTTTGTATTCTTACTATCATGTGCTGATCCTTAAATTTTGACTCATCTTCGTGGCTGAAGTGGCTGGTACTATGCATTAGTGGGATATATATATTATGGTATTTAGGTACCTGCAATTTAGTTATCATAGGGTTAGATCATCACACAATGTCCTTAATCATCCATCTTGAAAAACCCTGTTACCTTGAGCATAGAAACCCTATAGTTATTTACAAGCGACAAGTATGTGGTCCTTCATCCTGTAAAGCATTTTAATCATTTCAACCTTACACTTGTATATTAGTAGGCTTGAACATGAGTGCTCTTCAGCCACATCCGATTCTCCTCTGTTCAGTTGAAAAGTGTAATCTATGCATGTGAAGCCTTGAGGAGATTGGAATATAATTTCTGATTGGAAAACTCTGAGTTTCCTTGAAAAGTTTTCCAATTTCTTAAACCTTCATATACCTTATTATATGTAAATGTGTACTTAAGAATTAGGGAGTGTCTAGTATATTTTGATTTTATTAATCACTTCTACTTCAGGTAACCCTATTCTTGCTAAGTGCAAATATGTAACTCGTTGAAATATGTGGGACTAGACTAAGAAGAAAGTCCTAGATTGGTCTCTATGATATTGAATTATTTTAGATTTAATTTATTGCACCTTAATTGCTTACAAGTGATTTTAGTATGAAGAATTTTCGATAAAGGTATGAAATATTTTTATAACCACCTAGATTACTCATCATATGCAAGTTTTTCTTGAAAATTTAACTATGTTGGTAGTAATATGAATGCTATTAAAACTGTGTATTGGAAATTATATGTCTTTTAAATAAAATTATTATTTTTAAGATAAATTTAATTACAGAATTAGTAGGTATCTTTTTGCTCCTTATCTTTCATATTGCATTTTTCTTATATTAGTTTGGAGTTTGAGATTTGATCAAAGACTAATTTGTTCTTATATTATGATCTTTATAATAATTGGATTCTTACATGGCTATACTTTGGTTACTTGGTTAAGTTATTATTATCAAATTTAAGAGTCATCTTAGGTCTATAATTCAGTTACCATTTATTTTTGAGAGTATTATCATACACTATCATTGATATTAATTATCTTTCCTAGGAAATTGTCAATAAATGTGCGAATATCAATAAGTGATTTAGTTGGCAATTAGTAGAATCGTCTCATCTTCTATTTAATAAGTTAGATAAAGACTATGAAGTGGAATGGTATATTGAATTAGATAGGTATCAGTACTTGTTTTCTATTTAGGATTTATGTTTAGGATTTGGAAAAGGGATTTAACAATTCATTTATTCTAGTACGAGTTCAATCATTGGGAAGGATAATATCGTTAAGAACTATGCTTTTGGGAATCAAAACTAACATTTTGCAAGTATGAAATGATAACCTCGAGACAAGAAACTTAAGAAAATAAAGGTGGAAGCATTTCCAATCAATTAAGGTGAGAATGATTCAAGGACCATACATAAACCTAATCCTCAAAGCGATTCGGCATCTAAAAGGTATTTCATAATCCATTAACTTCTAATATGTTTTGATTATGAATTTATGGCATGTTTTATGTTTTTCTTCCTACACCTGAATACTAATATTATCCACTAACTTGATTTTTATGTAATCATTAAAGTGGGATGTAGCAAATATAGCTCACCACTAAATAAGTGGAGGAGCAATTGTTTATTCAGTTATTATGAAGGATTTCCTAACCCCTTAAAATAAGTGGATTACCGCTTATCACTAAATAATGGGAGAACGTATGTTTTATTAGAGTTATTATTTTTACCCCACTAGTTTTATATAATGATGTTATTATTTAATCCTTTTCATTGATTCTGGTGGAAAACCGACTTTCGCTGTATGCTCTCACCTCGCAGTATACAACCTACATGAAATCTTTATTTCCATATCCTTTTGATAGCTTCCAAGAGGAAGCCTGGGACTAGAAGGGGAGAATGTGAGGCATAGCTAGTATTATTCTAGAGATTTTGATTTGACTTTATATTTATATAGTTTGGTGTTTTGGACATGAGGTTTTGATTTAGGAATATTATTATTTTGGATTATGGACATAAAAGTTTTACATGCATGCTTAGATATTTATTTGCTTGTAAATGAAATATTATGCTCATTTAATTAAATAACTTGATTAAGAAGTATTATGACTATATGTTTACTTTCCGCAAAAATAATTATTTTTATGATAGATTTCATAATTATTTGATGTTAGAAATTTTAATGTTTAAATTATTGTTTCACCTATAATTTCCAAATTGTACTAATGATTCCTTTGAGATGTTTCAAGTGGGGGCAGTCCAGGTTCCTTACGAATTGGATACAAAATCCAAATGCTAAATGTTTAATTAATGGTTTTAATTTTTGTCAAGGGAATTTAATGTTTGAGTGTATTTTGATTTTCTTGATCGTTTATTATGGAGGGGTGTTTTTATTTGAATTATCTTTTTATTTGGGAGTATTTTGAGGGAAATTGAAGAGTTGGGGGTTATTTTATTTTATTTTATTTTAAAGAGATAATTAGAATGGTTGGGAGGTGAAGAGGACATGTGGGTGTTGTGGATTATATTCTTTCTTCATTTTCTATTTATTAATTTCTTCTCTGGAGGAAGTGGGGGGGAAGGCTGGAATGAATTGGTTGTAGGATGGTATTGGTTGGAAAAAGACTATAAATTTGGATAGGTTGTTTGGGCTGATCCTAACTTGGACAGCCAAGGTATGCTTGAATTGCATTGGTAAATTTTGTGTTGTTATTGAATTCTTGATAGATGGTTGGAAAAATTATTGTTTGCTATTGTTTTGTGTGGTGTCATGTTGAGTATTAGGGGTTTGGGTGTGCAAAAGGAGCAGATCTTGCCTTATAGCTGAGAGCCTCCTTCATTTGGGGTTGAGGAGGGTGCGGAGCCTCTCTTGGGGATTTTGATCAAATATGAAATTGTATGGAGTTGTGTATGATAAAGGAGAGCCGTGAATGGCAGATTGGATTATTGTATAAATGGAGGTGGGTTGGATATTGGAAGGTTGTGTATGGAGGTGGTTGTGTCGAAAGGATGGAGGTGGTTGCGTGTGGAGAATGTTGGGTGGATGGTGGTGGTTGTGTGTGGAGGATGTTGGATGGATAGTGGTGGTTGTGTGTTGAAAATGAAGTTGTATGTTGAAAATTGTGAATAAATGTTTGTTCCCCAAGAGGGAAGAGAATCCCCCTTCTCCCCCTTTGCAAGAATTCCATGTGTGGAAGTGAGTCTTTGTTTATGATTTTTGTTCTTGCATTTGAGTTGAGCAAATGGATTTTGTCTCCTGCTCGGGGGTGGACTTCTCAGTCCTATGATTGGAGGAGAGCAAGACTGGGCTGCTCTATTTTGTGTTTTGCAGATTTAGGAAACGATCTGGATTTGTTGAAGAATAATGTTTATAAGAAAAAGCTTTTGTATTGCTGATCCAAATTGATTGTTGGGTTATACAAAGATACAATTTGGGAAAAAGTCTTGGGCTGTAAGCAGAAGAGTTTCAGGGTTCATTTAAAATAAAAATAAAAATCAAACAAACTGTTATTTCCATTTAATGTTTCAGTTTGTGAATTTGCTTGCACCATTGTTATGCTGTAGTTTTTATCAAGAAAGAATTGAGAATTAATGAATGCAGCTATGACTCCAGATTAAATTATTTATAGGTTGATTTATCAGTTAATTGGCAAATAAACAATGGAATTTTCTAGTTGAATAATGTTTCAAGTTCTTCCTGGAATATTTGTGAATTAGACTTTTCCATTGATAGATTTCATTCTTGCAACGGTATTATGAATTCTTCATGTTAAGGAAACCTGTGATTATTTCCGGAATCATCTATGATTCCCAGCCCATAATGTCCAAGGCCAATTGGAAACTTGTTCTGTACAAAACCATAAGCTGCCGACCCTGGATAATGAACTTTCAACTTTTAATTTTGTTTCTTGCAAATACGGTTCTGAGTTAGGTACTCGCATAAAACCCTTAATTTCGTCTTAAAATATTAGTATGTTAAAGCGTTGTGCTGAAGTTTTTGTATCCGAGTATAAATGCATTCAATTGTTTTCGGCAATATATATAATGTAATGACGGGTAAAACATATTTGTACACTTTATTTTATATAAGAATCAATTCATATTATGACAAGCCAGACTTTAGTATTTGGTTGAATATGTAGTTAAGGAATTAAAATAAACAGATGTATATATATATATACACTTGATTGAGTATATTAAATTCAAATTAAATTTGATGTAAAATTCATTGTTCACTTTGCATTGAAAAAGTTATCAAGATAAATAATAATAACAAATTCCGGTTAGTATTAGTATTTGTTCGTAACATAAGCTCATATTTTGTACAAAATTTATTTCTTTAGTCTCACTCTTGTAAATATTTTGTTATTGAAGTGATATTGCAATTATCTAACCAGTAAAATTAACTCCTTAAATAGTTGTAGTAGTCCAGTTTTTATCGTTCAATCTTATTCACATCATCAAGTGTATTTTTATATTAAATGTAAGTTGTTTATCATTCTATTAATTTTTCTCAAAATTCAGTAAATTAGTTGTTATTTTTGAGAGGGCATTACAAAGAGTGCATGTGAAGTGCGGTGGTTACAGATAACCATATGCACATCTCTAGCATCATTGACCACTAATTTGATCCAATCAATTTTCCCATGTCCTTGAGTGCATTATTCATGGCATGCACGCAAGGAGTCCACCAAATATGTCTATAAGTTGCCTCAATTAATTTACCTACAACTTTGCACGCATGGGCCACATCTGTCACTACTTGGACCACATTTTTTGGCCCAACCTCCTCAACAGCATCCTTGAGGATCTGAAATTGAAAATCGGCATCCTTGTGATGCCCTAAACAATCAATTGCCTTAAGAAAATGTGGGCCCTCTAAACATGTAACCATGATATTGATGAGTGGACGATGCCTAATGTCCATCCACCCATCCATGACAATATTGCATCCATTTGCAACCCAACATTCCTTCATTTTCTCCATTAACACATTTATCTTGGAATAATTCTAATCCAGGATTGTGGTCCTCAATTTTGTCTCCCCTGGTGGCAGATATGATGGTCTTGCAATTACTACCATCGCCCTCGCCTCCTTATAATAAGGAGATTGAGCCACATGGAATGGAGTGCAATTGGCAAAGAAGAATTTGCCAATGGCATCATTTGTATCATCCTTCATTTGCACATTGAATAATTCAGCTATTGGGTTAGGAGCATTAGTTGTCACATTGTGTTTCCCCCTAGCCTCTGCTGCATGGACCTCTGAAGTAGAAGATAGTAGGCATACGTGTAAATTACCTTTGCAAAGTAGAAGTAGAATCATGTGGTTGGCTCTGATGACCCCTTGGCCTATGAGACAAAGAAGCGGATATAGGTGCAACTGCATTGTCTTCACCACCAACACCCCATAGTCTACATATCTTAGCCCTGAATTTCAAATTATTCGATGACACCAAAAACTCACATACATCCACACCTTTTTCTCGAATATGAAGGAGGTGGGTATTAACTCTAGGAATGTTGCCCTAAAATTCAAGGCCACATAAGTGGCACTTCCACAACCTTGTGTCCCCAAATGTCCTAGGCCTGCTCTGTAATTTTGTTGCAAATTGTTTCAAAGAAGACTTAGGATCAAAGGGACCCTTAGCAAAATCTGCCAGTATTGTGGAGGGGCAATTCATATTTGCAATTGCACTAGCCATGGAACTTGTGGTTTGGGTCTTGTTGTGACCTTTTCACACATCACCCCATTCAAGATGGGGACCCCCTAATTTTTGCTCTGTTCTGGTCTTTTGGCTTTGGTTCTCTCTCTCTCTCTCTCTCTCTCTCTCTCTCTCTCTCTCTCTCTCTCTCTCTCGTCTTCTGTCCTCCCGAGGATGTCTCCGTGTTTGACCTAGGTTGGAAATTTTGGCTAAGTCTGCGAAATTAGGGTTTTTATCTTTCACGCTTGTTTGGGGTCAAATTGAATTGGCAAATTGAAATCTGAGCTTGGCACTACAATCAAGAGGCTCCAGGCAAGATCCTATTAAATTTTCACTGAGTTCAAACAACTTACTATTTTTAGTAAGTACTTAATTTGAGGTCTTCTCCTTGGAATTTTGGAAATTCTGACTGCTTCAACACATTCAGGGCACTTCAAAGGGCTTGCATGCAAAATTTGAGCGCAAACGGACAACTTGCTATTTTTAGCAATTCAGGCTTCAAGAGCCATTTTCAGGGTTTGCATGTGTGCTTTTTCAATGCATGTCTGGAGACTATTTATGGGTTTTTCAAGACCTTCGCGATGATATAACATGCAAGTCGGGATGATGACTTTTGGCAGTTCAGGCTTCAGAGGCTATTTTTAGGGTTTGCATGCAGAATTTTTCAATGCATGTCAGGATATTCTTTATGGGTTTTTCGAGAGCTTCACAACGATGTGACATGCAAGTAGAGTTGATCATTTTTCAGGAACTTACTATTTTTAGCCAGTACTCGCAGGCAGACCAGTTTTCTGGGTTTTTTAGGGATTTTTGAGATTTCTCGGGCAGTGTGACATGCAAACTCATCTGGTAGCTGATTGGTCACTTTTTCAGACACTTACTATTTTTAGCAGGTTCACTCCAGGCACTCCCCAGCACTTCAGTATCACAAACAGAGCAACATGCAACAGAAACAGGGTCAAACAGAGGTCATTTGAGCCACATGCAAGTCAGATTAGGGTTTCCAGCTTTGGGACTCAAAATGAGGGGTAAAAGGCTAGAATTTTGAAAAACGAAGATATCCCATCATGATCAGCATCCTTCAGGCAGTCTATTGGTAAAATTTGGGCCCAATCCGAGCACTTACTATTTATAGTAAGTCATCTCCAGAACAGGGCTATAAATAGCAGGTCAGTACGAGGGGCAGGTGTAAACAGGTTCACCAAGCGATGAGGACCACGTGGTGAAAATTTCAAGTCAAACGGAGTTGCCAAGGTCAAGAAATCAAAAGCTTAGTAAAAATAGAAAGCTAGGACGAACCAGTTACAAAATTGACTAAGTGCTCAGACATGATCAAGTCGTCAAAAATGGAAGCATCATCTGTTATATGCACCCTAGGCATCATGGAAGCCTGAAAACTTTCTAAAGCATTGAAATTTCCTGAGGACCCCTCATATGCACCCTTGATGGAGGAGGCTAGAGAAAAGTTGCTAAGTCACAAGAAAAATTCCTAACCCCACCTCAAATGCGCCCATCTAAGAAGGAGTTGATGAAAATATTCTAAGTCATGAAAATTGCAGCTCATACCCTCAAATGCGCCCCAAGCAAGCATGGAGATGGAAAAGTTACTAAGTATTTGAGAAATTCCTCCCCCGCCCTCTAAATGCACCCAAGCAAGGAATGAAGGCATGGAAATTTACTAAGTCATGAAGATGGAAGTACATAGGGTGAAATGCGCCCAAGCCATGGAGGAGGCAAGAAAATATTTCTAAGGTATTGCAAATTCCTTGAGACCCCCCAAAATGCGCCCTCAAGAAGAAGAGACTTGGGAAAAATTTCTAACTGTTAAAATTTCCTCCTCCACCCTCTAAATGCGCCCATCATGAGCAAAAGGTTTGAGAAGGGTTTCCAAGTCAGAAAATGGAAGTTGCACCCTTCAAATGCGCCCTAGCAAAGGAGATGACTTGAAAAACTTTCTAAGTGTTGAAGAATTCCTCCTCCACCCTCTAAATGCGCCCAACTTGCAAGGTCATGGAGATAAAATTTGCTAAGGCATGGAGGTGGAAGTTGACCCCCTAGAATGCGCCCTTGGCATGAAACAAGTGGGAAATACGCCTAAGGCATTGGAAATGGAGGGATGACCCCTCAAATGCGCCCAAGATGATGTGTTGGCTAGAAAATTTATAAGTGATGATAATTCCTTGACCCCACCCCAAATGCACCCTTCATGAGCAAGGTACAAGAATATTTTCTAGGGCGTTACAAAATAAAAGCTAAGAGTATGAAATGTGCCCCGGTGGTGGTGGTAATATCAAGATATTTCTAAGTGTGGGAGGATAAAAGTGCAAGGTGGTAAATGCGCCCTAGATGGAAAAATTGTCTTAAGTGTTAAAATCAAAGTGGCCACCTCAAATGCACCCATGAACATGAAGACAGGTGAAGAAAAACACCTAAGGCATTGGGAATCAAACATCAAAGGGGTGATATGTGCCCTTGGCAGGTATGAGATGAAGTCAATAAGAATTTTTTATCCAAGGCGTAGGAAATGGCATGAGGACCCCTCAAATGCGCCCTTAGCAAGTTGAGTAAGTTTGAAATTTTTCTAAATGGTGAAAATAAAAATAGACACCCCCCATATACGCCCAAGGCAAGATAAGGTGGCTAGAAGTTGGATGAGGTTTGCCTAAGTCATGAACTCCAATCCCTTGAAATACGCCATTGGCATGAAGTAAAGTGTTGAAAAAGATTCTAAGTATGAAATGGAAGCATCACCTCCCATATGCGCCCAAGGTGGAAAGTTGGGTGAAAGTGTTTGAAATTTGCCTAAGGCATGGAAAAAGAAGGCAGAAGGGGCCAAATGCACTCAAGCTCGAGATGGGTGGAATTTTATTTAAGGCACTAACTCCAAACACAAGGTGGTGGATGCGCCCTTGAAGAAAGCAAAATTTGCTAGAGAAAAATGATGAATTCTATCAGATCCAGGGGTCGATCAATCAGAACATGGAAATTAGGGAAGTGAAGTAAATTTATATTATAGGTGTTATGATGCTCTTCTTTTTGTTTGTTTTGTAGGATGAACACCAGGGCCAAGGCATGAGGACTTGAGGTGATGAAGCAGGACAACATTATGACCTTGGGGGGAGAAAAGTTACACATTTCAAACTCCTCCATGATGTCTCATTTGCGCCCAAGCCATGAAAGAAGATGTTGGAAGAAACGGCTAAGTGTTGGGATTTCTCCACAAGGACCTAATATGCCCCAACTCAAGAAGGCGCGACAAGGTAAAGATGAAGAAGTCAGATGAAAAGGTTCCCAAGGCAAAGGGGGAAACAACAGGAAAAATTTGTCTAAGGTATTAAAAAATGTGATGCAAAAGAGGCTAAATGCACCCAAGGCAGTGGACTAGAGAAATGTGAAAGTTACAAGAAAGAAATGCATCCAAGAATTAAAGCAACAGGAGGGTTTTTGCGAGGAAGGATTGAACTAAGTATGCTCGCCTCCTCCTAACACAACAGAATTGGTAAGCAGAACAGAGAAAGTCTTATACACGGCAGGCAATCACAGTGCTTGAATTCCAGGTTCCACCCATATCAGTTCAAGAAGTGGAAGTTGTGATGATCAGATTGATCGAGGTTGCAATCAAAGAGAAGAGCAGTAGGAACGCGTTTCTGGACAAGAATCTTCTGGAAGATAGTGGGCATTAATTGTTCATGGTGGTTTCTGCAGAGTAGTGGAGAATCTTTTGTGCTCATTCATTACCCCACTCCTCTCTGTGGCGGTTTTTAGGGCCGAATCCGGACTAGGGCTTACATGGCTCAATCTGAGCCCTTCATTGTATTTGAATCTAAGTCGTTCGTTGGACTGGGCCAACTATAAAAGGGGCATCCCCCCCTCATTTGTAATATGTTAGATTAAGAGTTGAGCTAGATAATAGAGAGAGCATATAGTGAATAGCTTAGAGGTTAGCTTAGCTTAGATTGAGGAGGAAAGAAAGCTTTCCCTTTGAAGGCTTTGTAAGAAGTTGTTGTGAACACTCTCATGATATAAAGAATTCTCATTGATTGGTGATTCCTTCTTTTGTTGTGAGCAGCTAGCAAGGCTTTTTCGTCTTTCCAATTCAAGTAGTTTAAAGTAAAATAGATTTCATTTCATGCAAGTGGTTGGTAGTTGTGGAATACGTTGTTTAGTTTGAGCAAGCTTTATCTATCCATACCACTAGCGGGCTCACTGACAGTGGGTTCGCCTTGCGTGGTCAACTGGAGTACGTTTGCACTTAACTTCAATTATGATTCATGTGTTAGTATGCATCGTTGTGATGGTATTTGCATGTTGGGTCGTAGTTTGAACATCTTTCATTATCCTTTGAAGATTGCACCGGCTCTATAGAAGCTGTCTGAAGTGAAGTGAAGCAGAATTTGGTTTGAGCTTGCAAGAATTGATCTTCGCATCCCGCATTTAGGAGTAGACAGTAGAATCTCTATCCCTATCCTTTTAATTTCAGTATTTTCCCGAAACTTGGGCATTATGGACAAATCATTCGTGTCTTGCAACTTCTTCTCTTTTGATTGAACAATTGTGTAAGTCCCCTTGGAATAACCAGCAAATCACATCAAGCCAACTGAGACTATCCGCTGCATAAGGAACCTTGGAGTTGAATGCATGATCTTTTTGGCAATCTTAGCATGCAGAATACTTTGTTCAAGAGAGGATAGAGTATCCGTTGGGAAACTTTATTTTGTGTTGGTGCGGTTATAAAACACCCGTCAACAGGTCTCACATTCACCCCTCTCTACTTCTACATTTTCATCAACCTCGAGTGCATAATCAGATTCAGTTTCACTATGAGAGTGAACCTCAACCTCATCCTCACTCATGCCATGAAAACTCATTATGACACTCCAATAAACAATGTAAAAATTATAAGTTTGTAATTTTAAAATTTAAATTTAAAATTCAAACTATGCATGCAGCTGCATAGCATAATGCAAAGGATTAAGACAAAAAGACTTTTTTTTGTTTTTCTTACTTAGAGTCGCACGAAGCGCGAAAGCAAAGGATACACAAATAAAAATCTTTGTTCTTAATCTTTGTCAACCAAGGATTTCACTTTTGTTTTTCTTACTACAAAAGCAAAGGATACACAAAAGTTTCATCCTAGTTTGACAAATGTTAAAATAAAAAAATTATAAATTTGAACATATAAACAAAAAGTAATTTACTTAATTTACTAATTTCAAATTTGTACAATAGTAAACTTAAATAAAAAATAGAAAATATGATAGCTTGCAGCCATGTGTATGAATATGTTTTCTTTTTTTTAATTTTAAATTTTTTTAAATTTCAAATTTTAATGTTGAATCTTGATAACAATATGAACAATGAACATTGAATATTGAACAAGATAACTGAATAGGAGGAAGGATAGCGAATGAACGCGTGATGGTGATGGCACGGGCTAGGGTTTCGACACCCTAGCCGTGCCATTTTTGAAGCTTTTGTGGACTGCAGTGCTGCATTTGGGGGCGTCTAACTGTGTGTTGTCGTGGCCAAGGGGGTTGCGTTTTTATTTGTTCCTTTGTCTTTTCTTTCCTCTTCCGCATGGTGTGTGGCTTTTGCAAGGCATTTTTCTAGCGCGAATTCTTCATCGTTGTCTGTGTTGATGTGTACAGCGTCTAGATGACTACTTCCAGGCACGATTTTCTCTAAAGGAAATAAATTAAATGTAGCCTTATGGCTATTTAATTTATATGATCAATATACAATGTGAAGAAGCGCTTCACATCATGCAATAAATGAATATTAATTATTGTTAATAATTAATGAAGGGTCACGATTTTATGGAGGCTGACATGATAATATTAAGAGACACGTCTCTTCTGATGGGCCAACTTCTTTCCATGAAGAGATGCGAACCTTCTCTCCATCGCGTATTTATACATGTGATGATCATTCATTTGATAATCAAGTTGTATCATCATAATTCGCATTCCTAGAAGAAGTTCATACGTGAGCAGCAGATCATCTTTCTGGAGCAGCAGATCATTATATTGATGCAGCAAATCGATCACAAGGAGAAACATATCTATTTTGTATTTGCGCATCTAGGAGAGATGTTGTATATTGTATCAAATTCGGCCTTGTGTTGGGCTTGAGTTGTAAGCAGATTTCTGCTCTTATTCCTAAATATATAAGAGATATATTAGCTGGGTTTTTTTCCCCTTGAGTTTGGAGGGTTTTCCCAGGGTATCTTATGGTGTTCATTGTCTTATGTGTTGCATTTTCTGATTGCTTTCATTTCTGATCCTAAAACTAACATGGTATCAGAGCGGGTCTATGAAAAGATCTGATCAAAAATTGATTGCAGTGAGATAATTTGTCAACATTGGAAACTTAGACTGAAATTACGCACATTTCGGGATAATAGATTGAGAGTCTTCAACGGTATCCCCTGTTCATGTTTAGTCAATGTAATTGTGAACATTGTGAAGAAAGTAAAGAGGCATTTTCAAATCCTATCAAAAGTTGCCTTCCAGAGTTAGCCAAATTTTAGCCTTTTCTGTTTTGAGAAACTCCTTCGTCTGGACAGCATCTTTTTGACCTTTTCCGCCATGGCTTCTTCGTTGGAGCTTTTGAGGTTTAGCTTTCAGCACCTGGTACTGGACAATCTGCCATTAATGGCCACAGAGCCCCTAACTTCGTTCCTGAAAAATAGAAATAGAACCACCAAAGTAAAACATATCTTTTGATGATTTTGACTTGATCAGTGTGATCGTGAAGTCAATTAACCCTATCAAAATCATTTTCAATCATCTCCGAGAAGGTCCTATTTTTTAGGGTTTCCCTAAAAATAGGGGCATAAAACCCAAATTTTTAGTTTTTTTTTCAGAATTTTAACCATAGGTTCCTTGACAGAAACCCACAAAGACCTCATGTTTGGTTTGACCTAAAACATACTTTTGAGGGCATTTTTACATTATTTAGCTCAATTTAAGCAGAATGCCAAAAAATTATTTTGGGTACTACATACTTCAAGATGGCGAAGCACTGATCTTGGTTCTATATGTTGATGATCTAATTCTTACTGGAGAAGATCACCTCATCAAATGCAAGAAGGAGCTAGCTTTTGAATTTCAAATGAAGGATCTTGGTCTCATGCACTACTTCCTTGGCTTAGAAGTAGTGTTACTCGGGGACGCGTCCCTTGGTCTAAACCCCGCCGTCCCCGTCCCGGAAACGTCCCTGTCCCGGAAACGGCCAGGGGGACAACAACAATGTACCATGTTCTTTTTATTTTGATTTTCATATCATAATTGAAAAAAAACTATATTGGCAATGAATTCTTAACATAAATGTTATATACTAAGTTTCTATAATGTATATATGCATGCTTTATCCATGTTTTCATATGAATATTTAATGTTTCTTTATATATTTTAAATTTTTCTATATTTTATATAGCCGTCCCCTGCCGTCCCTAAATTTGGCCTGAAAAATCGGAAACTTGGGGACTCGTTCCGCCGTCCCCTGTCGTCCCCGTCCTGGAAACTTGGGGTAACACTGCTTGGAAGCATGGCAAAAACCAGATGAGATCATTCTGAGTCAAGGGAAGTATACTATTGACATCTTGAAGAGATTTGGTATGATGGATTGCAAATCCATGTCTATGCTTATGGAGACCAACTTTCAAAAACTTAAGGAGGCTGCAGCTAGTTCAAATCTGGTGGATCCTACTATGTACAGGTAGTTGATTGGATCATTGATGTATCTAGTCAATACTAGACCAGATATTTGCTATGCAGTGAGTGCACTTAGTCAGTTCATGTGTGAACCAAGCAAAATACATCTAGTTGCAGCAAAGCATGTTCTGAGATACCTGCGTGGCACAGTTGGGTATGGCTTGAGATATTCTTCTCGTGTGGACTTGAAGTTGCATGGTTATACTGATTCCGATTGGGCAGCGTCTGTCACTAATCGGAAGGGCACCTCTGGATGTTGTTTCAGTTTGGGGTCTGCTATGATCTCCTACTGTAGCAGGAAGCAGTCTTTAGTGGCACTAAGCACCGCAGAGGCAGAGTATATTGCAGCATGTGGAGTATTTGTGCAGCCATGTTTTACTTTGTAAGTTTATAGGATTGCGGGTCTCGCTTCCATTTGTGGAATCATGGGTTCGAAGGACATGCAACCCTAAAGGTGATTTTGAAATTATGCTAATGGCTAATTATTTTTTCATGGTGAATTTCTCTTGATTATCGGACAGAAACAGAGCTTTTGAGGGTGGCCCATATTTCTACAATCAAGTGGGCCTTTTCATTAAGCCTTGGCATGTGGGATTCAACTCTGCAAAAGAGCTCCCCTCTAGAGTTCTTGTTTGGGTGCACCTCCCGCATCTGCTACTGGAGTTTTGGAGAAGCGATATTTTGCAAATGGTTGCTCTTTTGCCTAGGAAGCATATTGGTCCTTCTCAACAAATATTAAATAAAAGGGTTATTTCCTTTGCTCATGTGTGCGTTGAACTTGAAATTGACTTAAATAATCCATTGCCAGACTCTGTGGAAATTTGTGTTGGGTCTTCCTTTTGGACTCGGCAGTTGGACTACGATGCGTTGCCTTTTCGTTGTCAGATATGTCATGAATATGGTCACTTGCAGCGGAAGTGTCCCAAGGCCACTTAGGCTTCTAGTGCAAGTAATGCTCCTTCCTTTTCTGCACCAAATAAGGATAAAGGGAAAGCTCCAATGCAGGAGGTGTTGGCTGATAAGGAGGGCTTTGTCCATGTTAAGTATCATAATAAAGGCAGGGGTCAAAAGCGTACTCTTAGAGATAGACAATAGGAGACCTACAACAGATTTCATGCCCTTGAAGATTTGGTTCAAGAAGAAGGTATTCCTTTTGGTATGTTGATGGCAAATAGTGTGTTAGATGAGGTTCATCTAGGAAATCAGGTAAATGTTAATATCAACCCCTCTCGGTTGGGGACTCAGGATAGTCAAATGGACACAAATCTTCCTCCCTCTGCTCCTAAGCAAGTGGGGCCTAGTGTGCTGTTAGAGGTTAACGATGGTGCAGATCTATCTGGTTCTAGTCACATTGTGGAGAAGGAAGCCAGTGGTAATGGCAAAAGTAAAGCATCTTCTCTAGCCTTGGGCCTACAACAAAAGCCCCCCAAAAAGGGGGCTCCTAAGAAACCCTTTAAGGTTGGACAAAAGAAGGATTGGAAGAAGATAAAGTTAACTAGTGAAACATTTGTGGAATTTGGATCGGTGAAAACCATTGATTCTCACTTCTCCCAACCTCAAAAATGATTGTGCTATCTTGGAATGTAAGGGGTATGAATAACATCTCTAGACAAAAGACTATTCGCGAGTTGATTCGGGTTCATTCTCCTGATTTGGTTTTTCTCCAGAAGACTAATTTGGCCTCAAAGATTTGGAGTAGAGGTCAATGTCAATTTGTGGGGGCGCTTGGTAGCTCAAGGGGGGTTGCTTGCTTATGGGATCTAGATAGAGTTGTTCCAATTTGGTGGCTCTCTAGCAGGTAATCCATTTCTCTGGCTGCTTATTGCCTAGAGTCTGGTGAGATTATTCTTCTCACCATAGTTGAAAAACTCGGACTCGGCAATAACTCGGGGAAAAACTCGGCAATAACTCGGCAAATTTATCGAACATTTGAAAATACACAATTTTTTAAAATATTCTTAAAAAGCACACATATAAACTTAACCACGATTTGATCACTATGTTTAAAAGTCTGAAGTAAACATGAATGATTATCAAATTCATATTCAATTTACTGTAAGAAGGCAAAGACGAATGATTATTTCCAATTTTCCATGGCAACAAGGCAAGAGAGGGAGATTACTTTTGTACAGGCTTGAGCATTATCAAAATTTTAACTAAAGTCTATATAAGTTTAAGTCATTTTCAAATAATTTAAAAATATAATGTTTAATTGTTATGATAAAAGAATGAAAATTTTGATGTAAATTTAATTTTTAATAATGTTTTAAATTTAAAAACATTATTAAAATTTTAGATGTAATTTTTAATTTTAATAATGTTATTTTCCTTTCAATAAAAGGAATAAATAATTTGAAAAATATTTATTAAAAACATATTATTAAAATTTATACAATATAAGATATTATAAATTATTATAAATTATAACAGAAAAATAAATGAATTAACATTTAAACATATTATTAAAATGTTTACAATATTAAATATTATAAATTATTATAAATTTATAAGAAAAAATAAATTAACTAAATATTATTATAAATTTGTTTTATTAAAATTTATTATAAATTTGTTTCATTATTATTATTATTTGAATTTTGAAACGAATATGTTTCATTATTATTTGAAACGAATTTGTTTCACTTTTATTACAATATAAAATATAAGGAGAAACGTATTGAAATTTGTCATAAATTTGTTTCATTAAAATTTAATAGTTAAACTTAACGCTACTATTAAAAAATAAAAGACCTTGAAATAAATTTTTACAAGTCGAGACTATAGTTGAGCCGCGTGCGGGTTTACCTGGAACTAAAGATCTGAAGAACAAACAAAAACGCCAAACGCAGATTGAAGTTTCAAACACAAATTTTTTTTGGCCACCGTTGATCGATTTTCTCCTGCCGTTGCATTTTTTCTTGCCCTCGTTTTTACTCTACTCTGGGTCGCGTGAAATGAATGGAATGCAAATGAAAGTCATTTTAATTTTTGAAGGCGAAATTTATTAGGGTTAAAAAAAAACATGTCATTTTAAGTCTTTCTAGCCGCGTTTACCTGAAAAAATCGCATTTTTCTGCGCATTTTTTAGAAAAAAATCGCTGCGTGTTTTTATCAAAACACGGCAGCGAGTATTTAAGCGATTTACTCGCCCAGCTAGTTGACACGCGATTACTCGCAATTTCTGCGAGTTAATGGCGATTTTTTCATCTATGCTTCTCACTAACATCTATGCTCCAACTAATCTTCTTGGCAAGTCTCTTCTATGTTCTCATGTCAGATTTGTGCGCTCTCTTGCTCCTTATCTCCCCTAAATTCTAGCGAGGGATTTCAATGCTATTTGTTAACTTGAGGAAAAGAGAGGTGGCATAGCCCACCTAAACCCCTCTTCAATGCTTCTAAGGGATAATGTTGCTTTCTTGAACCTAGTTGATATCAAACCTTCTAATGGTATGTTTACTTGGAATAATAGGAGAAATGGGGAAAATGCTATTTCAGAAAGATTGGATAGATTCTTAGTTTCCAATTTTTGGGTTAGGGATAACTGGACGACTGGCAGGGAGGTTTTAGATTGGAGAGTATCTGATCATTGGCCGATCAAATTCTCTGCTTGCTTCTCTAGATATCCTAAAAGGCAATCTTTCAGATTTCAACTAATGTGGCTTCGAGATTCATCACTTCATGATCTTGTTCTTGTTTGGTAGTGAGATGGAAAGCAGGCTCAAAGCATTGCAATGTATTCCTTCTCCAAGAGGCTTCAATATGTCAAATATATGTTGAAACGTTGAAATAGGCATCACTTTGGTAATGTCTTTCAAGCTAAAAAGTCAACTCAAGCTCACTTGGATTCCATTACTCGACAAATTCGAGACTTAGGTCTTACTGAGGAAAACTGTAAGCTAGAAGCTATTAGTTTTAGGATCAAAAATGAAAGCAATCAGAAAAATGCATCACATAAGACAATGAACACTACAAGATACCCTAGGAAAACCCTCATACTCGAGGGAGAAAAACCCAGCAAATATATCATTTATATATTCAAGGAATAAGAGCAGAAATCTGCTTACAACTCAGGCCCAACACAAGGCCGAATTTGATACAATGAATAATAGCATCTCTCCTAGATGCGAAGATACAAGATGAATATGATTCTCCTTGAATTCGATCTGTTGCACCAATATGATGATCTGCTGCTCAAGATGATGATCTGCTACTCAAGTGCGAACTTCTTCTAGGAGTGAATATGAATGAATGAACTTGATGATCAAATGAGAGATCATCACCTTGTATTTATACAAAACAATGTATCACTTCATGTAGGTCGGCCTCCTTAATAAATAATGATAATTAAGTAAGTCGGCCTCAAATAAATTATAATATGTTGCCAAGTGAAGCGCCTCTTCACTTTAATAAATGCAATAAATGAATAGCTGTTAGGCTATATGAAATTTATTGTTCAACAAGCTAGGCGGAAGTATGTAGCCCGAAGCTACAACATCAACACTCCCTCTTAGCTAGGGAGGAATACTTCCAATACACACAGTCATGGAAACTCTCAACATGACACCCACAATGGCTACACCCATATGTGGAAAGGAAAACATCATGGAGTCACTTAACGTGATATCAACCGTCATGGCTACTCCCATGTATGGCAAGGCATATGTGCACAAGTGCCCATCACGGAATCACTCAACGTGATGTCGTCATCTTATCATGACGTCCACCATGGCTACTCCCAGAGGGTGGATAAACACAAGTGATGTTGTCATGGACTCACTCAACATGACATCCACCATGGCTACTCCCAAAGGGTGGAAACAAGGGCTTTCACCTCAAATTTCTCTCACAAAGAAAGATGCATTAAACAAGGGCTTACACCTCAAGTTTCTCTCACAGAGAAAAATGCATTAAAGCAAATCATAGAAGATCACTGAAGCTGAGTCTCCCTCTCGGCTAGGGCTTCATTCTCCACAATTCCAAGCTTGTCTCGAAAGTACACAAACTTTACTCTGGAGAGAGGCTTGGTGAGAATGTTGGTCGTCTTCTCATCAGTGCTAATATACTTCAACTGGATAACTTTCCTCAATACCATATCTCGAATATAGTGGTATTTGATCTCAACATGTTTGGTTCTGTCATGAAACACTGGATTGACAGAGAGCTTCAAACAGCTTTGATTATCACAATGAATGACAGTTGGCTCCAATGATTGTCCAAACAATCTTGCAAGGAGCTTCCGAAGCCACACTGCTTCTCGAGCTGCCACACAAGCTGCAATATACTCGGCCTCTGTGGTGCTCAGTGACACTGAAGACTGTATCCTGCTGCACCAGGAGATCATCGTAAACCCCAAGCTGAAACATCCAGAGGTGCTCTTCCGATCAGCAACACACCCTGCCCAATTAGAATCAAAATATCCATGCAGCTTCAAGTCCACACCAAAAGAATATCTCAAGCCATACCCAGCTATGCCATGCAAGTATCTCAGGATATGCTTTGCTGCAACTAGATGTATTTGCCTTGGTTCACTCATGAGCTGACTAAGTGCACTCACTGCATAGCAAATACCTGATCTAGTATTGACGATACATCAATGATCCAATCAACTGCCTATACATAATGGGATCCACCAAATCCAAACTAGCTGCAGACTCACTCAACTTCTTCAAATTGGTTTCCATCGGTGTAGACATGGATTTGCAATCCATCATACCAAATCTCTTCAAGATGTTTATGGTATACTTCCCTTGACTTAGAATGATCTCATTAGGCCTCTGCCACACTTCTAATCCTAGGAAGTAATGCATTTATCTAAGATCCTTCATCTCAAATTCAAAAGCTAACTCCTTCTTGCATTTGATAATGAGATGTTCTTCTCCAGTAAGAAATAGATCATCAACATAAAGAACCAAGATTAATGCCTCACCACTAACTACTTTGAAGTAAAGGTTTGAATTAGCATCATTCTTGGAGAAGCCCAAGCTCATTAGGTATCGATCAAACCTCTCATACCAAGCACAAGGAGCCTGCTTAAGGCCATACAAAGCCTTCTTCAATCTACAAACATGAGACTCCTTCTGAATCTCCAAGTTCTTGCATCAACCTCCTAACCTCCTCATCCAAGGTTGCCTCTATTGGTTTGTCAGACTCCCTCTGAAGGTTAATTCCTCCTCTTCGAAGAAACTGGTCATAATGACAACCTGAATAGGTTCTTCATCTTCGAGAGATGTCACTAGCCAACAACTCAGTCCCAAGGCTACAAGCTAAGACTCCATGCTTGATCATGTCTCCAATCGGCATGACTTCCTCATAGGATGCCTCAAGCTTTTCCTCACTAAGCAGTCTCTCATCACCTTCTTGCTCCTTGATTCGTCCTGGAAGCATTTTAGAGAGATTACTAATAGTTTATAAAATCATCCCAAGAGAAATACCAAAGCTAGAAGCATACAAGGTTCACTATCCCAATGTTATAGAATGGATTAAAAAAAACACATAAAAGATTCGTGAACATTAATCAAAACATGAAATACTTATCTCTTAATTGATGGTACACCATAGAGCTGGATCTGTGGTTGTGTTTCATCTTTGCCACCTTCCATGATTTTGCACCTATCATAGGAATCACATCTCGGAGTTTGTAGTGATCCACAGATCATCTCCAAACACAGGTGGCAAATATCTCCAAATAACCAAGGCACCAAGGCTTCCCAGATCTCAGATTATATCACATCAATACTGAATAGACGTTCTCTCTTTATCTGGTCCGATAAACATCATTGTAATTAGAGGCGAATCCCCCTTCTCTGGATTGCCGAAAAATGATGCAAGAGAAATATGAAAATAGCCTTTCCTCCAGTATTGATTTCTCGTAGCCTTTCCTCCACCGAAACATTTGTTGACTTATCCTTCTTTTTGCAGACCTGACAGCAAGATGGAGCGATTTCCTTAATATTTGAATGTGGTCAGAAGCCCATTCAAATCTTATTCCGATGTTTGTCCTAGGAGACTGCATTAAGCAAATATGACCACGATCTACAGCATCAGAATCATGCCGGTAACTCCTGTAAACAATTCCAAGAATATAATAGTAAGCAATTCCAAGAATATAATATCCCGGTGATGTCTTCCACACAGCTTGATTCAATACATATATCGGTTGTGGAGGAATATACAATCATCCAACGGCGATATAAGAATGATGATAGCCACCACCCGTTAGATAGAATAAGAGCACCAGCAGCAAATTCTCTAGAATTTCACATGGAAGCAGCAAAAAAATGACAGAAAACACCCATTCCTCAAAGATAGACATGCAAGAAATGATCAGACCCGATATCGGGTTCTCCAGATACTGAGGAAATCCTTCTCTCAACATGTCGCCTCAGCCCAATGTCCAGACCGAATACCTCAGACTTGTGAAACCTGGGAATAAGATGTGACACGTATGATGGGGACTTCTGTTGAAACTTGTGCAATGCCATAACAGCCTTCTTCCTTATCAAATCCTGGGGATGCCCCAACAGCTCCACCACTTGCAGCAACACTGCTGGAATTGTCTCCTCATTTATCAATCTGCACACCGTATTAAGCACAGCGCAAACAACCAGATAGTAATCTGATTTCAAATCCTCTTGTATAGTATTCACAATCAGAATTATAAGATCGTGATCTTCATTCAGATACAGCGTAACCGCAAGATACCCTGTCCTCTCCAGCAACAAGGAATCATCATGTGTCATTTTAACGGCATGAATATAGCCAAAGCAGCATCATGCTCGAGCATTTTCAACATACATCAGACGAATAATGTACTCCATTTTCCTCTTAGGCATGTCTCGTTTGTTTATCCTTTTAGCGTCTCAATCTCGCACAAAACCATTTGCTCTTCCTCTGCTTTAGATCGGGCCTCTCCAATGGCCTACACCAGGTCCAGAAACTCCCTTGTCTGCTGAACAATTTTTTATTAGATCTTTTCTTAGACCCGCTCTAATACCATGTTAGTTTTAGGATCAGAAATGAAAGCAATCAGAAAAATGCAACACATAAGACAATGAACACCACAAGATACCCTGGGAAAACCCTCCTACTCGAGGGAGAAAAAACCCAGCAAATATATCACTTATATATTCAACGAATAAGAGCAGAAATCTGCTTACAACTCAGGGCCAACAAAAGGCCGAATTTGATACAATGATAATAGCATCTCTCCTAGATGCGAAGATACAAAATGAATATGATTCTCCTTGAATTCAATTTGCTGCACCAATATGATGATCTGCTACTCAAGATGATGATCTGCTGCTCAAGTGCAAACTTCTTCTAGGAGTGTGAATATGAATGAATGAACTTGATGATCAAATGAGAGATCATCACCTTCTATTTATACAAAACAATGTATCGCTTCATGTAGGTCGGCCTCCTTAATAAATAATGATAATTAAGTAAGTCGGCCACAATCAGGAAGTTGGCCTCAAATAAATTATAATATATTGCCAAGTGAAGCGCCTCTTCACTTTAATAAATGCAATAAATGAATAGTCGTTAGGCTATATGAAATTTATTGTTCAACAAGCAAGGCGGAAGTATGCAGCCCGAAGCTACAACATCAACACTCCCTCTTAGCTAGGGAGTCACTCTTGTTGGGAATGAGCGTTGCGCTGAAAAGAGGAACCAAGAATTTTCATGCTCAAGGAGATGCAAAGTTAGTGGTTTGTCAAATAAGGAATACATATCAGACAAGGAATGATAGACTTAAGCACTATCGCAACCTTGTATGGGAAAATATTCAAGATTTTGATGCTTTCAACATCTCAGTTGTTCCTCGTGAATTTAATGATAGAGCTGATTCTCTTGCAATTTCAGCTACTCTTTTTGATTCCACATCTTGATTTCAATCAAGAAAAGTATATTATTGAATTAATCTGCAAACCCATTGTACCTGACAATTGGGATCATTGGCAGATTTTTAATGATGATAAGCAGATTATTAATTTTATGCAGATTGAAGATGGTTTCAATTGTTTGTATTTCGAAGGAAGTAATTCTTCTTCTTTTTCAAATTCAATGTCAGATACTTCATTTGAGCCAGATGAAAAAATTCTTCAACTGAAGGGGAACAAAATTCCTAAAGGACTGGTTTCACTCGAAAAACTTTTTGATAAGCATGATTGCTTATCAAGAGGCAACAGCAAGTGAGTTTTGATTCTCATATGGGGTATAAAGAGTACAATATCAGATTTGAAGATGATCCCAAGTTGATTAATATTGGTAACAGTTATACCCCAGAAGAAAGAGATCAGATTATCCAACTTTTACGCCAATACAGTGATGTGTTGGCTTATTCTTATGATGATCTTAAGTCTTTCCAACCCAAGGAAGTTCAACATGATATTCCTTTGAAGCTTGGCGCAGCCCCTTTTAAACAAAAGCAGCGTCAACATAATCCTAAAATCTTGGGTACTATCCATTCGGAAATTCAGAAAATGTTAAACGTTTAGATTATTTTTCCTATCCATCATTCAACATGGGTAGCTAATATAGTTCCGGTGCGTAAGAAGAATGGAGAGATACGTATCTGTGTGGATTTTCGAAACCTTAATCAGCTGTCACTAAAGGATAATTATCCTTTGCCAATTATGGATCAGGTATTACAAACAGTGAGAGGTGCTCAAATGATGTCCATGCTGGATGGATTTTCAGGTTACAATCAAATTGAGGTAAGTGAATCAGATCAGCATCAAACTGCTTTTACTACTCCTTGGGGTACATTTGCATATCGCCAGATGCCCTTTGGATTAATTAATGCAGGAGCAACTTTTTAGAGAGCTATGGATCTAGCTTTCCATGGTATCTTGGGAAGGTATATTGTTGTATATCTAGATGATCTTATTGTCTTTTCAAAGGATCGTGAGAATTATCTTTTTCATTTGCAAGATGTGCTGGAAAGATGTTGCAAGCATGGTATCTCTCTTAATCCTAAGAAGTCAGTTTTTGGGATAATTGGGGGAAAACTTCTTGGACATGTTGTATCTAAAGAGGGGATCAAAATTGATTCAAAAAGGGTTAAGTCTATTCAAACTCTTCCTTTGCCAGCCAGTAAAATTGTTGTTCATTCCTTCTTTGGAAAAGTTAATTTCTTGAGAAGATTTGTACCAGATTTTGCTGAGAAAACTCATCATATCGTTGATATGATGAAAGGGAAAACTACTTTTTGTTGGAGTGCCGAGGGTAAGGCTGCTTTCACTGAGATCAAGGATGCAATTGCTCATGCACCAGTGCTGGTTTGTCCGGACTATACCAAAGATTTTATTATGTATAATTATGCTTCCGAGCATACTATGTCTGCTATTTTGATGCAGAAAAATTCAGAAGGAATTGAATCTCCTATTGCTTTTACGAGTTGTCCATTGAAGGCTCATGAACTCAAATATTCCTCGATTGAAAAGAATGCTTTTGCTATGATAAAAGTAGTCAAGTATTTCAGATTTTATATTTTGAACTCTCATACTATTGGTCTAGTTCCTGATACAGCAGTCAAATCTATTTTGACACAACAGGATTTTGGTACAAAGAGAGGCAATTGGGTGGCTAAGATCCAAGAATATGATCTAGAAATCAAGCCTACCAAACTTGTTCGTGGAAAGGGTCTTTGTCAGCTTATGGCTGAAAATGTTTCAAAGGAACAAGAAATGGATATTTCAAAGGATCTTCCCATGGTATTATTTGTGAGCACGACTGATGAATGGTATTCAAATATAGCTTATTTTTTGACATATGGTGAATGTCCCGCACATTTGTCATTCAAGGAAAAGAGGAATGTAGAGCTTAAAGCAGCAAACTATGTTCTTTGGGTCACCGGTTTATACAAACATGCTATTGATGGTACTTTCCTTCGTTGTGTTGATAAGGCACGGCAAGCTAGATTATTGGAATCTTTTCATAATCTAGCATGTGGTGGGCATTTTTCTGCTCCAGTAACTGCCCACAAGATTTTGAGGGCCAAGTATTATTGGCCAACGCTTTTTCAAGATGCTTTCAAATGGGTGCACAAGTGTACACATTGTCAACAGTTTCTATGTAAACAGAGATTTGCAGCACTACCTCTGAAGCCAGTGGTGATTGAGGAACCTTTTCAGCAATGGGGAGTTGATTTTATTGGTATTATTAATCATAGTTACAAGACTAGCCCAAACTCGGCGAGTACTCGCGAGTCCCGAGGCGGGTGACCCTACACGAGTCCAGAGACTCGGCTGCCAAGTACTCGCTGGACTCACCGAGTCTCGTGCCCCAAACTCGGCCATTTTAATTAAATTTTTTTTTTTAAATTGCAATCTTTTTTTTTCAATTTTTTTAATTAAATGGTGTGCGCCATGAAGGTTTGTGTGGTTTTGAAGGTCTTCATTTGGGCTTGGTGGCGGGGGCTCCGCCCCTCGACCCTGCCCTGTATCGCGACAGGGAGAACGCCTAGGGCGCTGCCCCGGGACCTCGCGAGGGGCATTGCCCCCAAACCTCCGCAAGGGGCGCTGCCCCTAGACCCCCGCGAGGGGCACTGCCCCTTGACCTCGTTGGGGCATTTTCCCAAACCCTCATCAAACTATAGGTCTAAGCATGTTATAGGCCAATGATGAATCATGATCATAAAACCTACAAAATACATATCCCCTGTTGCAAATCTTTGCATCTTTCACAGTCAAAGCCATAATCAAGGATTATCTTGTTTCAAAATTCATACATTAGACAACAAAACATGCAGTCTTGAAGGCTTCAATAAAATTTTAATAATAAATTATTCACTTGAATATACACAGCAATCATTGAGACGCAAGCAAATATAATGGCTACATCATCATCTAGGACCTATCTTAGACACTAGCGCATGACTTGTCGTGATATTGGGACGAGTAATGCAAGCTCTTCTGAGCCATAGACTTATTTTTTTAGTTTTGATATTTGTTTTGATGCCATGGATTTCATATTCCATGAGTTTTGTATACATTTGACAATATTTATATATCTAAATGTGTTATTTCCTTAGCTAAAATTTGTGTTTATACTTATGTGATCGATGTATGTTTGTGTATGGGATCATAGTAATTTCTATTTAATGATGTTATTGTGTCTTTATGGTTTATTTATTAAAGGGTGCATGAAACAAGTTTTAAATCCTTAAAAATCTTTGAATTTCTTGGGTTTTTCTATTTGCCGAGTCTGGGCTCTGAGTCCGAGTCCGAGTCAAAGTCAAAAATTGGCTTGCCGAGTCCAAGGCGAGTCTGAGTCTTGTAACACTGTTATTAATCCTTCTTCTAGTGTTGGTCACACCTATGTTCTCACCGCAACTAATTACTTCACCAAGTGGGTGGAAGCAATACCAATTAAACATGCTACTTCAGAAGTGGTATGTAGATTTTTCAAGGAGAATATAATTTCAAGGTTTGGTGTCATGTCCCCTTTTTCACGAGCATCAGAGTTGGGGGATTAGCCTATTTTCCTGACCCTCGTAGGCTAATAGTTCTGGATAGAGGGTTTTCTTGGATGGGCACTTGGTCGTCAATTTGCAGTGTGGATTTCCGGAGTTTGGTGACAAGGTGAATTGTGGCGTTTGGCACGATACTTGTGCTTAAATTTATGATACTCACCTTTAATTTCACCATCCTTAGCCTTGGGACCATGTGTCTTCAAAAAGAAGGGGTCACTTTATATTTTTCAGTTACTATTCATTCCTAAAGTGGAAAAAGAAATAACTTAAGTGAATAGTGCTCACTTTAATGAATAGTGATTTCAATGTGAAATCATATATATCTAGAGAGAAAATTCGACCCTCTTCATGCATAGATGATTTTGCTTGATGAAACTTGGAAGTGTTGCTTGGAGGAGGAAGGAAGCTAGGGTTTCCTAATTTCGTGCAATGGGTGAGCCTGGTGGGGCTCTATTCTTCGTTCTTGAGCTGCTTGAGGGTGTGAAAAACCACCTTAAAGTTGTTGATCAGTTATTGTTGCTTCAGTTGGAGACCTGTGTTGCTGTTTGCAGGTTATTTGGAGCTAGTTTTTGAGTGTTCTTGACAGCCATAGACTCCATTGGCATTTACGCAAGAGCTGTTCACTTTTGAGAAGTTTTGGAGCTGTTTTTTGTAAGCTACAACCAGCTGCGTTTTATTGAGGGTTTCAACCAGCAAAAGGAAAAAAGAAGCCTTTTCTTAGAGGCTGCTATCTTTCCTAAAGGGGGTGCCCTTATCTTAGAAGACATCCCATGCTAGTTTTTGGTGGGAGAAGTTCGTTATTTGAAAGTTGTGTTCATTTCTTTGGGCGTGGGTACTGTAGCAAGTCACTATTCACAATGATGTTTAGCTATAAGTTAAAGTATGGTTTATGAAATACTTAGTTTCAAATCTGATGAAAACTATATGTTGTAAGCATCTTATTTTGTAATGAAGAAATTATATTTGGCCTCTAAATTGAGCAATGTATTCAAAGTTGTTTCAGTAGTTAGTTTATTTGAAGTTTCCATTGTGTGCATATGCTCTTTAGTACCATTTTAGTGTTATTAGCAAACAAACTCAGAAGCAAAAAGGGCAAACACAAACTTAAACAAAATCAGACCTACAAACACAATGAAAAACAAATCAGCAAAGTGTCAGTACACTACATTTGGAGTTCCACATAAGATTGTGACTGATAATGTAGCTGCTTTCTCATCTCATGAGGTAACTAAGTTTTGTTTTGATTATGGTATTACATTGGCTCATTCTTTTGATTATTACCCTCAAGGTAACGGTCAAGCAGAATCCAATAACAAGAATTTGGTTGTTATCATACGTAAGCTTGTGGAGCAAAATCAAAGGTCTTGGCATAAGGCTCTTTATGATGCTTTATCGGCAAATAGGATTACACCTAAAAGAGCCATTGGTATGTCTCCATTTCAGCTTCTTTATGGGACAAATGCAAAGATACACATCACTTTAGAGCTTCCTGCACTAAAGTTGGCACTGGCAATTGAGGATGAGACATTTGAAAGTGCTGTTGACAAAAGGATAGTGTTCCTTCATCAGTTGCAGGAACAAAGAACTCAAGTAGTGTTGATGGGTGTTTTATGACCGCACCAACACAGAATAAAGTTTCCAACGGTAACTCTATCCTCTCTTGATCAAAGTATTCTATATGCTAAGATTGTGTGAAAGATCATACGTTCAACTCCAAGGTTCCTTATGCAAGGGGATAGTCTCAGCTGGCTTGATGTGATTTTGTTGGGTATTTCAAGGGGACTTACACAATTGTTCAGCTTTGAAGCAGTTAAGATGCGAATGATTTGACGATGATGCTCTGATTCCTAGACTAACCGAAAAAATGCTAGAATTAAATGGGATAAGGATAGGGACTCTATTTTCTACTCCTAAAGGCGGGACACGAAGATCAATTTCAGCAAGCTTCAAACCAGATTCTACTTTGCCTCCCTTCAGACAGCTTCTACAAAACCGGTGCAATCTTCAAAGGATGGAAAGGATATTCAAACTGTAACGCGACATGCACATACCATCACAACGATGCATATGGACATATGAGTCACAATCGAAGTTAAGTGCAAAATAATCCAGTTGACCACGCAGGGCGAACCCACCGTCAGCGAGCCCGCTAGTGGTATAGATGAGTGAAACTTGCTCAAACTAAACAACGCATTCCACAGCTAACATCTACTTGCATGAAATAAAATCTACTTTACTCTATCTAGTTGAATTGGAAAGACGAACAAGCCTTGCTAGCTACTCACAATAAAAGATAGAACCACCAAGCAATGATAAACCTTTGTATTATGAGATTTTTCCACAACAACTTCTTACAAAACTTTCAAAGGGAAAGCTTTCTTTCCTTTTCAAACTAAGCTAACTTCTAAGCTATTCACTATGCCTTCTCTACTCTCTAGCTCGACTTTGTCTCTGATCTAATGTCTAACTATTTTACAAATGAGGGGGGATGCCCCTATTATATCAAGCCCAGTCCAGTGGACGGCTTAGATTCAAATACAATGAAGGGCTCAGATTGAGCCACATATGCTCTGATTAGGGTTTCTGCCCTAAAAACCGCCACTGAGAGGAGTGGGGCAATGAATGCACAGAAGATTCTCCACTCCTCTGCAAGAACCACTACCAGCAATCAATGCACATCATCTTCCTGCAGAAGATCATCATCCAAAAGGACGTTTCCCTTTTCCTTTTCCCTGGCTGCAAAATCAATGAACCTGGCTAATACAACCTCAACCTCCTGATCAGAAATAGGCGGGATGTGATCCAACTGAAATTCCAACACTGTAACTATTTGCCCATGTCGAGCACAAGATTTCTTCCAGGCAACTAGAGCATCCTGGGTATTCTGCACAATGCTGGAGAAGGTGGAGGTGTTCTCAAAATCGTCCTGAACAAAGGCCCTCACCTCAGAAAAGAAGGGTGTCAATCTACTCTTCAAGTCGTCTGCAGTTATTTCCTCAGAAGCCAGCCTCCTGGCAAAGATAGCCTCTAGCGTATTAAGGACTCCAAAAATATTTGTCATGGCCTTTCTTACCCTGACCGAATCCGCCTGTGTTGCATCATAGAATCCCCGGCTCGTGACCACTAAAGAGTATCAAGTGGCGAAGTCATATCTATCACCCTCCTGAATCACGCCTCCCCCAACCAAAGTCTGCAAAGGCGTGTGCATCAAAGCCTCCAGGCGAAGAACAACCCTGGTCTGATAGATACGAGCCTCACCCCAAGCATGGTTAACTGCCTCCATCTGTGACATAATATCGGAGGCCTGCCGATAGGCATGTGCAAGATCCTCCATAAACCTTTGTCTCTGTACGAACATTGGCAACCTACTTATCTGCCTCCTGTGCCATCCTTCTCAAATCTTCCAATCCACTAACTGACTCTCTAGGAAATTTGGCTGGGAGCTCAATTGCCGGATTCTCTTGCCCACAAGGACGAGACAAGTGTTGTACATAACCAATCAACGTATTGTGCTCCATCTTCAACCTTTTGTACTTGCCTTCAGTACGGAGCAATCTGTCCTTGAGTGCCTAATATGAATTATCGCACTCTTCAATCACCTGTGCCCCAGTAGAGCGGCCAAGCTCCATAGTGGCGATCACATAATTTTCCGGAACAGCTTCATCTCGATCACACTCAATCCTAGGTACAGCCACGTGAAGCGTGCGAGAGCCATCCTCATCAGTTGAAATCTTAGAAAACTTTCTGGCCTTCTTCGTTGGAGGTGCACTGATCCTACTCAACAATTCCTCCATCTCAACTGCTGGATCAGTCTCATCAACAGGATCATGTCTCATCCTGTCCCTTAGCCATTCTGGCACTTCTTGCTGCAACTCAGAAATAATGAAGGGTTGTTCATTTCTAGCTTCTACTTCACGAACTTCTTGTATGCCTTCATCCTGGCGAGGCCCATCAATCTCTATAGGCTCAATATCTCTGGAGTTTTGGGTCTCTTACCCTAAAGTAGCATCATCCTCAAAAGCTGCCTCAATCTCATGCTAGAAATGAGTATCAGTAGCCGTTTCTTCCTCTAACTCCTACTGATTTTCCTTTCTAGGCATATTGATGCTTTGGCCCACTGACTCCCTACGAGGTGGCTGACTTGTTTCTTGTATCCTTTGTTCTTCATTCAATTTTGCTCTTTGATCAGCAAACAGTGAAACTTCTTGCATGCTCGGAGAATGTGCCCCTAATGGTGTATGTGATGCCTCCTCAACTCTTTGAGGTTTAGGCTGAATTGGCTCCTTTCCTCATGGCTCTGGAGCTTGAGCAACCTGCCTCCCTTGCCTAGCAGCTGGTGATCTATGAGCTCCCATTGAGTTGTAAGTAAGGGGAATTGACCTGCCCTTCAGCCGGTTTACACGCCTCTCCACCCAACTCCGTGTGAATGTCAAGACTGGAATGCAGAGCGTATCCAAATCTGTAATCTCTGACTCTGACCAATCTGGAAGTGGGAGTGGCGTATCCCTTACTGTTTCGTAATCAGCCTGTATTACGTTTATATCTTCCTCAACCTGATCTAGCACCGGAGCAATCTCGCATTCTCTGATCATGTCCAGTGGTATCCTTGAAAACATCCTCTTCCTAATTTCAGCCTCGTCCACTGCGCTCACCCAAAAGTCTTCAATCTGTGCCTTATGCCTGAATTCCTCAAACAGTATCCATCTGATATTTCTCTAGGGATCATAATGTTGCCTGCTGGTGTGATAGGAGAGGTGGAAGAATTGGAGCTCATTTTCCACTTCTCTAGCTGTCTGCAATGATGGACAAACTTCATCCAAACTCCCCATGGTAATAGGGAATCCAAGTCCACCCTTCTTCTTTTTCTTCTGAATCTTATCGTAGGCAATGACCTGCCTAGATATCTCTAGCATCACAATTATGTTCGTGGGATACCGGGGCTATCTGTATGGGTAAGAAGAGAACCCCTGCAGCCTGATGTAAGTGAACTTCGGAAACTAGATGAACCAGCATCCGTATTTTTCAATCAACTCCTGCACTTCTTTGGATATTCTATGATGAGTCCTTTGCTGCAACGTCCTCGTTATATGCACTGTGAAGGCGTCATTGACTCTCTTGTAATTTGAAGTGCTTGTCAAATGCAACTGCAGACAAGCCTCATGAATTTTGAACTGCTGAGAGCCACACCCAATCGGCTCCTTGTATGATATCCCCCTATATTTTGTCATTCGAGCCAGCATGTAGACAATATATGAGCTCATATAAAATGTTTTTGTTCTCCTTAGACTTTTGAGTTGCTCATGGGAATTATCACTGATCATCAACGCCCAGTCCACGTACTCTTTGCCCTCCAGCACAAGATTGATATAGTAAAACATCCAAGGTTCAAAGATGAACGCTTGGGGGCACCCTCCAACTCTGCTAAGCATCATGATCAAGTCACAAAATTCCTGCCTCAGGTCCTCTGAGATGATTTGCTTTGGCAACTTTGTTCGAGTTGGCTTAGGCTTGTTCATCCACCTGGAATTTATCAGATCAATACATCGATCAAATGTGGATGAATACATTTTCTCAGCCCTCTCTCTTGTTTTGTAAATCTTCTCGCGGGCTGGAATTCCAAATGCCTCTCCAATTGTTTCAGGCGTAAGATTGACCAATAGCTTGCCATCAGGTGAGATGATAGTCCTTTGCTCCGTGTTGTAGCAATTTGCACACTCCATGATCAGCTCTGGACATCGAATTGTTGGTGGAAAACCAGTAGCTGCATAAAGTCCACTTCTGATGATGTTGTGCGAAGTGACTAATGGATGATGGCCTCCAATTCCCATCATTCGTCTTCTAAAAGTCTCCAAATTGAAGGAGCCAAGGTTTGTATCGCTTAATTTGCCCAGTTTCGAAGAAAACTTTGACTCTGGCAGGAAAGATTTGCTTAGCTTCTTAATTACAGCCTGCCTCGATGCACTTGCCCTGTTGGATTCAGCATGATTTCCCCTTCCAGCAGCTCTTCTACTTGTTTCAGCCATCCTGCAGAAATAAAAAGCAGCCATTAGCAAATAAGACTTAGAAAATAATAATACTTCAAGAGTGCCAGTTGACTTTCGAAAATTAAAAAAAGGGCTGCAACACTTCGAAATTTCCATCTTCAAACCTCAACGCCTTTCTCACTTCAACACTTAGAAGTTTCTTCTTGCAGCAACACAACCTTCAACCCTTAGAAATAATTGCTTCTCAAATTCGTACTTTCAGCAATTGAGAAATTTCTCTTAAGTTCGCACTTTCAGTAGCTTGAGAAATTTCTCCCAAATTCGCACATTTCAGCAACTGAGAAATTTCCTCTTAAACCAACTCACTTCACTCTTCCCTCTTCTCAAATTCGCACTTCTCAGCAATTGTTGAAGAAAATGAAAGGAACTCGAATCCTTATAGCCAAGTCGAATTCTGAAAGAGGCTAATCTTAGCAAATATTTGAATTTTTGTTTTCCCTCCTCTGCCAGTCGCAACACTTGTCACTCAAAGCATCGAAATATTTGACTTCTAGAACTTTGAAAATTCATCACTCTTGCATAGGCTTGCTTCATCACGTTTGCATTTTAAAATATTAAGTCAAGTATTTCTCATAAACAATTTCATTTCAACTGGCTAAGGCATTTGATTTTACTCTGGCAAAATTATTCCAGTCATCCAACTCAATTCGTAAGCCAAAGCATTTTTTGTAAAAACATTTCTCTTATTTGCCTTAAAGAAATCTTAATTTCGCCTAGGAAATTCATTAAACGGGCGCCAGGCAAAAATCTTTGTCAAAACAACACGAGCAAGGTGTGGAACAAGTTTATATCATCTCCCAGTGGGAAATGTCCAATACCTAGAAGAAATTTCCCTTCAGAACTCATCGTTTTCATGTGTATCCGGACAAAGGGGTAAGTTTAATTTTTATTATTTTTTAAAAATAATAAAATTTGCTAAGGTTGATTCCATTTTTATTCTGGACGTATTCCACACCTACAATCTTCATTTTTCATGCCTTGGCATTTTTCTTGTTTTCCTGAAGAATTTCCCTCCTGTTCATGGGCGCATTTCACCTTGGACTTGGAAAATTTTAACATCACCTCCTCCTTAGGCGTATTTTCTAATTTTACCTTTAGAAAATGCCTTAGAAAAATTTAAATTCTTGTTAATCTTACCCTTGAAGGGTGCATTTTCATGTATCAACTTCCACTTTAACTCCTTAGGCATTTCCACGCCTTAGCATTTCATCATATTTCCTCCCCACAAACAAGGGCACATATTCATGTGTCAACTTCCACCTAAGGGCACATTTAGGGGGTGGAGAAGGAAATCCGCCAACACTTAGCATTTTATTCATCTCTTCCTTGGGTGCGTTTTATCTAGGCTACTTCCACTTAACCTTTTGGGCGCATTTGAGGGTGTGTGAAGGAATTTTCCACACTTTGCGTTTTTTTTTATAGCCAAGCCCTTTTACCTTGGGCGCATTTCACATAGGGAGGAGGAATTTCTTTGCCTTAGAAAATTCTTGTAACCTTGCCCACACCTTAGGCGCATATCACATAGGGAGGAGGAATTTCTTACGCCAAGCTTTACCTTGTCTTAACAAATTTCCTTGGGCGCATTCCACCTCAAGCCACTTTCAACCTTGGGCGCATTTCATGTGGTGTGAAGGAACTTGAGGGCGCATTTAGCATATGGGACTTCCACCCAAGGGCGCATTTAGGGGGGTGGGAAGGAATTCCATGCCTTAGCATATTTTCCTCTTGCCTCATCCTCTTGTGAGCGCATTTCACATGTGCTAGAGGAACTTTAGAGCGCATCTCACCCTATGAGGGGGAACTTCAATATTTGAGGGCGCATTTCCCTATGTCTACTTCCAAGTGAGGGCACATTTGAAGGTGTGTGAGGAAATCCCACACCTTAGAATATTTTTGCCATGCCTTCTCCTTGAAGGCACATTTCCCACATGCTACTTCCATTCTTCTTACTTAGAATTTTTTATGCTACCACCTCACCTTGGGCGCATTTCATGCTTCCTCCTGCCAGACTTCAACTTGGAAATCTTCAATGCCTTAGCTACCTCAACACTCTATTTTTAGTAAATGGTGGAGACGTGTGCCTTTCCATGCCTTTTCACCCGTTTTGAAACTGGAGCTAGCGTGATTATGCTTCTTGTGACCTTGCTACCTTGTTTATACCTGTTGTCCAAGCTTGTCTGCTATTTTTAGCCATCCTGCTATTTTTAGCAAACCCTAAAATTGATTGATCTCTGCAGCTTCGCTTGACCTGAAATTTGTTCCACATGATCTTGATGTTTTAAGTGACCTGTTCACACCTACCCCTGGCACAGACCTACTATTTATAGCCATGAAGTGACTTACTAAAAATAGTAAGTACTCAGATTTCGCTCAAATTTTGCCAGTAGGCAATTTGAAAGATGCTAATCATGATGGTGCACTTTATTTGACAACTTTTGTATTTCATCCCCCTATTTTTAGGCATAAAGGTGGAAACCCTAATTTGACTTGCATCCGCCCCAAATGACTTTTGCCTGACTTGGTTCCTGTTGCATGTTGCTCTGCCTGTGAAACTGGAGCATCGAGAGTTGCTCAAAATGTACCTGCTAAAAAAAGTAAATGCTCGGAAAGCGACTAACCAGCTGTCGAATGAGTTTGCATGTTAAACTGCCCGTGGGATCTCAAAAAACCCAGAAAATTGGTCCACATGCGGACACTGGCTAAAAATAGTAAGTTCCTGAAAAATGATCCACCTTGTTTGCATGTCATATCACTGCGAAGCTCTCGTAAAACCCATGAGGAATATCTTGACATGCACTGAAAAACTTCGCATGCAAACCCTAAAAATAGCTTTTGAAGGCTGAACTGCTAAAATTCATCATCCCGGATTGCATGTTATATTATCACGAAGGTCTTGAAAAACCCAGATACATTCTCCAGACATGCATTTGAAAAGCATACGTGCAAACCCTGAAAATGGCTACTGAAGCCAAAACTGCTAAAAATAGCAAGTTGTCAGAATCTGTTCAAATTTTACGTGCAGGCACCTTGAAGTTACCTGGATGTGCCGAAGCAGTCAGAATCCCCAAAATTTTGAGGAAAAGACCTCCCAATTAGGTACTTACTAAAAAAAGTAAGTTGTCAGATTTCAGTGAAAATTTGATGGGATCCTGCCTTGAGCCTTCTGATTGTAGTGTTGCGCTCAGATTTCACTTTGATAACCTTATTTGACCTCAAATGAGTCTGAAGGATAAAAACCCTAATTTCACAGACTTAACCAAAATTTCCAACTTAGGTCAAACGATGGGGACATCCCCGGAAAGATAGAACGATTAGAGAGAGAGAGAGACAAAACCAAAGCCAAAAGACCAGAATGGAGCAAAAAAATTAAGGGGTACCCATTTTGAATGGGGTGATGTGTGAAAAGGTCACAACAAGTAGTAGATCGGATTGCTCAACATCAGAAACAAGTCAAAATTCTTTTTGATAAAAAAGCTAAGCAGAGAGCATTCCAGGTTGGTGATCGTGTTCTACTATGGGGTAAAAGGAGAGAACCAAAGGGCATGCATGGAAAGTTTGATACTCTTTGGCCAGGACCTTATACTATTCATCAAGTTGCTAGTGAAAATAGTTATCTGCTAGCATATTCAGATGGTACTCCATTTGCGCTGCCCTATAGTGGACAGCACTTGAAACATTTCTTCGATTGAAATTCCAGATAAGTTTTTTGTATATAAGTCCTTTTGAGTCTTTTGTTTATTTATTTGTTTCTTCTTTTTGGTCGCTTGACTCCATTGCCCAATGGTTGGATGAAGGCACTTAGAGATCTGGCTTCTATTCCTCTCCCCTTTCTCAGAGAGACGAGAGAAAGAAATTCCCCACTCAGAGCCAATGTTGTCCCCAGATTTTGCAAAGCTAAAATTGGACAACCTATACGAATTTTTCTCTAAAAATTCCTATTCTTGGTTACTCTAATGCGCGTTTCTCAAGAGAAAAATCGTGCCTTGTATATTCTATTGGTCTTTTGGTCATCTTGGTCATTTTCATTTTGGTTTTGTGTCCGTTTTGGTCTTGTTTTTGTGTCTTTCCTTTTTCTGGTCGGGTTTTGGACATCTTACTACAAGTATGGGGGTTTTAAGCTCTAAAATGCAGGTGTTGTTTGAACTTGCAACCAAGTCCTTAAGACTCGATTTTCTTTTTGGCCTTTTAAGTCACTTTTTATGTTTTGTTGTTAACTTGCAATGGGGGTCTTGAGACCCAAATTGCAAGTGAAAGCACTTTTTCACTTTATAAAAAAGTGTAACTTGTAGTGGGGGTCTTGAGGCCCAACTTAAACTCGAACTCAAGTCACTGGTAAAGGCGTTCAAAAGACCCGATTTGAAGTTTGTGAGTTCGAGTTTGCACTGAAGCATGCATTTTGCTCTTCAAAGCTCGATTTTTGACTTGGTCTTGGTCATTCGTCTCCTCTTGGCGTGATTTCTCTCTTCTTCCTCCCTTTGTTTTTGCATTTCTTGAGGAGAGGATTTAATACTCAGCTGATTGTGTTTGGAAAGGAGTCTTTGTCCCACTTTGTCTATAAATGCTAGTTGCAAATCAAGGGTTCTTATTTTATTTCTTCAGTTGTGCATTTTTGCTCTTCAAAGGTACGTTTTTGTTTTTGTCTTTGTTTTATTTTCTGTTCTCTTTTTCTTTTTCTTGGTTTCTTCTTGGTCACAAGTTCATGGTGCATTTTCGAAATGCATTGGGGGATAAGAGTTTTAGTGATTTGCATGCTTGCAATCGGGTCTCCAAGACCCGACTGCAAGTAAGGATACATTTAAAAAGCCTTCAAAATGCTTGCTTTTGCTTCCATATGCTTTGCACTTCACTTGCAAATCCATTCAAACGCATTTCATTCATCATATCATGCTCCCGTCACTTGCAATCGGGTCTCCAAGACCCGACTGCAAGTGCACATTGTCAAAAAAAATACATTTCACTTGCAATCGGGTCTCCAAGGCTCGATTACAAGTTGAACTTGCAAATAGTTTCCCCAGATCCGATTTTTTTTTTCTCCCATCGTTGTTCAAAGCATATTCGCCAAGCATCTTCACTACTGATGGATGTTATAAGTTCAAAACTCAAGCAAGTCTGAATAGGATTGCTGGTTTTTAAGATTTTGGCACTATGGAATCACCCATAGCTGCTGAAGATGTTCTCACTCTTCTGAATTTTCATCACAGTGTTTCAGATTCTTGCTCAATGACAGAAGAGCCAATATCGCCTCCAAACAAGAAGATGAAGGCTAAATATGATAAATATTTCAATGAGATTGTTCCCTCTCAGGTGGTTTCTCTCATTGATGAGATTAGAGACACGGAGATCGGGCACGTTGATATGTCTGAGTTCCTAAAAAGAACGAAGGACTCACTAACTCATGGGATGCAGTTGCTTCTCAGAAGTCAAATTCATTTAGTCTCTTCATTTCCAGTGGCTGCCTTAGAACCAGAATTTGTGCTTGCATGTGCTGCTCATTTTGATGAAGAAACAAGGCCAATCAAGGACCATGATGGAAATGTCATAATAAGTTTGGAGGCTGAAACAATTGATAAAATTTTCAAAGTACCTGCAGCTCCTTTGTATGCTGAGATCACAATAAAGAGTGCAACAAATCATTATAAACAAAGAAAAGCAGATTGCATTAGACACATCAATGCCAAGTGGTTGAAGACTCCTTGAACCTGCTTTTCCAGATGGCCCAAGTTGCATCGTTCTGACTTCATTGAGGAAATAGGCGATATGATTACACTTCTCAGCAGGTTAGCAAGTTTGAAATTTTCTAATGTGTTTGAAACTTGGATGTACAAGTACATCGTGGTTATGAGGAAAGGGCAGTCTCATGTTTTTTGGGGAGAATTGATCAGTGATAACTTGTGTAGACAATTGGCACAAGTTCATACTACCTACACCTTTTATATGAATTCATTCTTGGTGTATATTGTTGCATCGCTCAGGCAGTTTCTTGGTCTTTCTACCAAGGGCAATAGATCGTTGGTGCCAGTATGGGAATATTATGATCAGCTAACTCTGAGGCCCAATAGGCTTCAGTACAAGAGGGTGCAGGATGCTTTCTTCGGTCACTTTATGTGTCTTTTTGACAAATCACTCAAGATTAGAAGAGTCTTTGAAGCAGCCTGGAAGAAAGTGAATGAATATGGTTGTTTGTTTCTGTAGTTCCCCACCTTTACTTACATGAGAGTTGGATGTTTTGAGGGACAACCATACATGTTACCTCGGTATCCCACTGACAAAATCCTTCTAATGGAGTTGGCAAGACAGTTAATGGCAGTTCATGCTATACAACTTGATAATCACAAGTTGGGTATTACTATCTCTTCGCACAATCCATCGCAGATTGGTCGGTATTCTATAAACACTTCTCAAAGAGCCAAGGCAATGGACGCTGAGCTTCAAGAAATCAAGTTGAAGAGGTTCATTGCGAGAGAAGATTTTGACTACCATGGAATGAAGGATAAAATCAAGAGAGCCTTCACTCATGTTCATCGCCTTGAAAATATCTGGGTTGATCTTCGTACTGAAGAAGATATAAGAAGGATGGATTACAGCAGGCTTATGTAATGTCCCTTACCCGGACTTGCCCTAAAATTTGTTTGTCTGCCCTAGAATTTGCTTGTTGATTAGGTTTAGGGTTTCTTCTTTCCAAATGAATGTCCTTTTAATACAATAACCCTAGATTGGAATCTGTATTCATCACATTAACAACATACCTATTAGCATTAATATATAAATATCCAAAATCAGACATAATCATAAATACAGATTGATAAACATAAGAGGAGTCACTCAGCCCATTAGGAGAAGAGAATCCCTAAGGGGCCAACAGTCTACCACCTCCTATTGCCCAACCCTTGTCTAGGGCCAACGGGGGCAAAAGGTCTAGGTGGAACCCCCATCCCTCCATGACCCAACCTTTGCACCAGGCCAATGGGGCAGATTGCCCAACCCTTGCTTCAAGCCAACGGGGCAGAACCTGGATGGGGTTTTTAGACAAACCACTTAAGTCATGATTCACCTCTCCTGGCAGGATTTCAATCAAAATGCAAACAATTTCTACACAATTTCCAAAGAAGCAGTCATTATTGATTCACTTGTATTTTCATCTATTATGCTAGGAAAGAGTCCTACACGAGTATCTAATTCAGCATGATGATATATCAGAGTGCATGAGTAAATATAACAGAATGCAGAACTAAATTAAGCAATATCCATATCTATATGTTCATCATATCCATTTGATCCATGATGTAATTCAATATAGCCTACAGTTCCAGCATTAGTTCGTTAAATTGCAATTTTGCGAAATTCAGAGTTCAATCAAACATAAATGTCGATCAAGCATCATTAGAACCAGTTCTGAAAAAGGTAAACAATTATGGTCTATATCCGTTCAAGGACTACATAGTCCGCCAAATCTAATGCCAAATATCAATCCCAAGAATCTATTTCCAGATTATGATCTATCAAGGAGGGATGGTTTCAAAATACATCAGAAGCACTTATATATTTCAATGAATAAAGACTGGATATTATATTCAATAATACACAGATCGACTGGAGCCTGGGTCAAAGGTTTATGCAGCATCATTATGTCAGATTGAGGAAATTAACTATTAAAGCTAAGTGAGTAGTCTCACCTGAGTTGTATCTCTCCACGTTTTTTGATTGCTTTCCTTCAACCTTATACTGAATTGATCATAGGATGAGGACAATTCATAAATATACATAATCTACTTATGTTTCTATTAAAGAGTCGTCATTACTTATAAGTATCATTATTGCATAATCGTGTATGTTATATATACAATTCATATACATATATATATAATTATTCTTTTACTTATATCCATTAGTATTCATATATATATGTATATATATATGTTTATATAATTATTCTTTCCTTATTCATATATATTCTTTATTCATTGCATATTATTCATTATAAAATTTATCTATATCTATGCATATATACTTGTATGCCTATTAAATAATATATATATATATATATATTAAATGGCTCTATATTCCAATGCATAACAATCATTGTTGTTGTTGTTCTGAATTGCAGATCATATTTCTCAATGTTCTTCCCTCTTCCTTATTTTCCTTCCTTCTATTTATACCATTCAAGGTAGGTGACTCATGGGGGGAATGTATTGTTTGGTGAAAGAGGTGACTTTTCATAAAATATATCCCTTTGTTAGATTTAATTGCTGCCTTTAATGGCTTATTATCACAATAATATCTATTTTTGAAAATAATATATTATTACTAATAATTATGATATTTTAAATTATATACTTATTTTATTATTTTATTTTGATGTTTTATTGAATATATTTTAACATTAAAGTATAATAATAAAACCAATTTGTTGGGGTTCACCCCGCAATGCAACAGTAGTTGCAACACCATGTTGATACAGTGGTCAAAGGTTCAAGTCTCACCAGGCGCAGCACCCATCGGTGGCTGAAAGCATTCACACTAGAGATAGGCGCACGAGAGGTAATGGAAGGCTGCGAGAAGAAAAGGCAAGCCAGGAATCAAGAGGTGAGACAGGCAACAGAGGCGCAGAGCAAGAACGGAGGAGTTGGAGGCCAGCAGTGCGGCAGAAACGTGGAGAAGCAAGCAACAGAGGAGAGGAGGAGAAGGTGCGACGATGGAGAAGAGGAGAGATGATACTGCGGGGGGAAGGAAGGAGGTAGAGGTGGAGAAGAGGAGAGATGTTGCTGCGGGGGGGAAGGAGGGTGTAGAGGAGAGGAGAAGAGAGAAGTAGGGAGAAGAGGAGTGGAGGTAGAGGAGAAGAGAGATGCGGGAGGAAAGGAATGAAGGTAGGAGAGGAGAAGAGGGAGGAGCCAGAGGAGAGGAAGGAATAGAGGAGAAAAATGGACTGGTGTTAATACCAGACAAACATGGGGATGAGGTCCCTCATAAATTGTGGCCTCACTGGTTCAAAGCTCAGTCAAAAGCGATTCATCAAAAAAAAAACCAATTTGCTAATATCTTATTATTATTTTATTCTAATGTATTACAATCTTTGATGTGTAATGATTAGAATATTTATTTATTATTGTTATTTTTGATATTAAGTTATTTAACACTAGAATGTAATAACAATAATTTGCCTATATATCATTATTATATTTGTTATTTCATATATATATATTGATATGGTACACATTTATTTTATATTTAATACTAATATTGCTATTTATTTTATTTAATAATTTATTTGTATTTTAACACTTGGTCTTTATGGTATTGCTATTTTGGGGACATGACAGCTTACCTTGGAGCAGATTGTGGATCTTAATTTAACCAAAATCCCTGAAGGGATGGTAGATGATGGAGAAATCCTAGATCCAGAGTACATTGAACAAAGAGTTGCAGAAGCTCCTCTCCCATCCCCGCAATGGTCTAAAAAGGAGTGTGACTCTATCCTTGACCATTTTCAGCCCATCCTCGCTAATACCAATGCTTGGTTGAAGGATAATAATGTCAAGACTATCAAGATCAAAGGTGAAGTAGATAATGATTTCGCTGGTCCAGTTGGGCAAAGGTCTGAAATCAAAGACAAATCTAAAGAGGGTGCTTCTTCTTCTGGCACAAGAATCAAGTTAAGGATTAGCAGAGCTTTGGTAATCCCTCCACTAGAAGTATCAACGAAAGGAAAAGAGACATCACAGGTGCAAGTACATGTTCTTAATAATGAGGATGATACTTATGAAGAAAATACAATAGAATCACCTCCTTCAGCAGTCTCGGACTCTCCTCATGCGGTCATTCCTCAAATATCCATGGATATTGATACAGATGTAGACTGTTTCTCCACTGTATTTGTATATCCTGTAGAACCCAGTACAATTGCTGGTGCTAGTGTGCAGATTCCTATTGGAACTTCTCATGAAGACTTGGAAAGAATTTTTGATGATAATCCTTCTTATGTGACCATGTCCAGCATTCCTTTCCCGGAGGTTGATGCTTCTACTTTGAGTTTTGATAAGTTTATGACACGGGCAAATCATGTATTGGCAGCTGAGCAGAGGCCTATTGCAATTCAAACTGATACTTCTCCTAAGGTGACAACTATGGTACAGGTAGAGCCTATTTCTTTAGAAACCAGAGTTGTTGTCTCTAATGTGAGCTCATTAGAATTACCCCCATGGCTGAGTTCAATTACGCCCAAAAGGAAGAAGCAAGAAATCTCTCCTGATGTGTTTGATTTCCAGCAAATTGCAAAACCTAAATCCAGGGTTGTAAAGAAGGCAAGGAAAGTCTCACGGGTGGTGATAGATGAAAATAAGATGAAGTATGCGGAGATAGCTAAGCCATTGGTTGAGAAGCCACCTAAAGAAATGCAGTTGTCAGATTACAAGCTTACCAGGGTTGAACTTGGTAAACAAACGCATTATGGTCTTATGCATGATGCCATGGACTCAGTAGCCTCATTGGTTCAGCAATATGATGAATTACTAGCAAAAAAGAAAGAACTCAAAGAGAAGAATTCACAACTCATCACAGTAATTCAGAAGATAACAAACTCTTCAGAGCAAATTAATCCATTGACTTCTTTTACCTCTAAAGAATTAGTCAGACAATTAGAGAAGATTGCACAAAAGGCCAAAGCAGTTGATTCTTGGGCAGCTCAGCTGATTGATCAAAGTACACAGGTAATTGAGAAAACGTTACATATTTTGAGTATTGTCAGGGCAGCAAGAGTTAAGATGAGTCAGACTTTGGAAGCTTTCAAGCAAAGTCTGGATTCACTTGAAAAAGCTTTGAAAATCTGGCATGAGATGGATCAAGTCAAGCTAGAGATTCTACGCAGCAATTCAATAATACTAGGTAGAGAAAAGTATGTAGAGTTTGAAGAACTTATGACAAACAAGTCATTGGTTTTTGAAGATCTCATCAAAGATGTTCAAGCTACGCCAGAAATGAGTGGCGAAGTTGAGCAGGACATACTTTCTAGTTTTGAGAAAATGTCTTGCAAGATTCTAAGTCACGAAGGAGAGTTACTAGCAGCTAATGTGGTTATTACTGAGATAACAGCAAATCTTCGTCAAGAGTTGGAGTCAGAACAGTTTACTATGGATTCAATTCATAAGTTTGTTAATCATCGAATGATTCTTGATAAAATGCAAATTGTTTTTGAAGAACACAGAGAAGCAACAGTAAGGTATTATGATGTGATCCTTAAGACTGTTGCGGTCACCAAGAACATGCTGGGTCCTAATCTTGATGAGTTGCAAGGAATTATCAGCAAATTTCAATCTTTCAAAGCTAGGATTAAAATAGAATAAGAAGTCTCATGATACTTTATCTTTATTTTATGTATTTTGTTTTCGACAAGTTACATGTAAAAGCAAATTTTGTAATTGCAAGTGTTTCTTTTCACTTGCATTTTTGTAAAATGTAATTACATGTGATTACATTACAAGTCAAATTACAATAGGACTTGTAATGTTGAATAAGTCAATTGCAGTTAGTTAGTGGTTGAGAGAATTTCTCAAGTTAGTTGGGATCGTCCCAACTTTTTCTCAAGGATTCTCTCCTATAAATACTTGAGGGGGTCTATTGTAATAGTTATCTTTTTGGCAAGCAAGAAAATTCTGCAGAATTTTGTACTCATAAAGACTTTGAGCTTTATAGCTATAAGTTGTTGTTTTTCAAATAATATCAAAGAGTTGGGAATTTCAGACTTTGTGTTGAAGTCCTACTTTACATCCATTGTGTTCTTCTGTCATTTTGGAGCATTACTTTGTGATTATTTGGAGATTGTGGAAGATTGCTAAAGAGAGTTTCACTCAAAATATCTGCAAACTTTGTGCTGTGAATGTTGAAGGTTGAATTCATAGTTTGAATTTAGAAATTGAGAAGAATTACAAGTCTTTGTGCTCGTAGTAATTCCCATTTGTAGTAATTAATAGGTGCATCATATTCGTAGACTTTGTGCTGTCTTATGTTGTATATTGTCATTAGGTAATCATTCTAAAAGGGTAGATAGGATTTCAGATCTGCAAGACTTTGTGATTGTTGGTTGTTTTCCCGTCTCGGAGGAGGTGACGGAAGTCTTTGCGCTTTCAAGAAACTTCAGTTCCTTTATCTCAATTTCATTTCAAAGCTGCTGTAATAAGTTTACTTAAAGTTCATTGTTACTTTTCTGTGAAGAGAAAAAAATATAATCCTTCCTGAAAAAAGAGGAAAGATTGATGTCCTACCCATATTAGTTTAAATTAGTCAATAGGAAAGGGGGAGCCTTCCCTTAATTAGGAGAGTTTTATCTCACGTACTGTGGTTGAAACCACAATTTTGTACGCTTTCCCAAGTATACAAAATTTTCAACCAACACATTATATTTGTGATTCAAGGACAAGATTTAGGGTTAGCCCAAAAAGGGGGCATTGCAAGTGGTATCAAAGCATAATCCTACCATTTTGTGGAAGAGCGATTAATGCAAACTCATCAAAGAAATCAAATTTAATTATGCCATAACAGCGTTTAATCAATCAAGGTGCAATTAACAAGTTAATGACTAGTTAAGGAGGCACAATCAATCTGATCAAGCAAACAAATAAGTGAAGTGAAGAGACATAATTGTGAGATACAACTTCTCACATCATGCCTCCTCAAGTGAGATAAAGGAGATCAAAACCTGCCCAAGGGAATATGGAATAGTTGTAGATATACATACACTTTAACAGCAGATCCAAAGAGTTCTAAACAGCCTTGGAGATGGACGCATAAGACATCAACGCGGTCAAAAGACTTTAGGGGGGAAAAGTCATGATTTGGGCAGCACAAGATCGGAGAAGCAAATTAGAACTTGGGTGTTCACATATAAGTAAAGTTACTCCATATTGTTTAGATTGATGTTTAAATTTGCTTAGCCAAGGAAAGTTTTAAAATTTCAAATGGGATCGATTACTTCAACATTCTTGTTATTAATATCTAGTTGTAAATATTCAATTGAAATATATTTTTATCAGGCATTGAGAACTAGATACTTTGAATGTTCCCTCAACTGTAAAAATTTTCATTGTCATTTCTAATTGATCATTTTCTTGGAGGACCAAAGAGTCACCAAGGAAATCGCATCAAAGATCCAAAATAACTGAGAGGCTGTGAATGAAGGTTGGGTAAGAAGAGTGTGAGGAACCACACCTTCCTTACCAAGACTGAGAGGAACTAAGGAAGGAGGACCTTGCCTTGATGGCAGAAATGTATGGGAACCAAGGCACCAATGCATTCAAAAGGACTTTACAAGAGTATTGCAAAGGGAGTTGTGGGCCTACAAGGAGGGGAAACAGCATTGGGGTCATCCTCTAAGTACACCACCACATGGTGGATGATTGAGGCCTGCCACATGTGGGCCAAGAAGGTTATTCTGCTCTTGGGCTTAGAGGGAGTGACTGCCCAGGACACCCTACTGTAGTTGCACCCTCAACCTCCAACATGATTAAGCAATAATGGTTATGATATAGGGGAACAACGGTAGGACGCCTCACTAGGCACACCACCCCATATGGATGGCAAGGAGCCACATGGGGCCAAGAGGGGTGTATTGCTCTTGGGCCTAGGATAGACGGTTTCTTGGGCACCCTATCAAACCATTTTGTTCCAAGAAAAATGAATTAGAAGACCTCTTCTAGATACGCCACCCAAGAGGGGACAAGATGAGCCCACTTGGGCCAAGGGGGTGCTTGCCTCTGGGGTATCCGAGGGTACTACCTTTGGGTCTATAGGAGTTGAGACACCAAGTGTCCTATAATGGTGAACATTGTGTCCGATAATGGTGGACATTGCGTCTGATAATGGCGGACATTATGTTCGATAATGGCGGACATTGCGTTCGATAATGGCGGTCATTGCAACCGATAATGGCGGTCATTGCGTCTGATAATGGCAATCATTGTGACCGATAATGGCGGTCATTGCGACCGATAATGGCAAAGATTGCGTCCGGTAATGGCGGTCATTGCGACCGATAATGGACATCATTGAAACCTATAATGGAGGACATTGCGTCCTATAATGGAGAACTTTTTCTATAAAGGAGGACTAAGTAGACCCAAGACGTTAAATCATAAGAGAAAGGGAAAGACTTGGCATGATGGATCCTAGGCTCCCCATCAAGTCATGCTTCCTATACTCTCTTATGGTTGAACCCTACAAGGATATTAGAATGCTTCCCAATCGACCTAATGATTGACCATGAGTTCACTAACATTTAAATCTACCACTCATTATTGGGGAGAATAACTATGATCCTCTAACTAGTATAATGAGGGTGAATGATTCAAAATTGTGTGCAAGCCTTAATCATGACTTCAATCAGATGAGAAGTGTTCTCTAACCCTTATTTATTCAGATTAAGGATTTAGGCCAAATTCAAGGTACTCCCGAGTAGGGGGCTAAGACATCTTGATCACCCAAATTTTAAATTGCTTGAGGACAAGCAAATTTGGGAGGGGAGGATTGTCATGTCCCCAAAACGTGACCATAAGATAATGAAAAGCATATTTAAAAATATTAACCAATTGATATCATTATAATCATAATTGTCAAAGACAATATTATAATTATAATTATTACATTGTAAATATTAGAATATAAATACTTATAATTTAAGTATTATAATATTATGAGTCATTGCCATTTAAAATAACATATATTATAATAATAACAAATGATATAAATATTATAAGTATCATAACCTATATTCTAGAATTACAAATATTATTTTAAAATAGAAGAAACATTACTATAAACAAAAATAAAATATAATGTATAATGAAAGAAGTCGATAACAAAGTTATCGACCATAACACAACCATCAGACACAATGAACACAACGAATCAACCAATCGGCCATCACTAACAAACCGATGCATCTCTTTGAAACATTACAGCACACTCTTGAGAGTCACGCCTCTTGATCGAGCCATAAAGGGAAAGTCCACACCAAATCAGGGGGCATCGGAGAAAAGAATAAAAGGCGATATTCAAAGGCATAGATCTTCTCTAGAAATCGCGTTTCCTTAAGACATTTGTAGAATGCTTTACCAGAAGCCTATTCATCAATCAATTTAGGTCTCAACAAAGTAAGAAACTAGCGAACCATTCATGATTTGGTTCAACGTCTGACATGATTGGTAAAATAAGAATCTTAATTAAGCCTATAGCCTCTTATATGATTATCAAGCTCTAGTAATGAATGCTATTGTCGGCGTTGTGTTATTCATCCTCGAAGGTCTCTTACACGGGATTGTCATATTGCTATGCATAACGTATCTATGTTTTCTATAGCATATATGATTGCCACAATCATCTAATTATGGTGGCACCGCTATATATTCTTCTGGAAGTCCTCACAATCATACTCCCCATTGCTGATCATCGCACATGTATTGACGGAAACTCACTCTTACTTAGATATCTATGGTAAGCCATCGGCTCTAAATACCATATTGGTCAACAAAATCCCCATTGACATATGAAATTGGACGTGTATGTAAGGAGTTGGCAGACCTAGCAATGCTTTAAGTGTTTCTTTGTCGTCACGAGTGTTACACGGATTATACTCTTCAGGAGCGAACATCATTGAAACCGGGTTGACTTTGGGGAAGTCTCGGGACCAAACTCAATGGAATAACCAAAAGAAGAGAAATGGGAAAATCGGATTGATTACTCAGGAGAGTCGATCAGCATCGAAGAATAGTACTTCATCTAAGGGAAACCAAACTGTTGAGAACCAATCAGCATCTAGCTCAGATACATGTCTAAATCGGCCAATCTAGAATTACATCAATTAATCATATGAGTACAGGTTTATGGATAAGAAATATATTTAAAGGGAATAGAACATGGAGACTTATATATTCTGAAATAGCAGGTCTTAGTGTTCCATTGAGCTCATGATATAAAATCTTAATCTGAAATAGCCAAACCAAGATGCATGATTAATCAACCCATTTCAGACATAGATAACATCGTAAAGTTGCATAGACAACTGCGGAAACAACAGATCATTTATAAAGGATATTCTCTGAAAATCGAAGCAGCAGGGGATACAATAACTTCTAATATGGGATCATTGATCTCCCCTCAAAAGTCCATTTACTCTCCTGGCAAACTGATGTTGCAAAATACTAGAAGGATCAGCTTGGGTATTAAATTGTAGGCATATATATCTCAACCTAGTGAATACAACCTAGATCTAAACCAAGATTTATCTTGCTTGGATTATTTATGTGATAAGTTAAACCTCCAACTACATTATATTTGTGATTCAAGGACAAGATTTAGGGATAGCCCTAAAAGGGGACATTACTTCTCTTAGGTCCTCTAAGGGAATCACCTTTCTTCTTTTGGTGAGATTTATAAAGAGATTGTTCAGTTCTTTTCCTCTCTATTCACAAATGACTCCCCTCTTGCCTATGAAGAAGAAGCTCTTATTTTGGATTGTATACCTTCCTTGGTGTCTAGTGAAATGAATGATTTTTTGATCAAACCTATCTCTATGAATGAGTTGGAGGATATTGTGTTTTTAATGAAGAAGGGGAAGGCGAAGGCCCTGGGGCTAGATGAGTTTCCTGCAGAGTTCTTTCAGGAGTTCTAGAATGTTATCAAGTTGGACCTTCTTAAGGTTGTTCAGGAATCTCATAGGAACAAGCAAATGTTAAGAGCTATGAATGCCACTTTTTTGGCTCTTATTCCTAAAGGGAAGGAGCTAATTTTATGGATCTCTTTAGACCTATAGCCCTATGTAATGCTATGTACAAAATTATTACTAAGCTGATTGCTGAGCATCTCAAGCCGTGGTTGGGCAAGTTAATTTCTAAGGAGCGAGGTGGGTTTGTTGGCAGATAGATTCTTGATGGGATAGTTATTGCGGCTGAAGTTGTTCATTTCATGGCCTCCGCCAAAGAAAAGGCTATGTTCATCAAGCTGGATATGGCCAAAGCTTATGACCGGGTTAAATGGGCATTCCTTACTAAGATCCTACGGGCTTTTGGGTTTGGTAGCGCCTGGATTGAGTGGGTTATGAGTTGTGTCACCTCTTCTTCCTTCTCTATGCTAATCAAAGGTAGCTTTCTGGAGCATCTAGGGGCCTTCGGCAAGGTGACCCCTTGTCCCCCTACTTATTTATCTTAATGGTTGAAGGATTAGGGAGGTTTATTAAGTCTCGCGTGGAGGTTGGTATAATTCAACGTTGGGATTGGGGTAACAATTAACCCCCCAATCCCATCTTCAGTTTGTGGATGACACTGCTCTGATGGGTATGGCCAGAGTTGAAGAGGCTGTCAACTTGAGAAAGGTCCTGGATATTTATTTGGCTGCTTCGAGACAAAGTATCAACGAGGGTAAGTCCTTCATCTACTTATTTAATACTCTGAAACTTATCCATAGGAGAATTGCTACATTTCTCAGATTCCAGACGAGCTCACTTCCCTTTGTCTATCTTGGTATTCCTATCGTTGTTCGATCGCTCCCCAAGATGTTTTGGCAGGATGTTATTGATAAGTTTCGCAAGAAGGTTAGCCATTGACTTGCAAGTGGCTCTCTACTATTGGTAGGGTGACTCTTTTGAAGTTGGTGGTTCAAGCTCTTCCTTTGTACAGGTGCTTTGTGCTTTCTGCCACTTCTAATTTTATTCAAGAATTTGAGTGGCTTTCCGGACAATTCCTACAGTCCGGTAATCTCCTCTCGAGGAAGTGGAGCTTGGTTAAGTGGGATACTATTTGCAGGTCGAAGCAAGAAGGTGGGCTTGGGTTGTGTCAAGCTGATTTGAATGGGCAAGCTTTGGCGGAAAAGTTGCATTGGAGGTGGTGTACTCAACAACATCAAAATTGGGCCAAGATCCTCACTTGTAAATATTTGAGGGGTGTGAAGAGTGTTGATGTGCCTCGTTTCAACCTCCTTGGGAGAGGTTCTATGATTTGGGGTACCCTTAAAAGGGGAGCTAGGCTTGTCAAGCAAGGGTTGTTTTGGATCTGCAACAAAGGCTCGGAAGCCCTTTTCTGGTTTGACTCCTAGAATGGACATCTTCCTATCTTGCCAACACACCTTCATTTGCAGACTTTATGCAAGATTTTTCTTGATGTCGATTGGTGCAAGGTGGTTGATTTCAAGACCTCTCATGTTCTTGATTTGATCATTGTGTATAGGTGGAAGGACCCTCATGAGTGGCCTCTAGGGGTGCGTTGGAGGAGCGTCAAGAACTGGCTAATATTCTAGCTGGTAGGGTTTGTAACTCTCTTCTAGTGAGGGATGTTCTTGCCTGGGGGCTTGACTCGATGGGCATTTTCTCAGTCACCTCTGGCTATCAAGAGTTGGTTTAAGCAAGTTTTCGGGAGTGCGGAGGTCCCTTGGTGGAAACAGGTTTGGAATAAGTTTTCTTGGCCTAAGAGCAATTTCTTCTCTTGGATTGTGGTGCAAAATAAGTGCCTCACTTGGGATAATCTTTGGAGGAGAGGATTTCAAGGTCCCTAGATGTGTGTTATGTGAAACTGTAATGATGAATGTGCTTTACATCCTTTCTTTCAATGCCCTGTTGTTAGAATGATTTGGCACTTCTGGTGGGGGGTTTGGAACCAACCTTGCAGACACACCTCTTCTTTGGTTGACTTTTGGTTTGGGTTGAGGAAATCCCCCCAGCTAAGACCTCTTTAATTCAAATTGCTTGGAAAATTGGTCCCAATTTGATTACTTGAAATATTTGATTCGAACATAATCATAGGATTTTTCAAGACAAGAAGCTCCAGGTGTGACAGCTATGGTTGAGAATCTTGGGGGTTCTTTGAAAGACTCTTGCAACTAAGTGTGATTTGTCTATCTCAGTGGATCCAAGTGATCTGGGTGTGGTCCAGTCTTTGGGGCTTTCTGACTGTGACAGGAGTAGCCCCCCAGGCTAGACAGGGGCAGTTTGTTAGGGGGGAGGTCCAGAGAGATGGTTATTAGAGACCCCGTCCTCATGGGGTGCTGAAAATTAACATTGATGGGTCCTCTAGAGGTAACCCTAGGCATATTGGGGTCGGTGATATTGGTAGAGATAGTTTAGGGGTGGTTGTGTTCTTTTTGAAGTATAGAGGTCATCAAACCAACAACTTTATGGAGGCTTTGTCTATTCTTTTGGCGTTGAAATGGGCGTGTGCCCTAGTTGGAGGAGGATAATTTGTGAGTTGGATTCTCAAATTGTGGTTGATATGTTGAATAAGCGTCAATTGGATGGTGTGAGTTGGCAGCTGGCCTTGGTGGTCAAGCAAATCATTTCTCTAGGAGAGTTTTTGGGCTCTATCGCCTTTTGCCATCTCCCTCAGGAATGGAATAAGGTGGCTGATAGTTTGGCTAAATGGGCATTAGAACGGATGGGAACTTGGAATGTGGATGATTGGGAAAGCCTTCCGGAGGACCTTTCCCAATTGTTGGAGGATCTAGTTATGGAGGATATGAGATGTTTCTTGGAGGTTTCTTGATGGCTCTGCTTTGGGCTTTTGACCCCTGGTGGGTCTGTTGTATTCTTCTACTTTGTACTAACTTTTTGGCTCAATACAGCTTTTACCCCCTTTTTATTGAAAAAAAAAAAGATTGAACAATTAAAATTGAATATGCTAATGCACTTGCAGCCATGTCTATGAAATTATGAACAATATTAAAATATGAATATGAAACTAATTAAAAAAATAAAATTTAAAATTTAAAAAACAGTCATGAAATCCTACCTTGTGCTTGAAAAATCCCTGTAGCTTGGTGTAGAATCCCTCTTCTTCTTGCTCCTCAACTTTCTTGCACTTGCAACACTTCACTCTCACTCTTTCACTCCTTCACTCTCACTCTTTTGCTCCTCTTCAACCTTGTTGTTGGAATGAATTTGTGAGTAAAAGTGAAGATTTTAGGGCGTCTTATAGACTTTGGTAGGGCCCATTGGCCATTAGGGTTTGGCCTTGGGCATTGGTTCCCAAAAAAAATATGTTTCTTTTTTTTGCCTTTTCTTGGTTGTCCTTTGTAAGAGACGCCTAGGCATCCCCAGGACGGTCGAGAGACTCCTAGGAGTCCCCCAGACGTCTCAAGGACATCCCAAGGATGTCCCAATGCCCCCACTGTCCCAACAGCATCTCGAGCATCCCAGCAGCGATGGCAATGTGATGGGGGAACGTCTCCCTCACGTCCCCATGTCCTGGAAACATCTCTATCCTAGGAACGTGGAGATTTTTGAGGGGGGGGTGCGTCCCCACGGAACACTGCAAAATAGTTGAGTCCTTTAATTCCCATTTCTTTGATAAATGCAATTTTACCTTACTATTACAAAGTTTTTACTTAATGCTTGTAATGTTTTAAATGTCTTATTTGTGGTGGAAAGATTATGGTGTTCAAACACCAATTCTTAAAAGGCTAGCCACCTATAGTTTGTGCTAGCCCCATAGCACTTTAGGTTGTGAAAGCAATTCAAGTATGTTTGAGAGCATTACACAAAGCATAAGGAATAAAATAGCCCAAGATAACTTCAATGACCTTGTCTTTGTCCAACACAACCTTGGCCTTCACACCAACAAAGTGGAGGAGAAGCAATCTCATGATGTCATTGCCTTGGTTGGCATCAATCCATATTCAGATTGGATTGTCAAGGATGTGGATGTCATGTTCACTAATGAAGATCTTACTAAATTGGATAGAGAAGTAGCAGCAGCAGCAGCAGAAGCTGAAGAACTAGGAGATGACATAGTGGTTTTTTTCAACCATGAGGAAAAGGATTAGGATTTACCTTCCAATTCAAGCCTTAAAAAGTGGATGGGGGAGAAGAAGTTCTAGACTGTAGTTGTACAATATTTGAAATTACAAATTTTGAGTGTTTGAGGGATAATGACATATATAATTGTTGATTCATGACAAATTAATAATCAAAATAGACTTATGTGTTCTCCAAATTTATTATTTAATAAACTTATATTTTAAGTTTATTTTATATAGTTATTTAGCTTAATTTATTTGCCAAGTCTGAGTCCGAGTTAAATTTTTGGGTTGCGTGCCTTTTGAACTATTCTCTAATCTATGAGCAAGCACTTGCGCTCTCCTTAATGGTCACACCGAAAAATTTTCAATTTTTTCTAAAAGAGCTAAGAGATTATAGGAAAAGCTTACGTACAGGAATGGGAGGAACTAAATTTTGCATTAAATGTAATTTTTGTAACAATGCTTTGTTCTCTAGTAGCAAAAGGTACAACAGTGTAAATCTTATGTTCTGATTTCTCTATGCATTCTGAAGTGCCTTAAAGATACAAACTTCTCATCACAATTCAAATAATTGCTCATATACATGAATATCACACGATCAATCCGAGGTCTTGAGTGGCACATTAACATTCATTCGACTTTGTTATTGACAAGGCATGCGTACACTGGAGGTTTAATGCTAATACTGGAGTAGGACATCCTCCTACTCCAAATGGATTTGTGAATATAACACGACACCACTTTCCAAAAAACAATGGTAGCTTTTCTTCATTTTCATTATGCTGGAGGTTTAATGCTTATACTGGATACCCGCATATGGCAACCTACTCCTCCAAATGGATTTATAAATCCAAAACAATTTCAATTTCTTACGAACAGATATTTTTCATTTCCATAATTTAACATTGAAAAGTTTTCATTTCCATTTGCAAAACTACGGGAAGATTTAATTAAAATTAATAATAAATCGTCTACCTTCGAGAAGGAATTTGAAGCGCTATGAATTGGGTCTCTCTACTTCAAACTTGCATTAAATGCAGTTTCAGTTTTGTAGTCCAATCTACTATTATTGTCCAGTGGGCATTGATAAAATCATTTCATATTAAGTTTTATAGCAAAAGCTTAGCTAATGTTTCTAGAAAGTTTGTAAATGGAATTACCTAGCCTTCAATATTTTGTAGAAAATCCGCCAATTGGGAGATCTATGAAAAACATAAAAACTTCCCTGCATCTCACCCTATCAATTAAACAGCAGTGAAACCAAAAAGGCGCTGCCATCCTAATCATTAAGTCCTGGAGCCTATACAAAATAACTCCGAAAGCAAGCCAATTCAACAAACACATATGAGCTTAAGTCAATTAAAGAACCTAGGATCAAATGCGCTGTTGAAATTGAAATTGAAATTGGATAAAATAATGCGATCCATTGACTTGCCAAATGAATTGGATATAGCAAATCAAAAAGCAAATAACCAAATGAAGATTATGTTATCTTACCTCAAGAATGAAGTGTAAAGCTGCGGCGTGGTTATTCAATGCAGCCCACTGCAGAGCATAATAACCGTTGCCATCAGGCTTTGATAAAGAGCAACCCTCCTCTAACACCAACCTCTTTAAAGTCTCCATATCGCCATATGTAGCTGCAGCATACACATTATGTTTCAGCTGCTGTTCGTGTCCCAAATTGTTTTGGGTTTCTGTGGCAAGCTCGATCTCTGAAGAAGCCATCCCAGGCGAATACTCCCAAACTCTCTGGGGTTTCGTACTTACACTCTCTTCAACTGAAAAGACAGTTTATACATTTATATTACATGTTCAACAGTTGAATAGAGTATTGTCTTCTCAAGATAGAATAGGCTGGAGCCAGGGAAACCTGAAGCGGACGCCCCTGCTTTTGATTTATATGCTTCACGTTTCTAATTTAATCGATTTGAGAATAGAATTTTTCTGTTCGAACACACTTTATTAGGTGAATGATGTAGGTGTTTTTTTCTACTCAAATTTTGAGGTAAGAAATACAGTTGAGTTTTATGTATAGAAACGTGGTTCGGTACCAGTAAGTTTGGTCTATGTATTTAGTGTTGTGTTGTGTTAAAATTGTACTTGTCATTATATCATAGGTTTATAGGCGAAAGTAAATAGATCAAGTCTTTTAATTGTAAAAATCTCATTTTTTAAAAGGATGAAGTGAATATTATATTTTTTTATTATTAGAAAAATTTAATAAATGAGTATGTTTCAATAATTGTTCTAATGCACATTAAGTATATTTACTTCTTTTAAATTTTTACTTGTCTTTTTAGGGATTAGTATATTATATATAGTTTTTCTTATATTTGAATTGATGTTTATCATAGATACAATTATAAATTGAACTTTTGAATTTGTGTAAATACTTAGATTTTAAAGATTTAATTTGAGGGTCACTCGATTGTATGTGTACATTTAAATATTGATATTTTTTTGGATGTATGATTCATAAGTTTCAAGTACAATTAAAAGTAAGGTGTGTTGAGTAGTAACAAGGAGTGATATAAAAGAAGAATTATAAGTAATTTGAAGAACTACAACTTTTATAACCACTAGTGATGTTGTGAAGAGGAAAGATACTTAAAGAAGAAGGAATTGATGAAAATAATATATATTGAAGAAATGCATTAAAGTATGTAGTCAAATCTTCAAAAAAGGGTGGCATGGGATCATATCTCAAAAGATAAATCGACAAAGTCGGAAACAAAATAAGTAGACATGTGGCCTCAAAATGAGAAAAAAGTCACAACCTAAAGTAGCCTACATCCCCCAAAATAGAACAATTACCAAGTTAATAGTTTAGCATGATTATATTAAAAAATATTAAACTGCAAGGAAAATCTTAGAAAAAGGGGGGAGGTCCTGGTCCATGCACCACCTACAAATCTCTACCACCATCCAGTGATAGCAATAGTTTCTTCCTCCTACACATGAACCTAGTCAAATCAAAATAAAGAAATAGCCAATTAAAATCAAGGGAAATTTCTCTAATCAAGAAAGATCCATATATATATATGAAATAGCACTTTTAATACAACATATTATTTTCAAACTTTACTTTTGATTTTATAAATTATTTTTGATTAAGGGTAAAAAATAGGTTTTGATGGGGCCCATAACCCAGTACAAAGGAAAGCAAGCTATACTAAAGATATACCAATAACCATCAGCAGCACAACATCAGCCTCAATAAGATAATCATGACTACATGCTACAAATAACAAGAAGCAAGGGCTTGAAACCCTTACACAACCTGATATTAATCGGGACTAGAAACCCTTTTATCCAAGCCAAGAAACTCATAAAAGTACAAATAACCCGCTTGCATCTGCCAGGCATCAGCACACCAGCCACTCATGGAAATCACCCCAGAGCCAAAGGAATTAGCTGCCATAAAGGTTTCACAAACCATCAAACCCAAAATCAAAAACAACAGAACCTCCAACAAACCCAACACAAAAGTGGGGTAAGAGAGCACAACAAACCATAGGACCCCAAAATAGAAATCAGCACCCCTGCAGCACAAAAACATCTGGTACGAGGAAATCGACTCAGCCTCCACCTTTAAAGGAGGGAGCTGCCCTCTATTGGAAAGGAACACCCACTCAACTGAACCACCACCATCTGTAAACTCTAGCCCCCTCCACCTCAATAGGAGAAGTAACCACCTCCATAGGAACCGCAACCGAGGGACCCAGAGACCATCTCCTTTCAAATCCACCTCAAAAGTATAAGAACCCACCTCCATAGGGTCCAAGGAGATAGCTAGCACACCAACCAGGAAAGTGAGCAAGAGCTCCTTCAGTAACCATAGTATTAGGATCAGCACCAAAAATACAACCCGCAACAAAGCCACCAAGCCATCCAGAGGAAGTCCCCACTAAACCAAAGAGAGGGGAACAAAAGAACCAAACACAACAGGCCAAAAAAATTGAGCAAACAGTAAACAAACATGAAGCAACTCAACCCAAGAGAAGACCACAAACCCCAGCACCATCCACCCATCAGCAAAAAGAACCCCAGGCCAAAAGACCACTAGAGGCAAGGTCCCAGCCTCAGAAAGAATGAGAACATCCAACCCCCAAGAGGAACAGGGGAGCCCAAACAGGAAGGAAATCAGGAGAAGAGCCAGCAGGAAAGAACACCAAGCAACCCCAACATGCTAGTCAAAGCCAGAGATAAGATAAGACTCCCAACATCCAACTAGAAGGAAACACCACCACTCCTCGGAAAGGGGATAAGAAGAACCCACAACAGTCCAAGAACATCAACCACCAAACAAGTTGCAAGCAGAAGTAAGGGACGACTAAAAAGAAGCCAAAAGCATAACAGACCCACAATAAAAGACACCAAGCCTTCCTACTACATCGAATAGGAACAAAAAGAGGCCCCTTCTACAACTGAACATCCTCAGAGAAACCCACACTCACCAAAAGCTTGAAAGGCAGCCGGAAAACCCAGTCCTTAGCCACCACATAAGGAGCCAAACCAAAAGCCTAAGAAAGCTTGAGCACAAAATCCCAACATGATCCAAAAGCCCCAACCAAACCCCCAAAAAAGGAGAGTCGGGAGGAGAAAGAAACTAGGAGGCCGGAACCCTCCACCACATGACATCAAAGCCTTCATCTCCAAAGCAAATAAGGCAACCCTTATAGGCACGAAGAGAATTTCAACACACACGAGTGTCTCCCAGCCACCGCAACTCAGGGAACAACCAACAAACACCAGGGGGCTCAACACCCAGAAGCCAAGAAGACAGGTCGAGCAACACCTGAACCCCAAAAAAGTAGCAAATATCAGAGATGCCCCCATCAACAGCAAAGAGTCACCATCTGCCACAGAAGGATGCCTAATTAACATGCCTACAGAGAGAAGAGACCAAGGCAGAGAAATTTTTCCCCTGTCCCAAAGACCTCTACCCAGAAGCAAAACAAACCGCCTCACCACAGCATCTGTTGAGGCCAACGAAGAAAAAAAAAATCCAAATGCACAAAGCATTCAGCCAGAACCCAGACCAAGTCCCCATCACCATCGCCTTCTCCCTCATCATCCTCCTCTCTGCATTTCAAACTAGCGCTCCCGCCACTCCCGTTTGCGCTCCCGCTCAACACCATCTTCTAAAAGGCACAATCAATTTTATAAATTAGTTGAAAATAATAATTTATCTAATTTATAATGGATTAGAAAAATGGAATCTTATTCTTAATAATTTAAAATTAATAAAATAATGATATATACTATTTTTAGTCTAAAGGGGTGGCGTAGTTGATTAAGGGCTTTGGATTCGTCCCATGTAGGTCCCGAGATTAATTCTCTCAGCCTCAATTTGAAGGTTGTCTCACTGTTCAGGCCAGTAAGCGACCCCTAGAGGACTAGTCTCACCTCAGCTCGCCTCCTCCTCCCCCAAAATTTGGAATAAAAGTAAGACTAGGGCAAGGGTGGTTGAGATCATTGGGCTAAATCACAAGGCCTGCATAAAACATGAATGCATGGTCTGGGGATACCTTCGAGTTATCAAAAAATAATAATAATAATAATATATGTACTTTTTTTTATATATAACTCGGGGTGGCCCCATGACTCCCCGCCCAATGCCTACTTCGAGGCAAGCGGGGAGGCGAGAGTAGTCCCTAAGGGTGGTACTACAAAGCCCGCAATCGCATAACATCATTTTAAACCCGAGAGTGGAGTTGAACCCAAGACCTTGGGGAGCAAACCCAAGACTCAAGCCATTTGAGCTACCCATGTGGGCTAAAAATATATACTATTTTAGATTAATGAAACATTAAAATTTAATTATGATGTTTTATTAAGATTCAACTACACATTTTTGTGTCAAATTTATTGAATTATATTTCGTGAGTAATGTTCCATATGAATCCATATCTTATGAGCATGAATAATCCTCTTATCACTCATTACATTTAGTGATGCTCGAGAGGTAAAGTATCAAAAAAATTGGGGGTCACCTATTATGGTAGATAATGTTTTTTCACATTAGGGTGGTGCTCACAAAGGTGAAGCATCAAGAATTTTGAATATTTTTCACATTAGGTAGTATTTTTGTAGTGTGGTATTTTGAAGGTTTTATAGATGGGGTAGCAAGTAAATGGAGGTTCAATTATGGAGAAACTTTATGGTTAAGTGTGCTTGAGGCAAAGTAGTATTGGGATGGGTAGTCTTAAAAAAGTCTCAATGCATCACCAAGATCTAATGAGTGCTAACTAGACCATTCATTATACTTGTGAAAAATAAGCTTGAATGAAGCACTAATCGTAAAATATAAGTCAATAAGTTTGACTTTAAAACTATAGAATTAACTTCTAACAAATAAAAAATATCACCTACTTAATACTAAATCTAAGTTTTTTTATGATTATGTTTTAAATAAAGAAAATCCATCTCGTTCATAGGACCCTAAATCTTGGTTGGTTTCTCAAAAATCAAGTGGAAGCCACCACTAGAAGGTTCATAGAAGTTAAACTTTGATAGTGCATCCAGGGGCAATTAAATCCCATCAAGTGCAGGGTGTCATATGTGATTCTTCTAGAAATTTGATTCTTCTTGCAACCTTGATAATATCATAATCAAGGGCGATTAGATGGTTATCACATTTTGTATTAGAAACTAAATATTGACAATTGGAGGATCATCATACTCAAAAAAATAGATGATTGTGAACATACTAAATGAAGCTTGAGAAATATTAGATAGTCTCACAATATTTTCTATAAATCAATGTTATCAAGAAGGAAATAAGTTGGTTGATTTCCTTTCAAATCAAGGAATTGATCAACTAGAAAATTTAATCATTGAAATCAATATCGAACTGTGGTCAAATATTCGATATTTACTAAGAAATGATGGTGAATCCAAGAAAAAATTATTCAAGTTGGATGATATTGGAGATAAGGGCTCTAGGAAAATTCACCGCCAACAATTCGCCGCTAAAAAAATCACAGCCAACAATTCACCACTAAAAAAATCATTGCCAATAATTCATCGCCATGAAAAATTCATCTCGTGGAAAATTCACCCCCAACAATTAATCGCCATGGATAATTCATCACATATACAATTAGAAATTTTGATTTATGATAATAAAATGAAAATATTTTTTAATATATTTTATTTTATTCTAGTAAACCAATTATACAACAATGTAGTCATCTTTATTATTAATGCGGTGGAAATTATTCTTTTGCAAAAAATTCTCAATGTCTTTGAATTATATATTGAAATATGTTAATGTGATGAATTATCCATGTCGGTGAATTGCTGGTGGTGAATTTTCCATGAGATGAATTTATCATGGCGATGAATTTTCTGATGGTGAATTGTTGGCGATGAATTTGCCTGAAGCTGGAGATAATGCCATCATTGCCAATGATGGAAAGTATTGTCAACTAACTCTACTCGTTGAACTTAATTTGATATGGCATGAGGATCTCTTCAAACATAGACCATTGAATTATTCTCCCTCTTGTTAGTTTGGACTTATGGAACCATTACTGCAATTAGGATTGGTGTTACAATAGATGGTGTTCATCAAATCTAAAATTTCCTCAATGCTTGTAAGAAATGTGCTACTCATAATAGGCAATAGATAAATTACTAAATCCATAGGGAGGTATTTCCTCTAGGCTAAGTTCAAGATCAGATCACATAAGAAGTGGATAATGCTAATATGGAGATAATTTCCTCATTTATGGTCACTAGATATGAATTTCAAGGCTTGGAATTGGTAAGAATGGTGAGAATAATGGAAAAGAACCTCAAGGTTTTAATCCATGAGGTGGTAACCATATAAAAGCATCTCTCTAGCAACAATGGAAAATTAGTATTTTAGCCATCACTAAATGTTTTGAAATTAGACATGCATCAAAAATCTTCCCCACTCCAAGGGTGATCCCGCAATATTGGTTTATAATTTTTGGCCAAATTGGACATTGAACTGAATTTTTTTAACTAAATCTTCACTTTCGGGAACGTATAGCTTCTAAACCATGAGGAATTTGAAGATGATGCAAACTAGTGATTTGTGGCATTTTTCTGTAGATTCTAAATATATATATTTTAAAAACTTTGGAATCAAATTGCATTTATTTTTCCATCTCCTTTGAAAACTATTTTTTAATAGTAAACGCCATTTTTAAAGAGTGGCGTGTACTTGCTAACACATAAATAAAAATTCTATGAAGGATAAAATTCTATTTTTTCTAATTTAGATTTGTAACTACGATATCTAGTGCATGCAATTGGTTTCACAGTGTTTTATTGAATACTTTTTCTTAATTAAGTTTTGAAGTCAGACCATTTACAATTTAAACATAGGTTTACTTGCTAACACAACTTTTTTTGTATGTATCAAAATTCTTTTTTTTGTTGTATCAAAGACATCAATATCTAGTGCAAAGATATTTTTTAGATTTTTTTTGATAATCTGCTTATTTTCCACATGTGTAGAACAGAGAGCTTGATTTTCGGTGAAAAACCTACATTCACGAGAAATAAAAAATAAATATAATAATCAAATTAAATTTATTTAAAATTATACTTTTTGGGAAGCTTATAATAAGGACTAAAAACTTATAAAAAATAAATTTTAAATGAATTCATTTGATCCCCCAAAATGTAAATAAAAAGTGGTTTTTTATCAGCATTTTGATAGGTGTAAAGGAAACTCCGTTATAGGTATGGTTTAAAACTAGCAGGTTTCTATCCAAGGGGGTTTGATCTAAGGTGATTTTATCAAACCCTCTTCAATTGGAATCCTTTAAATGGAAATTTTCAAGGCTTAAATCATTATATTTTCTAAAAATATGCGATTTTAGCAAAAATCAAGATCTCCCAAAAAGTGTAAACCACTATTGTGGGATCACCCCCAAGAGAATTTCAATGTTGCAAGATCAAAGTAGGAGATCGAGTTCCTTGTGAAGCATGTAGCCCTTAGCAAGGATGATAGATGGAATTGATAGCCCTAATTGTAGCAGAATGTTTTAGCACTTATTGTATGTTTCTACTTAGTGATATGCCCATATTATAGCATAACAAAATAGGTTTGAGGTCAATCTCCTTTTTTATTATGTAAATAAATAAATTTTAAAATATTGTAGTTAAATCTTAGCTTGTTAAGAGGCAGATTTTGGTAGTTCTAGTTGTCTCACATGTGTGTCAAATCAACCTATATGCTAATATATAAGTAATTGTAAATAAACTTCTATATACTCATTTTAAACTTTAAATTTTAATATAATGAGAGAGGACCCTAACCCCTCACTTGATCTATCAAAAAAATAAGAAAAGACCCATTATTAATGGAAGGATATGGAATGTGACCAAGGAATTCTCCCTCATAATGGTGTGTGATTATATCAAAAATCATAATGCAAAATCAAATACATTACATATTGAAAACACTCAATTAACATTGAATCATAAATACTATGTTAATATAAAGTGTATTCCCACATGGAAGCTTTAAGAAAAACTTACATAGAAGCTAAGGTGAAAAATTATATATTAACAAAGGGTTGTACCTCAATTGGTAGAGCACAATCGGTGAGGGTGATGGTATGTTCCTTGATCATGTCATCCTCAAGGTTTAAACCCCTATAGGTATGATATTGTAAGGGATGAGGTCAGGATTGTGCACCATGCAACTTTAGTAGAATGGATACTCCTTGGCTCTTAGTTGAAGAGGTATCAACATAGGTCGTGCTCCTATATTAGGTAGCAAAACAAACTTGTGGATGATATAATTTATCCTCCATTAAAAAACCATATATATAGAGATAAAAGTGTTTTAAATTTTTATTTATTTAATTTAATATGTATTGAGTTATTAGTAATCTTTATTATGGTAGAATATTATCAATTCAAATAGCAATTACAATTAACAAAATTATTATATAATTTTTCTTGTAATGGTATAACATGATGGTTAAATTATGGTGATGTGGTTCTTGATACCAAGGTTCAAACCCCTACTAGGGTGTTATTGTTGAGTGTTCATGTTGGGGATGAGGCTCCTCATTTGTGGCCTTGTTGACTTGTAGCTTTGGTAAAAAAGCATTTACCCCTATAAAAAAAATTATTATATAACCTTTTTAATACTAATATTAAGAAAATTAATAATAATAGCTATTTTCTTATATTTTATTAGATTATGTTAAATGAAAAGATAATTTTATTCTTTTATTATGATTTTAAAAAAAAAAAAATTTATCATTTAAAATTTAATTATATTTTGTGGGTGGAAGGGCGGGCGACCCTCCAGGCTGGCAGAGGGAACGCATCCATTGAAGTCGTGGTGGCAGGCCAGTAGGGTGTGTGACGAGCTGAGTTGGAGAATGGTCTTGTCGAAGGGGTATGTTGGCAAGATGGTGGCAATTTCAGCACCCATTTCAATGCAAGCTTTGTTGTGTAATATCTCTTGAGGGATTTAATCCCTATGGAAAGCACAATTAGCATGTTTAGGTGAGTGTAATTCGCTTGGGTGACGTCAATCTTGAGTGTTGCGCTCATGCTATAATTATGAGCAGAAATACAGGAGTTATATTGCATCGTAAGTGCATTTTGGGAGTTTATTTCTAGGTGCGGGTGGTGACTGGTTGGTTTCCTTTCTCTTGTGACCGGGAGGAGAGTGGGCAGTGATGGTTGGGCATTCAAAGTTCATAATCAAAGTGTCAATTGATGGATTGGCATGGTTTGGGGCAGACACCCCAATTTCCCTGCAAACAAAGGCAAGATAGAATGGCTTCAGGGAAATCACGGACCAAAGGTTGAAGAGAATTCTGCTCAACATAGATCCTCTGACTGTTGTAGCGGTTAAAATGATTATGGGTTTCGGTCATTTGGAGCGCAAGGAGTATGGGAGAGATAATGTGCATGTCTCTTCACATTTTTTGGCTTCCCTCCTGGATAGTCGAGTTCCTAAGATAGAGGCAAAGGTGCTGCTAGTGAAGTTTTTCAAAAAGGACTTGGTGAAGGGTGTCGAGGAGGTATTAAAGGCAGCAATTTTAGGCACGGGTATCCCACGGCCTGGCGATTTGGTGCTCCTGCGTGATACAGATGAAGTTGTGAAGTTTTATCCTTTTCTTCTGGACCTACATGGTCCGACTCTTATGCATCATCAAATGATAGTGGCAGTTGCGGTGGAGTATCTAAATAAATTGCTAGGGTTGATGGTGGTCGATGACTTTGAATGGGTAAGGGACTCTGAGGCCTTTGCAAAGGCTAATGGCTTCTTGTGAGTCTTGTTGCATCTTGGGTAATGTCAATATGGGTATTTTTTGGGGTTTGTGTGGTGGTCTTGGGTTGTGTGATGGTGTTGTGTCAAAGGTGTGATAAGATAAAATGCAATTCTATAGTCAAATTATAGTCTTGTTAGTATGGCCTGAGGGGCTGGTTGGGTCGGGCAATCGATTTTGTGTGGCTTATGCTGGATGGTAAAGATACATGCATGTGAATCTTGGGTCTAAATTTTTTTGTTCAAATCTGGTTATCCCTGCTTAGCAAACGCTTGTATGCTTTTGTTTTCAATATTAATAAACTAATCTTACGTATCAAAAAAAAAATTATTATATTTTTTCGAATACAAAAATATATAATTATTTTGATTTTTTACCATGTCCACTCTAAATAATAAATATTGATGTTATGTATAATTATGGAAAAATTCATGAATGTGCTAACACGATGGTAGTGGGTCTCATGTCAATTTTTAATGTCTCCATCATTTCAACACCCAACACTATTCCCTACACACATTCCCCTAGCAAGCAATGTTATATCCTCACAATTAGTACATTCATGAATGTTGCCATAGTTATACCCTTTTCTATTGTAATTAAAATGTTTTTTTGGTTGTACTACCCGATCATGTATTCCATTTGTAAAATATATACTTGCAAAACTTTCAATTTCAAAGTAAGCATAATGATATTAAATACTAGTAGTGAGGAGCTCACTATCAAGTTTTGAACAACACCAAGAAATTCTTAGTACCCTCCTTAATACATGTGAAATTTTAGTAGAAGGTATTACTAACAATGAAAAATTATAGTATTCATTCACTAAGGTTGTTGATTACAAATTATTTGTGAAAACATTATTATGATTCTTCCTACCCAAGAATTTTCTTTGTAGTGTTTCTCTACCTAGAAATTTCTTGAATCTGAAAAAAATACAAGAAAGGTATTTTGAATAACTCTATGACTAGATTGACCTACCTCTCCCTTGCAATTCAATATATCTATCACTACCTAATAACTCATGTTTCAAAATGTGGTTTTTAAAATAATTGCTAACATGAGCTTGTGTTTGTAACAAAATACTTGAGCTTAGTTTATTGCAACTCTATGTTATAGGTGGGACATGTGCAACCTCACCTTGCAAGTGAGTATATTTCCTACTCATAGATTTTTGTAATGTTCACAAATATGGGTTTTGTATTGAATCTGTATTATAAGAAATTCGTGAAATTCCTTGGTTATTTTGTTTGAAGCAAATTAAAAATCCCACATATTTTTTTTGAATGCATGTTATTACAATAGTAGAGTGCTCCTCTATGTCCTCTTTGTTGGTGAGAGGGTGCCCAAAATTCCTTTATGTCTATTTTTCTTCCTAAGATAAATTTGAATGCCCCTAATATCCTTGATCCATTCTTAATATTAGCACCACCACAATCTCCTCTTTTGTTAATTTCTCACCTCTACCCAAAATATGGTAGTGTCAATCATGAATCTAAAATTGCTTCTTTTCCTTTCCTCTTCAATTTAAAATCATCATATGAATGTGTTTTCACTCAAATCCAACTCTTTTTATTTAATTCATATTATGATCTAAGCCTCAAGTATATCATTATTCTTTGCTTCTCCCACTCTTACTCTAGTGAGGGAAATACCCATAGAAGGACAATCACACATATAAATTTTGATAAAGAAAATATTTATATTTTTTATGGTATTAAACAAAGGTTTTATGTTTATAAATTATCTTATAGAATTTGTCTCTAATTGTAGAAGATGTTTCATCGTAGTAGCAAGTGTAAATGATTATGTTTCATATGTAGCACTCTGATTACATATTATGTATATGCACTACCTTTTATTGCATAAAATCAATCATATAACTATCAATTTTCTCTTAGTCTTATTACAAGAATTAAATATTTTTATTTACTTATCCTTTTTTTATGCCCTCAAATGAGCTTAACTCCCACAACTTTGTATCTAGTGGTTCACAAGTTATAGCTCACTAACATTTTTAGGAGGGATATTATTATTTTTTACCAATAAAGAAAACATACCCTACAACATCTTTGGAAATATTTGTTTTATGCTAATTAACATAAACACTTTTTATGGAAACAAATAGACCTTGTCGTATGATCCACAAGAGAAGAATGTAATTTTATTATAGTTTGATAGTTGTACAACAAGAAACTACTTGTTACATGTAAAAAGGGAATACTAGGTGTGAAACAACTAAAGTCTTCACTTGCTACACAAGAAGAAATTTCAAACTATCAATAAGCCTTAGATAATCAATGACCATAGGCATCTAATCACATCATTAATGGTGTGTACAAAATATATAGGTAAACTAACATCACAGTTGAAAAAATAAATCTCATTAACCCTTGTCTTCTCTATCGATGATGATTTTTCATTCTTTCCTTGTGGTTGAAGTTTAATCTTGTACCCAAATCACAAATTTTCCCATGCATTTTTTGCCTTTTCTTGTAGCTAGTAGAGGGGGTTTTATAAGAGTGATTTTGATATAATTCAATACTATTATTAAATAAATAAGAGAAATATATAACTATATTGTAGTTGAAAAATTACACAACAGCTGAAGTGCTCACTAATTATGGAAATAAAGCATTGACCATAGGCATCTACTCACATGTAAGTGAAAGAAATTAAAAGGTGTGTTATTTTTAATGTTTTTAAAATGGGTTTTTTTGAATATGTTGTTTTTGGTGTTTAATATTTAATAATTTCAATAAGAATTAAGTGTTTTCAAACTATTAACACCTAAAAATAAGAGGTGAGTCTAATAGAAAAATATTTGGAATGAATAAGAAAATTTATACTTCCAAGAACATCAAATAGGAAAAGAGTTGGAATAAATGTGTATTTTTAGAGTAGTGCATGCTAAAATTGGGTTAAAATTTATCTTAAGAGGCTACAAATGAAATTTAATGAAATTTTGATATCAAGAATCGACTACAAGTATTGTACCTAAGTTGGGGCAAAGGATAAAAGAGAAATACAAGGATGGGGAGGAGCCCTTTAGGTCCTAAAGACCCCAAATTTATATGGTTTAATTATAATCTAATATTAAGCACTTCTTAAAATGGGCATGTATCATGAAAATGAGTAAAATATGTGGTAAAATTACAAAACATGTGTCAATTCATTAAAAAGATATTATAAAGGAGAGAAAAGCATAAATTTTTTTAAAATACATCTATAATCTTTCTTAGTGACCACTTAAGCTAGAATTAAGAGGTTGTTTTGAGCTTGGAAACCAAACTTTTATGTAATTTTGACACTAGGATGCTGCTACAAGTAGTTGGTGCACCCAAGATGAGGGAGAAGTATTTCCCTATGCCCGAGACTAGGGAGAAATCTAGGGTGGGAACTAAGATCAAGGTGGAAGTCAAATTAGTTCTCTATCTTCTAATCACTTCTCTAAATTGCACTAAGCCTAATTCATTGTTGATTCTTCTCAAAATGACCTATAAGTATAAAAATGCAATAATGAATACTTACAAAATAAAGGTTGTAAGGGGAAGTTGTCTCAATCCACCCCCTTTTGCCATTCAAGCACAAATCTACATGGCATGTAAATATTGGCATACAAATAAATCAAATGACTATGTTAAGAAATCATGCTAGTTTAAATCATAAACAACAATTATATTTAACTATGATGCAATATAAGAATGATAACTAGGTGCTATGTACAAGGTGACAAAAATTCATCAAATGATAATAAAAATTGACAAATGTGAATGAATAGATAACTAAGATACACAAACTACCCAATTAGTTTGGTGTAAGAATGATCAAATATGAAAAAGTTACTAAAGAATTTCCAACACTAGTTTTTTGATGGCTCACAATGGTGAAGGGTGAGAAAAAAAGCAATCAAATGGAAGCCCACTAACTTAAAAATATTTTAAAATTAAAATAAATAATGACAACAATATCTTATTTTTATTTTTAATAAAAAATAATATAGAATATAAGCTAGAAGGTCATGTAACTTCAATAGAGTTATAATGGGATAAGGAAATGAGAAGTTAAATCTAATAGATATATACTAACACAAAGTGATAAAAACACAATGAAACTAATACATGAACTAAATCATAATGAACAAAAACTTTTTTTTGTATTTTGATGAAAGCACAAGTTAAGATGTCCTAAAACCACAACAAGGTTAGAGGAGGACGAGAGAAGGGAAATATAAATAAAATGACATCAGGGATGGATGAGGATGGTTTATGGATGTCCTGAGAGGGTGCTTATATGTATTAGACAATAAAATATGGTAAAAATCAAACTCTTGAAATCAAAATCCTACATTAGCTATTATAAAAACTCAAAAATAGCATACAACAATGTAAATATTTGATTGTAGAGGATGTTGTGGGGATCATAAACACGCTTATGGTTTCATAGGAATAATTTCCATCCTTATCAATAATTTAAGCTCAACCATACCAAGCACATAAAAAAGGTCTCCCCTTCTTACTATTGGGCTACCTAAATCCCATGAAAAACCATTACTCCTAGTAAAGGGGAAGGGTAAGAAAGAAAATTCCAAACCCCATATGCTACCAAAATTGCTAGGTAAAATCCATAATTAGTAATTGTGCTTGCAAGTACATAAAGACATTCCAATCATTATAGAAGAGGAAAGGGGAATGACTACTGAAGAGGAGTAAGAAGTGTTAGGTTTACAAACAAAGTGCAAGATCACATTTATTATGCAAGAGGTGGAGGGATGTCTACACAAGAGGAGCAAGAAAAAGGGTTGGCTTCACAAATAGAATGAAAGACCTTAGTTATTGTGCAACTTTCTACATGAAAACCACAATTATTTTTGTGTGAGTTGAGCAAGATATCCTATTTGTTGTGCCAAAGTTAGAGGTTATCATACACATAAAGGCAAGGTACCCTTAATTGGTTTTTATTTAAAAAGGATAAGGAAGGAAAATAAAATATTCACATATGACCTCAAACATAATATAATTTACAAACACTAAAGAGTTGAAATATATAGAAGATAGGAACTTGGCACAATTAAAATAAATTGAGTACCTCAAGGCTTAATTGGCACAAATAAAATCCAGGGAACAAGCCATAGAGGCAAATTACAAGCTCCTCAAAAGAATGCCTTAATACTGTGGAATCTATGAAGGATTAATGGCGTCTACTTAATTCAACACAAACAAAGAAAATAATGAGAAAAATTAGAATGAGATTTTGAAGAAGAGGGTAGCTAAAAGTGACAAAGAAACTAATACACTAAATAAGAAGGTAGAGGAATTTGTCATTAGCAAGGAAAATTATTAAGTGTAGATCACTTGCAAAGGTCTTCACATTGCACTTGAGAGAATGTTGGTGCATCTACTAGCTATGCAAGGTATTTTTAGATCTTCCTTTTGATTTAAATAAACTAAGAGACTTTTGCAAAATTTACTTTTTTAGGTGTCATGAGGAGAGAGACCAAATTTGTGAATTATATCAAGATGGTTACATTATTTCTATGGGAAAAATAGAACCCTAATCCCTTTGTCAATGAAATATAATTATGGGTATATTTTTCTTACCACAAAATAGAAGTAAAGACATTGGAGGAGATGATATGATATGGTAATGAAGAAGCCAATAAAAAAATTATGGTAAGGATAGATTTTCCCAAACCTAAGGAAATTACTAAAGATTAAAAATCATTTGATGAGAAGTGGTAAATTAGAAGTAAATCTTAGAGTCGATAGGTTTTTGGCTATTAGGGATGTAAGTGTGGTGGTTATGCAGATTGGAAAGTAATCTTTACTTGGATGCATGACAAGATGATATAAAATGCTAAGAATAATAAAATGTAAAGATCCCTTTGTCCAAATAATTGTGGGTTATAATGGAAATATTTGAGCTCTATAAAGAATCTATAGACTAACTTGAATTTTATTGGATAAGGTTGATATTTTATCATCTTCTCCTCTAACTTATCCAATTCCAAATTGGAACTTGATTAATAATGGTGTCAAAGTCAATAAATAGAAATAAATTCTTGCAAAACAAGGTTATCACTTAGTTTCAGGCTAGTTGCCTAGAGATCCTTATGATTTCATGGTAGTTTTCCTATTGAACATGACGGGAATACATAAAACACTTTCAGTTGCACAACTAATTTATGAGCCTTGATAGTGTAGAGGATTGTTAAAAATTTCCAACTTTATATATTTCAATTAAATGAGAGATGGTGATTTTATATTTTAGCATTGATTGACAAGAATTATCTTCTATGGTGTCAAATTCTTGTATGAATTTTGAAAAGGAATCATCTTGAATATGTTGAGGAATTTTTATTTTTTTCCTTTGAATGCTCTCATGCAAAATTATATAGATCAATTTTTTATCACTTCTACAAATTTGCTTTTTTTTCAAGATCCCTAGCCTCTCAATATATCACTTGCTAATTATTTTCATGATTTCCTTGCATCTATTCATATACTCTTATATGAATCTATGTTAATTGTTGCATGCTCAACATGACAACTTGTAAATATGTAGTTTTTCAACATATTTATGTTGAACACCGGAATCGGGTGTGAATCGATATTCTCTTAAACCACTTAATCATTTAAGAATTCAATCCTCATAGTATAGTCAACTTACAATAATGAATGAAAGCATGAAAACAACAAACACCAACACCCTGTAAATGTTGCTTACTTTATCAAAAACAAACAACATCAAATAACACACGAACACAAAATTTTTACGTGGAAAACCCAAAATGGGAAAAACCACGATGAGGATTAGCTCACAGTATATTGTAACCGATTATAGTATATTACAGAAGTGTTCACTACAGGTGGACTCATTTCCCACTGAAAGATAAAATAAATAGAAGAGATTATAGCACACAACCAAGCTTTGAACTATTATAATTGTATCTTACATATGCATGAAATACAGTTCCAATGAAGTTCAAAATACAGACTTTACACACTTCATATTGATCTGACTTAATACTTTGCTTTTCTCTGCACTTTCTCTATATTCATACAATTTTCATCCACATACTCTTATCACATGTCTCTCTCTTAAAAACATTGAAAAAGATCCTTCATATATATTTGCTTCACCAGAAAAATCAATTAGGTTAGCCTAATTAGATGTAATAATCAAAATGTAGCTTGTTGTCTCAATATACATACATACACGCTTCGTGCCAAGATTCAAACCCATAAAAAATTGGCATAGGTCAACATGGACCTAAAATAGAACTCACATAATAGATCAACTCATAATTAAACTCTACAAAACATAAAAATCATTAGGTCGGCACCAGTAATGACCTAATATAAAAAAAATCCAGTTGTACACCCACATTCGAACACGTAGACCTCCAACCTCTATGAAATTTGGAATTTACATGCTACTAAAAACTGTCAAAATCTCTACAACTCTGCAAAGCTAGATTCTAATATGTGGAGAAGTGTGGATTCATTAAATACATGTACCAAACCAGAAAATGCTTATAACTACAAGTTTGAACTTTTGTTACTCATAATTTCCACACCAGGAGCCAAAACAGGATGAAACTATAGAATTAGGTTCCTATACCAACCAACAAAATTATATTAGAAGTGCAAAGCAAGATCTTAATCAACGGACCAATATGGACCCAAAAACTAGATGTTTGTACACAAAATTGACCTATATTGAGACTTAGTCAATTTCTATACTAACCACTTTCATCGAATCAAACCTCCTTGAAAAATTATCTTTCATAATCATCCTCAAACATGTTCAATCCATCCAAAATGATCTGCACAATGGTCTTCATACTGAAATACACTTTTGACATCAATGTCAACACTGCAATACATAATTGTACACCTTGTGCTCATCCCACATGCTCATGTTGCCAACAGATGCATCAATGACAAACTCCTTATTCTTCCAACAAGTTACACTTTTAATGAAAAGGTCACAAGTATTAAAATGTGAGTGTGATTACTAATAAGAATAATAGGGAAAATATAGACCACATGCATTCAATGAATGAAATTGTTGTAAATATTTTTATCCATTGATATTATTATAGTCGAATATAGATTTAATCGAATTCAATAAATATTTTTGATCATTAAATACTAAATTGTTAGATGGAGTAGAAACCACATAATGAGTGACTAATAGGGGAAATCATTGACAATATTTATCTTTTTTTTTTTGTAGTATCACCAACAATAAAACATTATCATCAAATTCATACTCCAAATAGAAAGAGAAATAGGTTAGGAAATTTGTGTAACATGTGACATGCTAATCATGCAAAATATAAATTTTATAATTATTTAAATACACCACTCACAAGAATTTGTGAACATGATAATCTTACATTTTCCTCCTCATCTATAAATTGGCATACCTCCATCCTTTTAAGCATAGTTGTCATCCTTTTCTCCACACCCCCCTCATTATCAAATATACTCATAACAAACTAGATTTCATTTATTGATTCATTTTTCAAGAGGGTAACATGGATAACTCTCTCTTTTTCCATGTATTTTCTAGTAAATCCCTTCTTAGATAACTTTGGTTTTTAACATAGTGTTCAATTTGATTCATGTAAATGCCAATGATCCATAGATTTTTTGCTTATTTAATGCCTTCTTCTACTTAGTGTGGGGCCTCAACTCCTCTTTGGGATGGGTGGGCTTCCATGCAATTTATTCCCATGTTTGTTAAACTAATATAGAGACTAAAATAGTTTCCCTCACATATTGTGTAGTTCCTAGTGAGAGCAAACAACACTATCACAATTTTTAAGCAAATTTGTTGGAATAATTTTATAGTCCCCTATATACTACATGTAAAAATTCACGTAGCATTTCACATTCTCTCACAAAATTCATGTAAAATTTAATTCATGTATTCCTATGTGGTTGCATTTAAGTGCAACATGTTTATTTAGTAAATTCAACATCATTGGATACATGAAATAAAGAAAAATATTAGTTACACCAATATGTGTCAATTTTATGGTGACACATTGAGAAAAAGTAGATCACTCTTCATCTGAGTCACTTTTATCCTATTTAAAGGCATTTTTTTTTACTAGATAAGTAGGGAAGGGCCCTAATCCCATGGTTATAGCAATAGACAAAAGGAAACAAAAAAAAGGTGGGCAACAACACCACTAGCAAACGAAAAAACAACAACAATATTATTTCGCAACCCGACTTTTAACATAGTAACCATAGTCCATCCAATACTAATAAAAAATAGTAAGTTTCTAGAAGCATAGTTAGATCTACGTAAACCATTAAATAAGTCCACAGTGTCCCAGGTGGTATTCCACTAAATCATAGCCATAATAACATAACAGTCTAAGAGATTAAAACAAAAGGACAAAAAATTCATAAAAAACAACAAAGCAGCAACACAAAGCCATTAGTTGGCTTTCTTCAACAAGTCCCCATGTTTCTTATAATTAATAAGTTCAATTTTATGTATGAAATTATTCAACATAAATAATTTCTTAAATGAGAACATAAACATTCAATAAAAAATAAATATATTATATTTTTAGGTCCTCTCCCATTAAAAGGGAGAGATACATTAAGAACACCACATCTTATGGTCATGTTGAAACTGTGTTGTTCCATATGATACATACAAAAGAAAACAAAATCTTTAGCAATAACTAATCACCATTTCATACAAGTAAAATTATACATAATGTAAGTATATGAAGAGAACATATAATTGAGGACCAAAAACCACTTCTACATGAAGCAAGTACTTAACATTTTCATCTGTGGGAAATCTAACTCACATCAAGGAGATGATAGTGAAGTTGAACCAATCAAGGTGTCCTCTCCATGATGTTTTCTTAGCTCTAAAAAATATAGCATCACGTATTAATACAAGAAATTATATTTAATAATAATTCATGGCTTGTAAAGTATGTCATTCATCTTACCCTTTGTATAGTTGATGTACCATTGGATTTTATCAAATGATTCAATATCTTTACAAGTATCAATGTCTTTAAAGAGTGGGAAAATGTCTCATGATCGTCAACCTATGTTAAAAATTGCGAGCATTATGAATAAGAATAAATTGAAGATACAAGTTGTAAGACATAAATTACATTTAATCCCATTTAAGATCCAATTGAAATAACTAAATGCATGATAGAAAGATTGCCACCATTTTTCAGGCCTTTGTGAATTCTTTGCACTGTGATTGACTTGTATATTATTGGCTATCTTGTGACAAAGAGATAATATATTCATATAATTGGCCACATCACACAATAATTAATGCTATACTAACCAAGAAATAAAAAAGAATTATCATATCATTTTTATGTTGTGAATGTATGTATTCATTAGAATGCAATGATCATCATAACTAAGAACCATCCTATAACTTCAAAACAATGTCATTTAAAATGATGTATCATGAAGTAGGGTAAGATTATTTAACTTATCCTAATACATTAAAACTAAAATGTGTAAACTCAAAGCTCTAATTATGTATCAAGAACCCTTGACCATATTAGGATATGGAACCAAATCCATGTTGATTTTATACATAAATGACATAAGAAAGTTGAGTTGTTGTTGCATTACATAATTTGGAGCTCTTAAAGGATGTGAAACTTTGGTGTAAGATGAAATACCTACAAAATATGAGTTGATAAGTGGGTTCAAAAATTTTATTTTGTTACCTACACAACTCTTTAGCCACAAAATATTATTCTACAACAACTAAAGAGATACATGTACAAGATCTTAACTTGCTACATAGTTGCTATTTGTATACTATAATTCCTTTGTTGTATTAAAAGATAGATAAACAAAAAGTATAGGTTTATTGTAAACTAACTTAAGAATATACTCAAGAATTATGTATGGGCCTTATAAATCCAAGTATCCAGTTGGTATGCAACACTCTTTAGTTGGGTATTATGAAACAACACAAGAAAGCTACCCAAAAAGTGAAGAGAAATTATGTTGTAACCTAAGAGTATTTGATAATAAATTTAAAATCTTACAAATTTAAGACTTCAATTGATCAATACCAGCATGATGAGACTATTCTTGACCTACCTAGCCATAGTTAGAGTTTTTCCTAGGTTTAACAATACCACCATCTTATCCTATTGTACAAGTGATGCATGCCCAATATTCACTCTAATAGTAGGTATAGTAAAATTAAGTAGGTACAACAAGGATCCTAGATTAACTTTCAAAAAACACCACCTATTCTTGCAATTGTGAGTTGCATAACTTCAACTTGTAAGTGAGTGTGACCAATGTCATTAGTATAGATTAACTACACCTGATCCATATGAATTTGAGACATATTTAAGGCACTAAGCATCAATCCCAATAAGATCATTCACTATAAACAAAGACAAAGAAGCCATTAAAATTGACATTCTAAATCATGAAAGTTTGTCAAACCTCTTATCCTATTGGGAGAGTGGTGTTGCATTGATGTGGAATGGTGACCTTTTCCCAATCCCTTAGATTATGAGCTTGTTCCAATCAGTTTTACTAAAAATAGCTGATGAAACCATCAAGAGATATGTGATAAAACATGATTTAAATGCTAAATTAACATGATATATGCTAAGATGATTGATATGGGTGCATGCAAAGCTATTCTAAATGTATGCAAGCTTCAAAAGATTAAAATTTTAATTATAAAATATGCTAAATGTATGCACCTATGTTATCATGAAAGCCATTAATAGATGCTTTAAGCTAATTAATGCAATTAAAATGAACTAAAAGATGTTAAATGTGTGCTAAATATGAGTGCAAGTGAAAATGATTTTAACAGAATAAGTTTGCTCTTAAAAGATGGATCCATTTGTCTCCAAATAGTGACCTATTTATAGGAAAGCAAATGAAAAATGAAGGGCTAAGATTGAAAAAACTAATCAATGGTCAAAAAGGAAAGAAGATGGAGGCATGGATCATGGATTCTCACCAAGTGATGAGAATCGATGATGAGATTTAATCAAGGGTTCTCATTCCTTCAAACAAACACACTTTTAACTTGTACAAGAGGTCACAAGTTAACTTGAACAAGAAGTTTTGAGTTAACTTACACATGAAGTTTTGAGTTAACTTGCACATGAAGTTTTGTAAGAATATTCCCTTTTTCAAATGAGTGAGGAGAAAGAATATTCTTTGGAATATTCTCATGGGTGAGGAAATAGATATTTTGCAAATTAAAACAAAGTTTAATTGTGCAAAAAGGGAAGGGATATTCCATGGGAATATTCCCCTTTTAGAAGAACGTGCAAAGGAGGAATATTCCCTTGCAAGTGGGGGGGATTAGATTAATTAGTAATTGATAATTAAACAAAGGTTTAATTATGAAATTAGGGTAATTTCATGATATTCATTAAATAAATGATTTAATGAAAAAGGGGATAGTGATATGATATTTAATTAAATAACTTAGGGTTATTTAATTAAATAAGAGGACTTAGGGATTTAAATTAAATAATTAGATTTATTTAATTTAATAGGACAAAGTGTTAGCATGAAAGGGGATGAATTAACCTAATTAGGTCAATTAGATTAATAGATGAAAATGATATAATTAATTAAATAGCTAGGCTAATTTAACCAATTAAGCGAAAAGAGGATGGGTTTTAGGATGAAATGATGTTAGTTAGCCAATTTGATCCATCGAGATATTTTTAGGTGTCTACATTTTGCCCCTCTTTAAAGCAATGTACTCGTTGCAATGGTTCAAAGACTGATGCTAATTTTGATGTTGATGACGATGCAAAAACAAATATCGATGATCTCTTTGAGATGTTGATAGCCAAGGTAAAGTTGATTGATCTGATTGATTGATTGATGACATTGTTGAGGATTCACAACAATGCAAGGATTGTGTTGAATAACACGATTGATAAGGAACGATATATCCCAATGATGGTTGATTTGATAGATTTGATCAAGATTTGCTAGCAAGGCTAGGAACAAAATTTGCTAGATGATTTGATATTGATATAAAGATGGTTGTTTTTTTTCCCCAATGTACTTGTTGCATTGGTTCAAAGATTGATGCTGATTTTGATGTTGATGATGATGCGGAAATGAATATCGATGATCTCTTTGAGATGTTGATAGCCAAGCTAAAGTTGATTTATTTGATTGATTGATTGATGACATTGTTGAGGATTCACAACAATGCAAGGATTGTGTTGAATAGCATGAGGATTGATAGGGAACGATATATCCCAATGATGGTTGATTTGATAGATTTGATCAAGATTTGCTAGCAAGGTTAGGAACAAAATTCGTTAAATGATTTGATATCGATATAAAGATGGTTGGTTACCCCCTCGAGAGATTGATCAAAAAAATGAAATGTGTTCCGATCGAGCTCATGATAGGTGAAATCAGAATTATGCTTAAGATGTTGATATTTCAGGTTGCTTTTGAGTTGAAGAGCTACAACGTTTTAGATTGTTGAGCTGAAGATGATATAGATTCCCCACTTTGCCCAACGAAAGAGGGATTGCTACTGTGCGAGCTCAGATATTGATGTAGACAAATTTCAGGATGTATAGACAGTCATTAGCCATGGATAGCCTCATGTATATTTTGATATATCACACATATTCGATACTTGGATAGAAATGTTAGTAAAGACAGGAGAATAAGAAAAATAAGATGGATGGATTAACCATTGATTTTGAGATTGATTCAAAAGTCCAAAAAGCCTATGATCTACCGAGACTTTATTAGATATGGTGATGAGAGATGCATGATGATGATGATTTTCTCATATCTTGGGATTGAGATTTTTCTTCATTCCTTATTTTTGATATAACACATAGACATGATGCATCAAGGTATTGAAAACCAGGATGTCATTGTATCTAGTGTAATAGACTTTGACTCTGCAAAAAAATAGGATAGTTTTTGTTCACATATTGACATACGAAAACCTCATTGGAATGTAGGTCAAAAGCTTAGAATATATAAGACCAAAGCATATGCAATAGTCAACAATGTACTCCAAACAACTTTCCAACACACAACTAAACAAGTATGTGCCGAGATTATTTTACAAGAATACCCACAAGCACAGTAAATGAAATATAATGATCGATGCCCCATTCCTTTCTCTCTAAATAATTTTTATAGACATCATCGAGAAGTCCTTAGAATGGTTCATTAAGATAAATCGGAAGAAAAGATCAAAGACAAATAGTCAATGTTATCTATATCTCTTGCCAGTTTAAATATAGCTAAGGTGATCCCTGATACTGATGTCCATCGCAGGAAGGATGTATCCTAGGACATGTTGATTAGGATGAGATGTGTGATAAGCCATTGATACAAACTCCACTGACATGTTTACCTATGATCTAGACTTTAGATTTTGACACTTAGGTTCTCACTTTACGACTTGCGATACTTGGTTTCTACTTGTTTTGTCAAAGGTTGAAGGCGATGATTGATTTATTATGGATGAAGGTTTGTTTCAGGTGAAAGTGAAATGGGATGGATGGTTTTGGATTTTTTTGAATATTTTAATGTTTTGAGGTTATTTTTTGTATTTTTGAGTTGTTTATGTGAATGTTTTTGGTTTCCGGATATTTGAGGTTGTTTAGGGTTTTTGAATAGTTTCTAATGTTTTTGGATTTTCAATTTTCAAATGTTTTTGGATTTTTTTTAAATTTTTTGAATGTTTAAGGGTTTTTCGAGATTTTGACCAAGAACCTAACCTAAAAGACTATCTTAGGGGCCTCAAGGGCTTATCAAATATGAGCCTTGCCTATGTTATACACACAGAGACCACGTAGTTTGACTGACTTAACTTATTTAACAATGAGAAATGAACAATTGACAAAATTCCAGTTTATTATGACAAACTCCTAAAAGACTAACCTAGGGTGTCTCGGGGGCATATCAATGATGGCCTTACCTACACTCAAGCTCAGAGACCCATAGTTCGACAAGGGTACTATTTTTTATTTTTGATGTTTGACCTTTTTAGGTATTTTGATGTGTTTTGGATGTTTTAGATTTTGACTTTACAATATTGTGAATATTTTTGGATTTTAGTTGTACAGGATTTTGCAAATGTTTTTGGATTTTAGCTATACTAGATTTGGCAAATGTTTTTGGATTTTAGTTGTATAGGATTTTGAAAATGTTTTTGGATTTTTTGATGAATGTTTTATGAATGTTTTTAGGATTTTTAAGAGATTTTGAGGTAAATGATACCTATATCACGATGTCGATGTTCACATTATGAGGTATAAGACATGGATCAAGATTTATTCGAAAAAAAGAGTGCAATAACCTATCCCCAGTGTCTATCAATGCTTCATAGATTAATGAACAAACCAAGATAGCCAATGTATATGCGAAGAGTTTGACAAAGTTTTATCATGCTAGATATGGGGTATGGGACTTCATGAGAAAAAATGATAAAGAACTAGTCAGAAGTTTACCATGAGTAGAGTTGAAGTATACGCCGAATCTTTGTCAAGATCAAGATAAAGTGAAATATCTGGATGAATCTGTATTGGATGGATGGAGGGAACATTGGATTTATCATGACAAGGATGAGATGCTTTTGTCTGAGAAGGATCATATAGACGCTCGGTTCTACTCATGATGCCTGTTTGTAGGGTTTTCATCATGGTACTTTAATGTAGAGGCCACTATCATAGCATGCCAATGATATCCTGCTTGAAGAAGCTTATTTGCTAAGATATGGGCACTTGAATGCAACCTTGAAGAACTTTGATCTGCCTTGTGGATGCCAGAATTAACCTTGTCTATGTGCGCACATCACGATAAAGTGCCTTGAAAATCCTTATGATGAAGAGTATCTGCCAACACACAATCAATGCGAGAATTGGATATCATGAATGGAGTGGACGGTGTCATGTATGAAGGAATATGAGATGGATTGGTGGATGGTTTGGAACCTTTGACTCTCCAAATTTGGGAAGATGAGCAATGATGGGTGGGAACACAGGTTTTCATGGAATTAGGACCAACCACTAGATATACACCATTCCTTGCTTGAGAATCTTGTTTTTGTATTGGAGGACACTTATGATGGATACATTTCCCTTTTTGATTTTTCCCCATAGTTTCTTTGACTAATGGAGTATCTTTGGGATGATTTTCTTTATTTTTCTTTGGTATCCATTTGTATTTTCTTTGTCCTTTTTGCTTTACTACTTTGTTTTCCTTGATGATCTTTGCCTTATTTTGATAGGAATTCTTCTTTTTATGTTGGTCCCAATTTGTGTATGAGATGATGGGTAAATTCCAACTCATGATACAGCTAGTTGTAGTGTTGACAATATTTTTATAATAAGGATTTTGCGTGCCCCATATGTTGATGTTTGTTGTAGACAAGATTTCCCTCGGCATTGTGAAGGTATTATCAATACCTAATCCTTTGCCATGATAATGTATCCTTTGATCCCTAGCCACTAATATGACTTGTCATGAACACATGATATTGCTATGGGTTCCTGTTGTTTAGGAATATGAACTGTTTGCTCTGGTTCTATGAAATCATTTTTTGTTGATACTACTTCAAAAGATGTTTGTTTTGACTCAAAAGATGTCGATGATTCATAATCATTGTAAGAATCGAGAATCTCGATCGTTGCTTGCTCTTGTGTAGGAATATCAAGAGTGGGAGACTCTTGTTTTGGATGAAGAACGTTTATATGTCCATCAAAAAGAAACATCTCAAGGGTAATATCAGGGACATATTTGGAGTTTAAAATGGTTTGGAAGATGTTCCTTAGCTCTTGGAAAAAGTCTGGGGATAGGGTTTCTTGATCTTAACTCGATTCAGAGTAACTTTTGTTATCCTCAAGAGCCTCCTCTTGACATGATCCTTGGGTGGATGATATATCATCGGTAAAGGACTCTTTGCAATAGTTTGGGGGTTCAGGTGTAACAAGGGATATTCCTAGCTTGTTTGGAACTTCTTCAACATTCCCAATCATTGAGTCATATGTGGGAGAGATATCACAATATGATATCCACTTGATGTCATTATGGTATAAAATATTGCTAAAACTTGTTGATAGTTTTGGACTTTGTTTTAAAATAATATCTTGATGTATGTTTGATTCCTCATGTTGTGATGAACAAATATGTCCCACCATGGTATCATGGGTACCCACCATGGTATCATGGGTATGGTTTAAATTATTTGAGGTTGATGCCTTTCCTATATCTTTTGCTTTTGTATGACCTGACATAGGGTTTTTGTAAATTTTTAGATTTTCATTCCCAGAATTTTGATCGACATCAATGTCTCCTTGTTCAATAAGGTCTTTATTAGATGTTTGAGCCTAAAACAATTTTGTGTGTTATGACCTTTGTATTAGTGAAATTCACAAAAATGACCGTCTCTATAGCTATGAGGTTTGACTTGTGGCTATTGATAGTTCGATAAATCTAGGAGTGTGATAAGATTAGACTATATCAACCTCTTCAAAACATCCTCCATAGGTTCCCCCAAGTGAGTGAATTGTCGTTTAGAAGCATTGTTTGTTCTTTGTGGCATATGTTGAGTATTTGTAGCATTGATTGTTGTTTAATTATTTGGTGATGGCATGTATGGTTGTTGTGTGTTCATGATTTGGGTGTGTGCTTTCCTAGGAGCAGTTAAGACCACCTTTGCATCAATAACACCAGCAGTAGTAATGTTCTTGTTGCTGGCCCAAAAGTGGGGTTTGTTGTTAGAACTAGTGGATGGGCGGTTGTCTCTATACGTTTGTGTGTTTCCATGTGAGATTAGAGCTCTCTCGATGTTAAGGGCCCTAGGGACAAGCTCATCGTAAGTGGTAATGCATTACATTTTTAAGTGGAAGGATAGATTTGGATCTAGATTTGCTATGATGATTCCCATGTTGTTCATTGGGAAAGGGCCACTTGCTCTTACTAGCTCTTTGTCTCCATCGTTGCAAGAAATTGGTGAAAGATTCTCCTTTTTTTTATCTAAGAGTATACAACTCTTCTAGGCTTACACTCACATCAAGATTGAAGGAGAAGTGATCTATGAATTTATCGATTATTTCTTGAAAATGTTTGATACCAGAAGGCAGTTGAGAAAATAAATCCATGGTAGGACATGCTAAACTTCGAGGGAAGATGCACATTAAATAAGAATCATTGTAGGCCACCTCCATACACATGAAGTTGAAATCTTTGACATGGTCCACATGACTTCTCCTCCCTTTGTATTTATCGAATTTGGGGATTTTAAAGCCTGGAGGGAATGGTACCATTGTGATGTTTCGATCAAATGGATAGGGACATAAGTTCTGTGTATGAGGCTTCTTTGTCTTGCACATCTGAAGGTCTTGCATTTCTTGTGACAACACTTTGAGTTGTGATGCTAGATCATCTTGTAGATTTGGTGGAGGAACATATGTTGGGATGCCATATGGGTTGTATGCAGGATTTTGATATGATGATGTGTTGTATGAGGTGTGTGGTGGCGTGGGATTTTGTGAAGGTGATTGAGGTGTTGATGTATATGTTTCTAACATGTTTGTATTGAAGATGCTTTGTTGAGGATTATAGTAGTAACTTTGTTGTTGTTTGTTGTTGTTGTTATTGGGCATATTGTTGAGCTAGTAAGGCTTCTTGTTTTTGTTGAGCCACAAGGGCTTGTTATTATTGTTGTGCCACTAGGTATTGTTGTTGGGCTTGTTGTTGTTTTTGTGCTACTAAGGTTGCTTGATGGGATTGTTGTTGTTGTGCTAAGGCTACTTGTTGGGCTTGATGTTGTTGTTGTGATAAGGATGCTTGTTGTGCTGCTAAGGTTGCTTGATGTGTTGCTATTTTTGGATGGCTTGTTGATAAGCCCGTTGTGCTTGCTACAAAGCTAAGGCATGTGCTTGGAATGTAGGATCAATTGGTTGGGACATTTGTGATGGGTTTTGGGTGTTGATATTTTGCACAGGTTGTGGGTTGTTGATGAGAGGTCGTGGGTTCTCTTGGTTTAATATTCCTTGTAGGATAGTGGATTGAGGTGGAGGAATGTAAGATTGAGGTCCCATTTGATTTTGCATGACGTGGGGGACCAAAGGGAAAGATGATGTTGCACCATTTGGTATTGCGATGGTAATGGAACATTCATGCCTTGTAACTGATTGAAAGGGTTCCCTTGATCGATGGGTAGGGCATTCCCTTATTTTTGAGGTGGGATAAAGGTATTACCTTGGTCAATGGGGTTCGTGACCAAGGGGTTGTTTTGATTTGGGTTGATGATAGATGGGTTTGATGTGGATGGTGGATTGACTTGAGTAGCTTGGGTAACCACTTGTTTCGATGTGTCGATGGGGTTTTTGGAACCACTTGTTAAGGGTTGACTTTGCATGAGAGTGTTAGCTTGCCCTTGTTGTCCTACTTGAGGCACTTGGTTCACATTACCTTATGAAACATTAGGCACACGGGGTATTTGTGGTGATGGATGAAGAAGTTTGCACTCGAAATGTTGAGGTTGTTGTGGTGTCATGGAATGTAAGTGGTTTGCCAAAGGTTGGTGTCCAAATTTTGTTTTGGGGAAGGTTGACGGTTAATGGAATGGTTGTGTTGTGAATACCCATAGTTGTTTTTGTTCCTAGACATGAAGTAAGATCAAGGTTGGTTCCTAGCCTATTTGCAAGACTAGATGTTAAGGCTTGACTTGGCACAAGGGATGGGGTTGGTTGAATTGTAGATTCGGTTAACCCTAGTGTCAAATTTTATGCGAGAAAAGTTGGATGATTTTGTTCATACTAAGGGAGTTCATCTTAAGTAAGTTGAAGTGGATTGTTTGTGACATTTTCTACCTCATATGGTCCTACTAGATCTTGGATTTGTTGTGCAGGGGTAACTTGACTTCTTGGATCAAACTCTTGAGGATTAGGATCACTGATGGTAGATGAGACTTTTGTTTTCTCCATGATTCTCTTATGTTGTGATCTTGTTGTTACCATAAATTGTGGGTCACCTATGGGAGAGTTATGTTGAGATTTGTAATGTTTAAACTCTCTACTTGACTCAAATCTAGGTAAAAGGGATGCGCTAAGTCATTTTGGAGAAATGATGATAATGGGGGATGAATAGATGAATGATAAGGAAAGTGATCTTTGCAAGCATTTGGGACAACACTTTTGAATTAAGAGTTTGATGTTTTGATGTTTAGATAAAGGATGTTTATGAACTTGTTTATCTTTAGGGTAGACTCGTGACCTTCAAGATAAACCAGTTCAAAGATGATAACCAACTTAACTAAATGCATGGAAAATGATTCATTTCACATACAAAGTAGCTAAGTTAGGGGTTGTTTTGATAGATGTCTAATTCAAAGAGTGTCAGTGTGTTCAACATTTTTGTAAAGTTTGGTGAAGTGAAGGATAAAATATGATTAAGGATGGATGGAATGTTTGACCCAATGTTAACCTAGAATAAACCTTTGTTTTCCAAGACCAAGGTAGTGAGAAACATGCTATACCTCTAAAATGATAATATTCCAAGAACTCAATGATTTTGGAAATAGGACCCAATGATTTTGGTAAAGTGAAACTCAATGATTTTGTATAATGGAACTCAATGATTTTGGACTTAATGTTTTGAAATGTTTTCCTCATATGATAACGGGTGTAAGGTTTGGTTATTCCACCGAAGTGATCAGATGCCAAATGGTCATGTGGGGTTCAATTTGTCAATTTATCTTGCTTAAGTGAGTTTCTTTCTATCACAAACACTTGTCTTGATTATTTTTTTCAAACTAAATGTCTATGTCAAAAAAATCATAAATTCCACAAGGTCCATTTTGTGAAAAGGATGAAGTTCAAGGCATAGTTGCTTATATTGACTTTGGGAAGTATGGATTGAGATATAAGTCAATATATTTATAAATCTCTAAGGATAGAAATCCTTAGGACAAGCATTAATATCAAGGCTTTTTTTAAAAGGTATCCATACTTAGACCAAAGGGTTTGGAATTTTGAGGAAGAATTTGTTGATGTTTGTTTGTAATGTTTTGGAACCAAGAAAAGTATTAAACTGACTCACAATAATTTTCCACCTAGGTTGAAATGGACATACTTGTTGAGTCCCCACTTGGATTTCTCCAAACACTAAAATGATGTGAATAGTTAGAGATTTGGTGAAAGTGGCTCCCCTCCACGACACACACTTCTGAGGACCACTAAATCTCAAAATCCTGAAGATCCAAAGATCCTAAGGATTTTACTGTTTCAACAATGAATAGTACAAATGTGGGGCAGCTTCAGAATGATCGTTCTTTCACCAACAAGCATTAAGGATTTTTGGTAACTAAACAATTTGGCTCTTAGTAACAAACCAAGAACACTCAACTGTATACACCCTCGCTTTATCACTTAAGGCTCTTACTACCGTTCTCGTTCCACTTAAGGCATGGTACTAGGTGCAGTATGTTATACAATCCAAGATAGAAGGCACTTTATCATGATTTCCCAACCTTTAATATAGCCCACTGGTAAACATGCTTGCAAGAACTTGCCTACGACTTTCCCATTGCGGGGTGTGTCTCATAGTAAGTCCTCTTTTAAGGGTGACACAAAGAATAAAGGTGTACTTAAGTATTCCTCTTCATCTAAGATCGCACGAAGTGTAAGGGGATTGGATACGTGCTATAAGTGCACACAAACAACGAAGTAGACTTAGAGTGTTTCTCTTCACCCAAGATTGCACGAAGCGCAAGGGGATTGGATACACACCACAAGTGTGTCACACCAAAGAAATCACTCATTCATTTTAACCTCTAAAGCTAAGATGAGTTCATTTTATGCACTAAATGAAATGTTAAGCTGTCTTGTTCAATTTTAAAACCCAAAAGACAATGATGAGTTGAGGGTTCAATTTTAGTCTCGTTTGAGTGTTATTTTTAAACCCAAATGAAAAATAGTGAGGTCCTAAAGCATAAAATGAAAAGAATATGAAATTGGGTTATAATTTCCCCAAAGCGTCAAATGTTTGTTACAATCATAATATTTTAAGATGAGAATGCTTCTTCACTTTGCCTTGTATCGTCCAACCTGCAAAACCTAGTTAGTCTAAAAACCAAAACAAGAAGTTAGAGACATGTTAAAAATTAGATGAAATCAAAAATTTAAAGCACATGTCAAAATTTAAAGCAAATGTGAGGTTGTTTGGTTCAATTTTATCCAACTTTGAAAGCTAATTCATTTTATCCTTTCAAGTGTTTGAGAAACATTTTTAGAAAATTAGATTATAACAACTTGAGATAATGACAAATTTCTCGAATCTTGATCAATTTTAAAATCGTAAAATGTTTTAGAAAGCTAAACATGAGATCTTCAAAACCCAACAACATTTCTACAAGATTAGTCATATATAATTCATTAAAAATTAAGGAAAATCACGCATTTAAGAGATTAAACCTAAAATTTAAAAAAAACACTCAAAATTAATAGACAACAACTTGAGATAATGACAACTTCCTCAAATATTGATCAATTTTGAAATTGTAAAATGTTTTGGAAAGATAAACATAAGATCTTCAAAACCCAACAATCGTTTTGGAAGATTAGTCATATAGAATCCATTAAAAATTAAGGAAAAACATGCATTTTAGAGATTAAACCCAAAATTTCTCCAAAAACACACAAAACATTAAAGTTTTCCCTCCTTCTAGTGCCAAAATGTGACCAATCTCATTAGTATAGGTTAACTACCCCCGATCCATATGAATTCGAGGCATATTTAAGCCACTAAACATCAATCCAAATAAGACATTTATTGTAAACAAAGACAAAGAAGCCATTAAAACTAACATTCTAAATCATGAAAGCTTGACAAACCTTTAATCTAAGACATTGAAAATTATCCTATTGGGGGAGTGGTGTCACATTAATGTGGAATGGCGCCCCTTTCCCAATCCCTTGGATAATTAGCTTGTTTCAATCAATTTTATTGAAGAAAGATGATGAAACCATTGAGAAATATGTGGTAAAACATGATTTAAATGTTAAATTAACATGATATATGCTAAGATGATTGATATGGATGTATGAAAATCTATTCTAAATGTATGCAAGCTTCAAAAGATTAAAATGCTAATTATAAAATATGCTAAATGTATTCACCTATGTTATTATGGAAGCCATTAATGGATGATTTAAGCTAATTAATGCAATCAAAATGAACTAAAAGATGTTAAATGCGTGCTAAATAAAAGTGCAAGTGAAAGTGATTTTAACAACATAAGTTTGTTCTTAAAAGATGGATCCATTTGTCTCCAAATAGTGACCTATTTATAGGAAAGCAAATGAAAAATGAAGGGCTAAGATTGAAAAAGGTAATCAATGGTCAAAAAGGAAAGAAGATGGAGGCATGGAACATGGATTCTCATCAAGGGATGAGAATCAATGATGAGATTTAATCAAAGGTTCTCACTCCTTCAAATAAACACCTTTTAACCTGTACAAAAGGTCACAAGTTAACTTGCACAAGAAGTTTTGAGTTAATTTACACATGAAGTTTTAAGTTAACTTGCACATGAAGTTTTGTAAGAATATTCCCTTTTCAAATGAGTGAGGAGAAAGAATATTCTTTGGAATATTCCCATGGGTGAGGAAACAAATATTTTGCAAATTAAAACAAAGTATAATTGTGCAAAAGGGAAGGGATATTCCCCTCTTGGAGGAATGTGCAATAGAGGAATATTTCATTGCAAGTGGGGGAGATTAGATTAATTAGTAATTGATAATTAAACAAAGGTTTAATTATGCAATTAGGGGAATTTCATGATATTCATTAAATAAATGATTTAATGAAAAGGGGGATAGTGATATGATATTTAATTAAATAACTTAGGTTTATTTAATTAAATAAGATGACTTGAGGATTTAAATTAAATAATTAGATTTATTTAATTTAATAGGACGAAGTGTTAGCATGAAAGGGGACGAATTAACCTAATTAATCAATTAGATTAATAGATGAAAATGACATAATTAATTAAATAGCTAGGCTAATTTAACCAATTAAGTAAAAAGATGATGGGTTTTAGGACGAAATGATGTTAGTTAAATCCAATGTGATCCATCGAGATATTTTTAAGTGTCTACAATGAGTATATATCCTGCTTACTCAATATTGTCATGTTAAAAAATGTGGTTTTGTTGGTGTTTATAATCGATTCTTTAATGACCTCTAAAAGTTAGCCATACCTTACGTTCAAGGACAATGGGAGGTTGGAAAACGAACATGAAACTCCTTTTTATGTTAAATTTTCTCAACACTTTAGGCTCTGCAAAACCCAAGTGGATTCCCCTTATGGTATCATTGTAAGATATGCTCTAAGACCTCTAAATGATACCTAGCAAATAAAATCTCACATATTATTGCAAGGATTTATAAATATTCTCATGAAAACATCAATTATCCTTGTAAACATTTATATCCTTGTACGAGAAGGTAAACTTATTATAAATAACTTAAATTTAGCTTATGATTTGTCATTTTAATTCAGTTTTGAGACTTGAGAGGGAGTATTTTAATCACATTGATGTTTATTTAGGGCTACACAGTTCTTGAGTCATGTAAATTTCTCTTCACAACAAACTAACACATTTAAATAGTTGATTGAACACTATCACCTTGCAATAACATGACTAAGTAAGGGCTAAAAATATGATCTTACTTAATAATCCATTTACAAAACCAATATCCTATGTATTTTCATGGAAGTAATGACTCCATCATTAAACATAAGAAATCAATGAAAATACACAATACAAGAGAAAATTACAATGAAGAACTCAATAATGTTTGATCATTTTATTTAAAAGGAATAGTGATTTACAAAGATGGAGGTGATGACACACTAAAGCATGTATTCATATATGCCTCAATTTACATGTATATTGTCATTACAAAGAATTATTTACAAAAATTGACACGATATCCTAAGACACACTGCAAACTAAGCATCCCTCCTAAAATTACATCTCCTATAATTATTTACAATGAGGCTCATATCCCCTTTTAAAGATTTTGTGAGTAAGCAAGCTCATGATCCAATTCACATGTGTCATGTATTACATTTATCAACCAAAAAACCCGTTGGAAAAAAATAGGTATAATGAATCGTTATAAGACAATTAAAATCTACTTTTGAATCCAAAATATATTATTGAATTTATTGAAGAACCTTCAACCTTGAACTGCTGGTGAAGGCACTATTTAATGATGAAGCTAACTTGGCAAGTGATTCACCCATTAAATTTCTCTAGCCAGGAAGCATAAAACTCCTTTATAGGACACTAGAACTCAAGTATTTTTGTCATCTTATTCATATGATAATTATATCATGAATCCAAAGTTATTTTAGTTTCCTTAATGAAACTTCCAAGTCTTGATTCTAATTTGATCAATTCATGTAGGCTATTCTTCAATAAAATTGAATTGAGTCATGTTCACCGTTTTTCAAAATTGAAGCACCTAAAGATGTCAAAACATTGTTGATGTCTAATTTCCATTGACCGGGTGTTTTGATATTCCCATCATCATCTAAAATCCCTGGCATTAAAGCCTCCACCAATGCTTCAAAATAATTCAACTTTTTTTTAATAAAAAGGGGGTAAAAACTTTATTAAGTCAACTAAGAAATACAAAGCCAAAAAGTATAACCAGCCCACCCAGGGCCCAAGGACAACAAAAGAGCCATCAAGTAACACCTAAGAAACATCTCATATCCTCAAAAACCAGCTCCTCCAACTCCTGAGATAGATTTTAAGGACTGCCCCAATCATCCACCTTCTAATCACCCTCCCACTTAGACACCCACTTAGCTAGGCCATCAACCACCTTATTCCACTCCCATGGGATATGTAAAAAGGTGATAGAATCCAACACTCCCCCAAAGAAATGATTTGTCTAACCACAGAAACCAACTACCAATTCACCTCCTCCAATTGATACTTATTCAACAAGTCAATCATAATCTGAGAATAGACTCACAAATAATCCTTCTCCACCCAAGGGTACAAGCCCTTTTTAAAGCCAAGAGAATAGCCAAAGCCTCCATGAAATTGTTAGAATTTTGACCTCTATATTTTAAGAAGAAGAACTCTATAATTCCAAAACTATCTCTGCCAATACCTCCCACACCAGCATGACCAAGGTTACCTCTAGAGGACCCATCAATATTAATCTTCAACACCCCAAGAGGAGGCATCTAATGACCATCCCTTAGGACTCTCCCTCTAATACTCCGACCCAAACCAACTCCATTCCCTCCTTTATCACAAATAGAAATCCCCAAACTTTGAACCACCCTATGTCTCCAGGAACCACTGGAATTGAAAGAACACAATTGGCCACTAAAGTCTCGTAAATAACCCCAAAAATTCTCATCCAAACCTACCTCACCTGAAGCTTCTTATCCAAAAAGATCCTGTGGTTGAGCTCCAACCAAATATGCCAAATAATCAAGCTGGGACCAATTATCCAAGTGATGTGGAGGAAAGAAGTCTTAGCAAGAGGACTCCTCAACTTGAGCCAGAACTCATCCAGAGAAGAGGTGTGATTGCATGGATGATTCCAGGCTACCCACCATAGATGCCAAATCTCTCTAGCAAAAAGCACTGAAAAAAGAGGTGAGAAATGGTCTCATCAATATTAGAACACAACACACATATGGACGGGCCCTGAAAACCACGTTTCTAAAGATTCTCCTAGGTCAGGAATCTACCGTGCATCACAAGCCAAGAGAAGAAATTGAACTTGGGCCAAGATAATTTACTTCAGATCTATTTTCACCAGGTGACCCCCATTCCCCTAAAAAATCTACTTATCCAACACTTGATAACTAGAGGCAACCATTTTTTTTCCTTTCTGGTCATGACCTCAGGCTAGAACATCCCTATCCAAAAGAGAGTTGCAAACATGACTAGATAGGATACAAGCAAGCTCCTAATGATCCTCTAACTCACCCCCAAGAAGCCACTCCTGTGAGTCCTTACACTGATACACAGTAGCCTGTGCAAGAACTTGAGGGGTTTATAAATCCACCACACGACTCCAACCAGCCTCCAAAAAAATCCTACTTAACTCCTGCAAGTGAGGATGAGTAACCAAAATAGGAGGATGCCCATCCCAAGAATCATACTAGAATATAGCCTCTGAACCACTATTGCAAATCCAAAACAAGCCTTGCTTAATCAAAATAGCTCCCCTTTTCAATGTACTTTAAACCATCAAGCCTTTACCTAAAAGGCTATATCTAGGAACATCCACATCCTCCACACCCCAAGGTATTTTTAGGTAAGTATCTTGGCCCAAGTCTGATGCTATTGAGAACACCAGTGCTTGTAAAGTTTTTCCACCAAAGCTTGCCCATTTAAATCAGCCCGTCACAGCCCAAGACCACCTTCCTGCTTTGGCCTACATACATCCTCCCACTTAACAAGAATCCACTTCCTCATGAGAAGATTACCAGACCAAAGGAAATGATGACATAGGCACTCAAAATCATTGAAAAAGCTTGTAGGGGTAGATAACACAAAGTACCTGTACAACAGAAGAGCCTGAACCACTGACTTCAAAAGAGTCACTCTACTAGTTGTAGAAAACCACCTACAACTCCAGTGACTAACCTTCTTATGAAATTTCTCTATAAAATCCTACCAAAAAACCTTGGAAGCACACGCATGACAATAGGAATACCAAGAAACAAAGGGCAATGAACCAATCTGAAATCTGAGAATCCTGGAAATTCTATGTTGAATAAGCTTAGGAGTGTTAAAGAAATAAATAGAGGACTTACCCTCATTAATGCTTTGTATTGAAGTCGAAAAATAACAGTATAGGTCCTTCCTCAAATTGATTGATTCCTCCACTCTGGCTAAGCCCATCAGAGTCATATTATCCACAAACTATAGGTGAGATTGCGAGAGTAAATTATTGCCCTAGTGCCAACCCTAAATGAGACCAAGCTCCACACGAGATCTCATAAATCTCCCAAGCCCCGCATCCATCAAGATGAATAAGTATGGGAATAAAGGATCTCCTTGTCATAAATCCCTGGAAGCCCCAAAAATCTCAGAGGGCTCCCCATTAAACAATATAGAGAAGGACGAGGATGTGACATGACTCATAACCCACTCAATCCAAAAACTGCCAAACCCAAACTCCCTCAAAATCTTGGACACAAAATTCCATTTGACACGATCATAGGATTTAGCCATGTCCAACTTAATAAACATAGCCTTCTACCTAGAGGAAGCCATAGAATGCATAGTCTCAGCCGCAATAACTACCCCATCAAGAACTTGCCTGCCAGCCACAAATTTTCCCTAAACCTCAAAAATCAACCTACTCAACCAAGGCTTCAGGAATTTAACAATCAACTTAGTAATAATTTTGTATACCGCATTACACAAGTCAATTGGTCTAAAGAAATTCAAAGTGTTAGCACCCTCCCGCTTAGGGATAAGAGCTAAAAGGAGGAATTCATGGCCCTAAGCATTTGTTTGTTCATTTGAGACTCCTAGAAAACCTTGAGAAGGTCAAGTTTAATAACCTCCCAAAACTCTTGGAAGAATTCTATCAGAAAACCATTGGGACTCGTAGCTTTACCCTTCTTCATTTGAAACACAATATCCTCCAGCTCTTCCAAGGAGATCGGTTTAAGAAGAGACTCATTCATTTCACCGATCGCCAAGGAAGGAATGCAAGCTAATATTGAAGCCTCCTCTCTGGCAGGGGGAAACATAAAAAAACATCGAAGAGAAAAATTGGATAGCCTCTTTCAAAATCTCAGCAGCTGAATAAAGATCTCCCTCTCGAGACTTGAGGGAAGAAATGATATTGCCCTAACTTGCGTCCTTGATTGAGTTATTAAAGAAATAAGTATTTATATCACCTTCTTGGAGATAATCAATGTTGGATTTCTATTTTTAGAAGATTTCCTCACGAAGCTCCCATTCCTCTACCTCCGTCACCGGTGAAGCTTCAACCCTACTCAGCTCCGTCATAAGGCCCTAGTCTTGGATATGCCTAGTAATGGTGTCCAAGTGCTCCTAAGAAAACCTTTTAGCTTGGAACACATGGCCAAAGTGATGTCTATTCCAATGCTTTAACATGAATTTGATGAACCAAAGCCTCCTAGAAAAGGAGTACATAGTAGTGCCAAAGGCAAGCTTCCCCACACTCCACCAACCTGAAACAAGATCATGGAGAGATTCATCCTGAATCCACATGGGTTGGAATATGAAGGACTTCTTTTTAGAATATCTAGACAAGCAAGCAAAAAATTTGATCGACCGGTGATCAAAGCCCCGCCAATCCAATATATTAGAACTAGTCACCCATCTGTCACTAACCCAAAAGCTGGACACAAGAAACCTGTCCAACCTTTCAGAGATGGCAGCCTCCCCAGTCCTCCTATTGTTCCAAGTGAACATCCCATTCACAAATTTGATTTACACCAAATTCAAAAGAGCTACATTGTCTCTAAGAAGATCTAAGGAGGGGTCAATATGAGTAATACCACCCCTTTTCTCCTCCAGAGAGGAGATAGCATTGAAATCACTTGCCAAAATCCAAGGAAGAAAATATTCCAAATAACATAAATATCTAACATGCGACCACAAATTCAACTTACCAAGGAAGTCCGTAGGAGCATATATGTTAGAGAAAAGGATTGTCTCTCCCGACTCCAAACTAGAAGCAACAAAAGAAACAAAATACCTGCAAGAGAGGCACCAAGTAGGAATAACTTTGCGTAGATCCCATAAACAAGCAAGTCCCCCAGAGCTACCCTGCACTCCCACACATTAGCACATACCACGCCTCCAGATCTTAGAGGCCAAGTTCAACATATAGGTAACAAACAACTTAGTCTCTTGGAGGAAAAAAATATCAAGGGAATGAGCACAAATTAAATCTCGAATAGCCTTTTGTCGAGGGATGCTGTTCATACCCTTCACATTCCATGATAATCATCGTTCAGGTTGGGAGAACTGAGAATCAATAGTCCTCACCAAACCAGACTCCACCAACGTTTCCCCAATTAAATTTACTTTTTCCCGATCCTCCTTCCTGCCAGCTTTAAGGGGCTTCTCAAGGATCCCCCTTTTAAGGGGTTTTTGTTGTAGAACCAATGCAGGAGAAGATGCCTTACTTTTACCAATCTCTTCAACACCTTTCTCAACTACTGGTCCAGAACTAGGCAACCCAGACCCCAAAGTTGTCCCTGACACCAAACTGTTCATCTCAAGCACAAGATCTGAGGGAGGAATGACCAAATCCACCTGGGAAAAAAGGATCACCATCGAAACCGAGCTACTGAAAGACTCTAGCAGAATCACAAGGTGCTTCTCAGCATCAGATCCATCCACAACTTGCATATCAAGAGGAATTCCCTCCTCTTAAATCAAGTCCTCGAAGGCATCAAACCTGTTAAATGTTTCCTCTTCTTGTCTATCCTTAAGTGTCCTCTTTTGAACTCTATTTCTATTATGATATTTGACTAGGACAAAACCATCCTTATCTACCACCACCCCCTACATGGGAGCTTTACCTTTATCCAACTTCTGAGTAGATTGAGAATTAGTATTACCCATACTCGCAGTATTAACAACTTTGGGGCACTTCTGCTGAAGGTGGCCATATTCATGACATAATCGACAAAAGAAGGGCAAAGTCTCATAATCCAACTGTTGCATCTAGGAGGTAGCCCCAATGCTCATGTCAATCGAATTTGGCAACAGTTTTTTTAAGTCAATTTCAACACACACACGAGCATATGAAATAACCCTTTTAGTCAAAGTTTGTTGCGAGGGCCCAATGGGCTTTTCGAGCATAAGAGAAATCATCTACAATATATCACTTTGCCAACATTCTAAAGGAAAACAAGGGAGAGGCACCCAAATTAGAACCCTGGAGGGGAGCTCCTTAGCAAAGTTGAATCCCATATGCCAAGGTTTAGTAAAGAGGCCTACTTGATTGTAGAAGTAAGGCCCACCTTCAAAAGCCTAATTTCTATCAACAACACAAGAGGAATCCACTGTGAAAAAGTTGTTGGCTACCAACATTATGTCAAAATCACCTTTTGAGTTCCAAGTCTTGTGCACCCAAGAGTCCAAAAAAGGGAACGACGCTCGCATTCCTAAGAACTTGCAAATTAGCACATGGTTACTATAGTACTCAAGATCCTCCACCACGAAATTAGGTTGAATTATCAACAATGATTGGTCCAATGATCTTTCCAAACATCGATTTACTTTGCGCAAACAAAAACCACTATTTCTTGACGAACCCTCACCAAGGTTGTCCATGATAAAAGAAAAATTCCCTTTGTCAAGCGGAACTAAAACAAACCCTACCAGCAAACTAAGATAGTAGGTCAAGCCCAAGAGGGCCAAAGCCCCACTTGAGCACCCAAGCCAAAGAGGACGGCTAAAACCAAGGCACACATTGCAATAGAAAAGGAAATGCAAGCAAAAAAGTTTATCCACCCCAAATACAATAAAAACCCTCCCCACGATGAATCTGCACACCACTTCACCAAATTAGCTAGCCACGAAAAAAAGCAAGGAAGAAAACACGCATGCAACCTATGCCTCACAAGCCGTGGGCAAGCATGCTCATGCTGCAGAGAACCAACGCTGTCGCCATCCTCTTATTTTTTCCAAAATAATTCAATTTATTCTTGAGTTGGATCTCCAATTTTTTTTGGTAAGTTGAGATATCACCTAGTGACCCAATCATCTCATAAGTGCTTACCGATTTTGCAAGGGCACTTGAGTCAAACTTAGACTTCTTATGCATTTCTTCTATTATTAACATTCTAGGGATCCATGTGCTCAATATTTCCTTCAAATTATCTTCATTCTAAAGGGAATTAGTGTATGTATTTCTCAAATTTTTGTAACCTACTCAAGTGTCATCCAATTTTTTCAAAATGCTTGTTAATTAATATGTGACCTATTAAATCATCAACAAGATTGGTTATCTTTTTCTTGCCTTCATCTTTAGTTGCTCTTTTTGCTTCTTTACTTTGTCTCAACTAATCTATCATGATCCCAATATTGTAACTTATGAAAAATACGACGACTCAATAAAATAGGTATCAAGGTTATAAAATTTCAATTTAAATATTATTATAATAATGTTATATCATGGATATTGGTTAGAAAATAAGATAAAGACAAAATGCATAGTTAAATATTAGTAATTTAATTATAATTATCACTGGATAATATTATAATTAAAATATCAAATACAATATTATAAATATTAAAATATAGAACCATTTAAAAATTATAATCATATTAGATATTAAAATTAATATAAGATTACCAATATTAAGCGATTAGATCAATATAATATATTTCATGTATAGACATTACATATATATTAATATAATCATATAATCATATTAGATATTTCATGTATTAACCAATTATATATATATTATATTTGCCTGAAATATTTTCCCATGATGTGAGAACATGAAAATACTAGGACCCAAAATTGGTTCATATTGGGTAAATTTGAGATTAAAGGCTCCAATCGATCAAGGGTCATATCAGGTCTCTGGGTATGGGATATCCACTTTATCGAAGATACTCACATTATATTATTGGGAATTTCTGATCAGTGTCGACAATCCTTAAGTGTGTAAACTTTGCTAAGCATCAAACTAATCACACACTGCCTTAATCAAAACCATTAATGAAATTAACACAGGTCAGTAGTATTACTGAGGCACCTTTAAACACTAAGAGACACCCCTATTCACAAAGACGTGACCCAAGTGATGAAGCGTAATTTCTCATAGATGTAGAAATGAGGGATGTGAGGTCTGATCATGGGGGAGTGGAGACGCAGTGTACAAAATCATAGAAGCATTGTGGGAAAGTAAGGAATATGTGGATATACAGCTATCAGGTGATGTATTTCATTATCTTTAATATTTAGCATGTTCAAATATTAGAAAGAGAGAATAAATAACCCATGAGATACTGAAATAACCGATGTAAGAATTGTGCATTTTATGTCTTACATCTATTCACGTCCGATTTGTTGAATCTATGTTGTATCTAATCCTTAATGACCTTTACCATGTCTAAAATTTAATATGCAAACCTTATGAAAAAAAAGCATAGTCTAATCATCTAGATCATTGCACCCCTGAAATGGAAATTCCTGATTGGTATATTAATTAAAGCATTATTTCTTTAACAAATAGATGATCTTCATACTATTCACATTGCAACAATAAAGGGATATGGATAGGATTATCTATAGGCAAATATATATTGCTTCTCATTAATTTAGAAAAGTATAGCACAATAGAAGTTGTTAATCCATTTATGGACGCAATATTTTTCGTCGATATTATCATGATTATAACTAGCTATGAAGTGAATATGGCCCCCTTCAATGTTAGCATGATTGTACTTGTCTTAGGCCAAGATCTTTACTTTGAATTAAAATGATTAAAGGTGAATGCAAGTGTACTCAATTACTAGAATATTTTCTTTTGAGTGTTTGCCAACTTACTGGGAGGGAAGGTGTGAGGGAAGTGGTGCCTAAAAGCCCCACTTAAGATCTACCCCCAAAACCCAAGGCATGGATGGGCCTCAGAGGGGTGGAAATTCCACTCATAGTCCACCCAGTCCCAAGGAATCCATGGTGAGCCAAGGAGGGGTGGGGGTCCCACTCAAGATCTGTCATGGCCATGGAGGGGTGGTAGAATCGTGCCATTTATACACTCCCTTGACTGTCCCTAGTAGGTTAAGTTTCTTTCGAGGGGTTGACATGGGTAGAGTAAGCAGGTACAAGTGGTTCCACTAAGCACACCACTTTGAGGGTGGAATTATCTTAATAAAATTTCAGCTCGGGGCCAAGGGGTGGGTTATACTGATAGGATGCTTGTTCCCTTGGGCTTAGATGGATAGCTTTGAGTGGATTTACCCATGCTACTCCTCATATGTTTTCATTATTGCTCTTATGATGATGTTTATATTTTGGATATCTATATATTAATTCTAATAGATGTATTGTTAATACGGTGAATACAGGATTCTAATCTAAGGTTGTTGCACTAGGATAACATTCATTTGGAAAGAAGAAACCCTAAACCTAATCAACAAGCAAATTCTAGGGCAAACAAGCGAGTTCTAGGGCAAGGCCGAGTAAGGGACATTACATGATCTATTAGATCTTTTATGCTCAAAGATAGTATCTCTCTATCATAAATTGAGGTATCAATTGAACTAGACCGAGGTGTTGTAGGCTCTAAAATAAGTCTCTAAGGAAGAATTAATAGTGTAGCTTTATTGTATTCTTGCAATAACCTTATATGGTCTCTTACAATTTATCAAAGTTAGCCTATAATTTTTTTTCTATTGCCTCACTAAACAAAGCAGTGCTCACTACCAATGATGTTGATTGAGGAGCATTTGTATCTACAAATCTCCTAACAATGAGATTTTTTGTGAGCTCTCTAACATCCCTTACAAATTGAGGCTTCTAGGTATTTGGAGAAATTTCCCATATTGCTAAAGTTTCAAACTTCGTACTGAATCCAAAGCTAAAATATAAATCCTTGTGTTGCTCCTCATATGTTAATACTTCTTCATAAATATCTTGCCTTCTAATTGTATCCAAAGCAATATCTCATCTTGGTAGTAGGAGACAACCACTTTCTTGCATAATCTTCCCTCTTTCTTCAAGAGTGATGTTTTTAACATGAAACTCTACCTCCTTAAGAACCTTTTGGGTTATTTGTTGCATCTCCTCGTATGTGGCTTCTTCTCTTTAATTGTTTATCCTCTTGAGGAAGGGTTCCATTTTATTCTTTATCAAGAAGTACCTAAATTATTTGTACTTCACAAAACTTTCATTTATCAAGAACTTTATACATTACATGGCTCTTATGTCACTTACAATATTATCATTAGCCTTTAAATCAACTTAATTCTATCATATGGAGGACCATCAATTTAGAACCTTGGTGGAGAAGTAAGGATTTTATTTACCTCCTCAACATTAGGCACATTCTCTCTTACTCTTTTTGATTCCACATAAGCAATTAAATATTCCACTAAAGGTTGAACACCACCATTTATTCCTAACACCACCCTTGAAGGAGTTTTTGACGTTGTTGGCACCTCATCTTGCAAACTAGGTTGTTCAACTTCCTACTTTGTTAACCTTGGTTCTTCTTTGATTGGCCTTATTGATTGTGTAGAAACCCTAGGGGCAAGAATGACCACATTATCAAGAATATTTTGCATTGTAAGAATGGGATCTTTAATCTCCTTATATTCTCCAAAATAATTTAGATCATCCCACTTTCTATGTTCTTCTCTCTCTCGAGTTATGATTCATGCATTTTTTCTTCTCAAGACCTCTACATCAAAGGCATAGTTCTTGATTGCATCCTCACTTCTATCAAATTCATGGTAGAAATTAGATTTCCTTACCCTTAGTTGATCTAATCAATAAAATGCTTCGGGTCATAATTTATATTCTTATCTATCTTCATCATATAAGCTTGTAGTAAGGAAATAAATAATTCTAATCCTTCCTTATCAATAACCATAAAGTCAAAAAATGCCATTGATGATAGTAGAAATGATCCTTTCTTGTGAGTTCTTAGATGAAATTTATTTGTTTCATTGATTTTCCACATGATTTATAGAAATACAATTATGTCTAGTATATTTCTCAGTAGTATATTTGGTTAGATTGGTGCAACATATATTCTGATAACTATAGTGTTTGAATTGGGGAACCAATAACCCTAATTATGGACTATTCCTACCTCAAGTGTCTTATCTTCAGGTCTCAAGAAACTCATTACTTTCTCAGAAAACCTATTGATTCTTTGACAACCCAAATTTCCTATCATCACTTGCATAATATATTCTTCAAATACAATATAATTTGTAGACTGGTAGTGCATGTCCAAAATGTAGGTCCATCCCTGTATTGGTAGTGGGACTCCCTCAACATCAATCAAATTAATTTGCATTACAATACTCCATACTTCCTTTCTATTACACAAGAGAATGTGGCATAAGAGATAATACTACTTGAAATACATTATCATGTCATCACTTTTGACCATCATCAAATCCTTGTGAATTCCCTTTACGACAAAAGTGGAAAACTCAAAGCTCCTATTTATGTCTTTGTGTTGAATATTAGACACCATCATCATTAGATGCACTAGGATTTATGCCTTGCAATCCACAGTTAGGACTTGATATAGAGCATAATACATGATAAAATAATCCTCAAAAATGTCATAATTAAATGGCTCAACTTCATCTTTGGTAAACCTTAGAAGCCTTCTATTTTGATCCCTTTTTTTGTGACGAGGTAGCCACATGACATTGTAACTATTCTTATCTTTGAAAAATTCCTTGCATAATGAATCAAAGTATATAGGTATGTTTGCATTTGTATTCAAATTGAACACCTCACATATATATTATATGTCTAGCCTTGCTAGGAGACCATTTTTGTTATTTAATATTCCTCTAATATCAAGATCATATATTTTGGCAATACCCATAATTAGGTGCACATTAATAAAGACATTTGGTACTACCAACCTACCTAGGTCAAGATTCCATATGTTTGATATCGGTCTCATTGTAACACTCCTTTTGTAGCAATAATTAAACAAAATCCCAACCCTAGGTAGTAAAAGTTGCATCTCTTACAAACTCTATCCTATCCACTAATGTATTTGAAATAATTTCAAATCCTTGGGATTTTTTATCCTTTTTAGAAGAACTTGGGATTTGATATAATATATCTTCTTCTAGCCCTCTTTTCATTTTTTTTGTGTGGGATGGTGCTTGACTCAGTTCTAGGGTTTTAGCACCAAAAATAGGGTTTAGAAAACATCACTAGCTAGAGATTAATTATGTTTTTGAATTATCTTAAAGTGATATGAAAACCCTAATTTGATCTTTTACATACAAAAAAAACTTTTGCAAATACATACAGGAAAAAAAATTAGACTTACCTATTCTCAATTAGAAACCCTAATTTTAGTTGTTACAAATCAAAAATATATTTGTAGCTTCAATTTCATCGCGAGATGATCCCTCAAAAAAATTATGCATTAAATTGAATGAAATTGGGCATAAAATATACTAAGGATCATATATAAAATAGTCATTTTTATAGTAATGGCTCAAATGAGTGAAACCATGAAGTTTCTTGCTAGCCATTCTCAATTTCAAATTTTGACCATCGATCTTGGTGGGAAAATTTTAATCGATGGCTAGTGCATCACTTTTCCTTAGTCCATAAACCATTTGAATTCTCATTGGCTAAATCATGTTATGAAGACCATGTGTATTGCAATAAAAATATGCCACTTGCAAAGTTACCTTTGAGTCATGAAATTGGCCCCACCCTTACTATTGGGACTTTAAGACAAAGAATTCATGTTGTTCCTCTTTTACATCATGGATGGCATGTGTCAAAAAATTGCACTAGCGTAAATTTTAATGGCTCTTTCTTTTATAAATCACACTAACCTGACATGGATACAAGAATAAATCTGACATTTATCAATGCTAAACAATATAAGAGGATACTCCAATGCTGGGAAACAAATGTTTTATAGAAATACTTCCCAAAGTAACCTACAATACTCAAGTAGCATCAGATGTGGGCATAAATCAACTTAATGCAACAACATTGGGTGAGAATAAAAATCAATTAAATTTGTTGGGAATCGAGAAATAAAAACAAATAGAGGCAATGGCAAGGTTGGGAGTGGAATCAGGGAAAAAGGAGTCGAAGGAGCACCCTGTGACCATCATAAAAGGAGGATAGGAAATTTGGGACAGTCAGGATCTATGAAGCCCCATGCCAACCCCTTTAACATGGTCTAATGAGTTGTACATAAAGGAGTTATTGGCTCTGAAAGCGAGGCTTGTTATGCTAGAAGAAAGAGAAAAAGTGAAGGATAATGAGTTTCAAGTGCTCTGAGAAACCCAAACAACAACTGACTCAGGAAAATAATTCATTTAAAGACCAAATAAATAAATTACAACACATCATGGAAGCAGGGAAACAAGAGATGTTGGTGCTAAAATATGAATTAAGTTAAATCAATATTAAAGACAATGCTCAAATAGGTGAGAAACAAGACTCCCAACAAACAAAAGTGTCTCAATCAGTTCTAACAAATAGGGAGACCAACGAAAATACAAAAATGGGAAAATCAGAAGTGGCCATAACATGGGTGCAAGTGACAAAAGATCCAATAGAGATGCAAAGAGAGCATATAAGGAAACAAATCAAGTTACAAGTGTGGGAAGAAAAACACAGGCACAATAGAGAAATAAACACAATAATTAAAGGGTTGAAAGAACATAGAGATGGAGAAGTCACTAGCAAGGTGGTTACAAAAATTCTATTGAATAAGCTTTAGTGGGGGACATAACCTCCAAACAAATAGAATTTGAAAAAAAATACATGAGAAAAGAGCAGAAATATAAGGGTAACCTTAAAAAGTGGGGAAGATAGGAACAAAATTTTAAGAAGCAAAAGGTTCCTCCAAGGCACAACATTTTATATAGATGAGGATCTAACCCAATCAGGGCTAGAATAAAGAAGGAAATAATGGGAGAGAGTTATAACAACAAGAAAGATAGGAAATTATGCTTGGTTATATAGAGGGAAAGCCCAATACAAGGACAACATGAACATAATAAATAGGAAAGCGGGGGCCTTGATAATCACCTCTCAATGGTAAGCTGGAACTATAGAGGCTACCCCTGGAGGAGGGGGCCTGGTTTGGGGCCAATAGCAGAAGGCAAAGATACTTTATAATAGAATTTTAATTGATTTTAAAGTATAATTTATAATATAAGTTAAAGTGTCATTTTAAAAGGGGAGATATAAGTGACTTTTAAAGTATACTTTATATTATAAAGTTGTGCACCAAAATTAAAAGGCAAATAGAATGAAATGAAATTTAAATGTGAATTTGAGGTGAAGTTGAGAATTATAAAAGGGAATTTTTCGAAGCTCATTTTATTCATGGATGATTATTATTCTTGTTCTAGAGAAATTTGGTGAAGAGCTTCAACAAGGGTTTGTTGGTTGAAAGGCATAATTTTTTGAGGACGAAATCTCTTAGGAAGAACAACTTGGTATAGGAGTGAGATCTTCCAAGCCTGCTTGTAGACAATTCCATTTCAGGGATTATGCTTGTGCTTCAACGATTTACAAGAAAGGATTCAAAATAAGGGTTTGAAGATTTAATCAAGGAATCTAAGTTTAATTCATCATTTTACAAATTAATGGAGCTTTTTGTTGTGGAAGAAAACCAAGGGTTTCTGGAAGAAATTTGATATTGGAGAACAAAAATTCTCTTTGAATTCAATGATCTACAGGTGTCCAATACCACCCAATGATTTCTCTATAGGTAGCTCCATTTAGGAGTTGCAATTGCACTTATTGGAGATAATTTCTAAAGAGAATGAAACACAAATTTTTCTAATTATTGATAAAAAATAAATTGCAGATATTTATTGGTGATTAGACCCACCATAATTGGCACATGTGGATCATGTAAGTAGGCCATACCATTCATAGCTTGTCATACACCTTCACAACTGGCATGTGGGAGCCCTAGGGTCAAATACCTAGGCATTACACTTGTAATTTCATCCATTTTTGGTGTCTAGGTCAGGAGAAGAATTGTGCATCAATTTTGAGGCATGATTATGGGGTTATGAGGAGTGATGTTTAGTTTTGCAAGCCTCCAGTTTGTTGGTCAAAACAATTTCAAACCTGCATTTAATGTTGTTGGTTATTGAGGTATGAATCTTCTATAATTTCCACGCATTAATAAAATATGAGTTGATAGATTAATATATTTGCTTAAGTATTTCTTTATTTTGCAATTATATGTATTTCTTACATTCTTTGAAAAAACACAAAAAACTATAAAACCAAAAAAAACTAACAAGCAAAATCCAAAAAGTAAATATCCTATAAGGAGTGGGATATTTTAGTGGTATCAGAGCACAAATTTCCTACCATCTTCTTGGGCAAATAAAAAATATTCAGAGTATGAGAATGGGTTACCACAGGGGTGAAGAATAAATTAGGCAAGGTTATGAATAGGAAGCCATCCAACTCTTTGAGGAGTACCAAAGCATGCCAGATGTTTATGAAACACAGGTTTATTTTAATGAATTTTTGAACTTAGTTGTTATCTTGAGACCTGGAAAGATTGGTTTCGTAAAGTACGTTAGGAGGATGTTGAGGAAAAAACTTCATTTGAAGGCATAAAATTCAATCATGGGAAAGATGTTGCAATAGGCAACGAGATCGGTTTTCAGTATGATATACCCCATGATTCAATGCCTATTGATGGGCATAGTGTGAGTAGGTATGATGGAACCTTTAAATTAGTTAATGATAAAAATTATACATTTAATATCAATGATTAGGTTATAGGTGGTGTTTGGTTTGAGACTCATGCCAAGCCTATGGAGGACCTTGTTTGGTATGGATCTATTGTTGGTCATACTATTGTCCTAACTTCTAAAAAGTTGTGCATAGGGGATGGCATTGTTGACACAGTTGGTGTTGATACCAACCTTAAAAACAAATCTGATTTAGTGTTGCATGACGCTGATTCTAAATCAAAAAAATTATATGAGATTGGTGGGTCTCAAGAGTCTAATTAGTTGGCAGGACAACTGAAGGTGAATGAAGACCAAATTGATGCAACCATTAGACACTTTGATTCACTCTTCAGCTGATGGAAAAGTATTGTTGGAGGATTCTAGGGATACAAAAAAATCCTAGAGGAATTTCCCTTGTAGGTTTCCACGCACTTAGAGGGGCATTGATGGTAACAAAGACCAACTACCTACAACTACTCTTAGATAGAGATCACCTACTCATGCTTGGTGAGATATAATTCGATGCTTTGAAAGGGAAAGAGGAGGTTGAAAAGATTTCCTACAAGCTTGAGGTTGCCAAAGATTCTCTGAAAGAGCACTCAAAAGGCCCTTTAAGAATTGAAGATTCAAATAGACGAGATCTATGAGGAATTGAGCTTGGCTCAATCAACATCATCCACAGTAGAAATTCAGTCTTCCAGGGCTGCCATGACACCTGCGGATGAGATTGGTACTCATGGGTTGAGGGGAGAACCCCCTATGATGGTCAAGCACGAGGAGGTTTTAGAATTGCATGAGATTGTGAACCAATATGATTATGAGATTTTTGAGGTTATAAACAACTTGCATACAGGTATCATGAGATTTATTTGTGGGAGAGCCAATTGAGGGTTCAGGATACATACACGATAGAGGAAGAGATGCATACACCATGTGGACTAGCTAGCAGTGAGGTGCATGCATCTGCACATGACATGGTTACTAGTCTCTACATTGGCGGAGTAGAGATTCATATTGGTGAGTCTTGTGTCAAGGAGGTAGAGTTTTGTGTGACTAGCATGTTGAATGATCACACTATCCCATATTATTTGCATGAGGATTATAGGGCATCTACTAGTGGGAGCATATCTCCTACATCTTCCAACAAATTGGGTAATGCATTGGTTGATGTGGATGGTAGGCATGAGCCTAATGAGTCACCGGGACTCAAGAGATAGCTCATAGTCATTGAGGATAGGGTTGTCCAAAACTTAACTCATTTCGAAAACACATATAAGTTTGTGAAGTACCTTCTGTTGTCAACACAATTAGAGGAAAGGTGGATAGGGGTAGTAGTTGGGACATCCATACCTAGTCTACAAACTATCATGCATTCCCTAGAGGAAATTATGTCAGAATACCTCCAATTAATATCAAATAGGGACTTTTATATTGGGTTCGCAAAGAGGACTTGTAAAGAAACTACCCAATCTTCCCTTTAGAATCAGAGACGTGAGCCACCTCCTAATTCAGGTGATGAGAGTGATGAGGCATGCATTCCCAATGACTATGTTGGTCAACCATTGGTGCAAGCAGATGCATTCCATCTTGATCGCATAGTAAGGAGTGCTCATCACTTCTCTTATAGTCCATGCACAAATGATTTGATGGTGTGTAGGTGTGGCTTGGCTTAGGATTCATATCATCCATTGTGGGATGGAGTGTTTCCATCTCTGGAAGATGGAACTAGAGACTGCAAGTATCTAACTTTTTTACTTTAAAATGGTTGTTTACAGGGTCAAGGATCATGTTTTCATCATGTAGATGTGTCCTTAGCAGAGTTTTCAAGTTACTTGTTTCAAGAATTTCCATTGGAGGCGTGGCTACAGGGAAGTTGTGGTTTCAGTGAGCATGATGGCATTGTTAGTCCAACTTGTAGTGATGGATTTCTACTCCATAAGTTGGTAGGGGACGACTGTTCTATTTATTGGGACAAAGTTTTCTTTCATAATACTTGGAGGAAAATAGTTGTTTAAGAGTTTGAAGGAGATTTGCATCATCTCCTTAGCATTAGAGAGTGGCATAGGGTTGGTACTCTGGCACCCTATGATCCTAACAATTTTGTGTGCATTCCCATAGGTTGGATTTCTAGTCTCGAGGCTACTCATCTATTTTATATCAGCAAACTAGGAGGAGTTATGCATTTTTTGGCACCTATGTGGGGTACTCATCACATCCTTTAGAGATTTGCAAAGGTTGGGAAGAGGTGTTGTGATGCTGGCACTTCGAGTTACTTCCCTCTCCTCATGTTCGATGGATGTGAGGTTCTGGTGTGTTGGGATCTAGGTGGTGATAGGTGTGGCATGAGAGTTTGATGGGATTCTTATGTGTTGCTTTACCATTCCCAGAATGGTAAGATCACAACAGAGTAGCATAGTGGAATTCAACAGGAACTTCCAATCTAGTTATGGCATCCATGGATTCCTATGTTTGGTATGTTGGAAAGAGACACTATGAATACCATTTGGTGTTGTCATTGATGGAAACCCAAGTTTGTGTATAGATTTGCGGATCATAAATTTATTCTACTAATAGTTAGATTGCAAACCGTTAAGGAAGAATAGAGCATCCGACAGTTTTGGGTTCATCAATTCACATATAGATCTTCCGTTAATATTTTTTGTTGCATATCTCAGTGAAGGTTGATCAATGTATTCTTAGTGTTATCCATAAATCTCAGTGCCTCGTATTGATCCTTGTTCGAGTTAGAAGATTAGATTAGCTAATTTCTTGTTTTATCAGTACTGGAGCCAACTTTGTGAATGAATCATTTTGCAGATGTATGGGAAGTAATTAGATAAGTATTTTTGTGTTCGTACATCTTTTTTTGGGTCCTACCTATGTTGTGGCTGACCATTGTGGATATGCATCAAGGTTTACGCATGATTTGAGCCGACAGATGTAAATATTCTTTTATTCTATTGAAGCCGACATATTATAATTGAATTCTACATTGCAGATATATATAACAAATCGTTTGTATCATTTTGAGGAGTGTGTCAAGTGTGTGGTGATGAGAATTGTGAATATTGTAGAGTAGAAGAGCGATTATGCATAGTTTCACTTGTGCATGAAGGATCTGTATTGCGAGTGTGAGAAGAACAGAGCAAAAGTGCAAAATCAGTCTATAGGACAGAAGATCGAATATTGTGCCTAATCGAAACTGTAATCAAGCATATGAAGATGCTATTTTTCTTAGTTTAAATCTTAGATGGTTTTAATCCGATTCTCTTTGTAAGGTAGTGATCCTTACCTTTGAGCAGTGAGTTCTAGGTAGTGCACTTGATGATATTGTGGATTGGCCATCCACCATGTTTTTTCCCCTAACAGGGTTTCCACGTAAAAATTCTTGTGTTATAGTGTTGTGATTTTTATCTTCTTGTTCATGCATTTTGATTGAATATTACAAGTGATTTGAAGATAAAGGTGAATAATGTTTATTTTTGCACAACATTGATTCACCCCCTCTCAGTGTAGCTTGTTTCCAACAATTGGTATCAGAGCTAGTTACTCAGAAGAAGAAGTATAACAACTTGGGGATATCTTGGAAAGTGTTTCAATGGATTCAAGCAATCTTCAACAACAACTTTTGGTGGCCCTAGATGATCTTGATCATTTAAATTTTGAAGTTCAGAAGTTGCAAGAAAACCTCATGGATGTTGAGAAATTCATTGAGTCTTTGAAAGACAAAATCAACAAGTTCAGAGAGAAGAGAAAGGAACTCTGTGATTAGATTAAGAAAAATGCTAGTAAGAGCATTAAAAAAGAAGAACTCAACCAAACCCTGAAGGAAAAGACAAAAGAATGTGAAAAGCTTACCACATAAAATACAGTCCTGAAGCATGAAATGGAATCTATCATGATGAGGATGACCAAGGAGATTGAAGATAGGAAGAAAAATGAAGAGAACTTGGCACAATCTCTGAAAGAAAATTTGAAGTATGCAACCATCTGGACAATGGGTTGGAACAATCTAAAAAAAATGAGGAAGCTCTTGAAAAGTGGATTGATGATCTCAGAGATGAACTTGCTACTGAAAATGAGTACAGAGAAAAGTTCAAAAATATCCCAACCAAGCTTAATGAACTAATTAGTATTCAGAGGACAAATGGTGACAAGAGAGGTCTTGGATATGAAGAAGGAGAAAGTTACAGATCTGAGCAAAGGAGATTCAACCAAGGAAATAAAATGAACAAGTTTGGAAGGTATCTAGTAAGATAACCTAATGCTCAAAAATTTAATGGATACTGTTTCAATTGCAATAACTTTGGACACATGGCTTCTCAGTGCAAAGTAGGATGAATCAAAGAAGTCCAACATTCTCAAGTCAGTGTTTTAATTACAATAAGTTTGGTCACAAGTCAAATGAATGCAGAAATGTGATGAACAATCTTCATAGAAATGTCAGATGTTATACATGCAATAGATTTGGGCATACTACTAACCAGTGCAGAACAAAAGGAAATTAGTGGAACAAGTGGTCTAGACAAAAAAATGTTATGTGCTATAACTGCCACAAATTTGGTCACATTGCTACATTATGTTGGAATAGAAGAGGTCCAGTAAATCAAAGAAGAAACATGTAGAAGGATGTTAAGGGGAAAGGGAAAGTCACTATAGATGAAGTCAAGTAGTAGATGCAAAAGAAATGGGTGAAGAAGAGTCCCTCCAATGAAGAAAATGCACCAGCACTAGAACCTGCTTCTGGTAGTTCATCCGGGAATTAGTCTTAGGCCTTTGGCCTAGGGGGAGCTATCAAGAAAATCTATTAACCCCCTACTGGTAACTGACACCGAGATGTCGATAAGTTCTGTAAGTGTATAGATGTTCTACAGATATTGTTCAACCTATTGATCCGCAAAATATTTATCTGTCACAATGCATGAAAACAGTGCAACCGGATGAGTTAGGGTAAATGCATTTATTGCAACTAAAAGGGTTAAGTATGTGACTGATAAAAAAAAAATTTCATCTTTCATTTGTCACTTTGCATTTTGAAGGAAAGAATTTTGGAGAGCTGTAAGGCTAATTAAGGTGAAATTGACATGCGAAGAAGCTTTCAGAAATCAAATTTTGATCCGATGAAAAGGTATTTTTCGATAAAACTCTGTGAATTCATAATGGCTACTCCATTAGTAGTTGAAGTTAAGGATATACCTCATCCAAAGTTCAAATGGCATCCCTACAAGTCTGTTGAGACCGATCTGTTAGGAGCATTTTCACCAGTTCCGTATGGTGTGTTACATACAAAGGATATTAGGGTTTATATTCACACGAATATTGAAGAACTAGGAAGCTCACAATTGCTGAATTTATCTAATAATCATATTATTGGTGAAGATTTTTGGGTGAAGCTACAATATAAAACCCTAGAAGCAAAGAAGTTTACACAAATTGTCAAATTTCCCATCTTTGAAGAGTCAAAATGGGTTCGTTATATTCTGAGTCGAGTCCATGATGAATTCATGTGGTTAAGCATACCATTCAAAATCACAAAGGAGGCTATCAGTATTGTAACAGGTCTAAATTCTTCCAATGGATTACCAATTCTGAAATCAGTGAAGAATCAAATGGTCATTGATGCTACAAGCTCTAGGTATGACAAGAGAGCAATAAAAATTAATGACATTGTTGATATAGATGTCAAATTTGCATGTATGGTTATTGGGTACAAGATTTATCATTCCAGTCGGGACAACCCTGTGTTGGGTACTGCAATTTATGTCGCCTATCAAATGGTGAAAGAAAATGTAGATTATGATCTCTGTGAATTGCTAAAGAGTCAGTTAATAGAAAATATTGTGAAGATTAAGAAGGATAAGAAGAATTATTTCAAGTATGGAAACTTGCTTTTATGTCTATTCTTTTATTTCATGGGTGAATTTTCGGGATTCAAAAAGATTCATTGGAAAAAGGACAAACCAATAGCTACTCGGACCAAAGATCTCTTTCACACATATGCAGACACTAAGACAAAGAATGTTATTATTTGGGGATACTTCAAAAAAATTCAGACTATGATGCAAGCCAGAGAGAGGATTCCCACTTCCATTGTGGAGAAATACAAGGATACAATTTGCTTCATGGTAGATATTGATCAATGTATGATGGAAGTTGTTGATCCCAGAACAATTTGGATCATGCCGATGGGATATGAAGTAGAGCGCATTCTAAGAATGCATGCAAATCACTCATTGAGCATGCCTCTAGATCCATCCAAAGAGAGGTTCGATACCTATGCTAAAAAGGAAATACAGGTGCATAATGAGCTCAAGAAACCTGTATTAAACAAAAGAGTCAGAAAAGAGGTGGAAGTTTTAGTAGAAAGTATGGGGATACCGACAGAAAAATTAAAGGAAGCCATAAAGAAAAGAGAGGAAGCTGAAGCAACAAAGGAGAAAGCAACAAATGAATGAGCTAGTCTGGAAATACCATTTTCCCAAACTAGATCAACTAGAAGCTCTGCATCTCATTCAATCCCTGTAGAAAAATCAATCCCTGCAAAAACTGAATCTAAGGGATCTGGTAAAGAAGGAAAGAGGAAGAAAGATAAGAGAAAAAGAGTCAACGTAGTTGTTTATGATGATGAGGAAACTGAGTTTGATGAAGGTGTTAAAGAAATAAAGCATCAAGGCACCAAGGAAGTAATTGTTATAAAAGGAAAACCCTCTGGTGGAAATGTTCAAGCAAAGAAGAAAGCAAAAACTGAAAATCCAGGTATGTCAATAGAGGAAGTTGAAAAGGCTTTAGTTAAGGATGGAAATATCAAGCCACTCTATAAATGGTATGAGTCTTTAGGTGAATCTGATCAAAGAATTCTAGAAGAGGAAACCATAAAACATTTGAATACTTTCAATAAAGTTTTGATTGAAATAATGCCAAATTTTCCCAAAAGTTTATATGATATTTTGGAGATGAGGAGAGTTAATGCTAGAATAGAAGAAGAACAGATGAGAGAAATAATTCTTGTTGAATTGTGTCCAGTAGCATCCATGGAAGAAATTAAGTCAATTTTGAATAAAGCCAACAAGTTTAAAAGAAAAACTAGAGTGAATAAGTTGATGACTGGTCAAACCAAGGAAGTTGCAGAAGAAACATAACAGATTCTAAGAAATTTTTTGTTGAATAGAAGATTGATGCTCTACCTGAAGGAACTCATGATATTTCATCTAGTTCGAAAAAAGAAGAAGAAAGAAGAGAAACAAGATACAATTGAAGATATTCAGATCCCTTCTGAAGAGATCAATACAAAGATGCCTATGGAAGTTGAAGTTCCAGAAAATATATCAGTTGAGAAGGTAGAAGTCCCTGAAGACAAGTCAAAACCTACAAATGAGGAAGTAATGGTTGAAGACAAGAAGGTTGATATTAAGGTAATTGTTGTAGAAGCAAGAGACACTACTGAGGCAATGAATAAATTCTTGGTAGAACAAAAAGAAGAGTTTGACCCTGAACTAATTGAAGGTTTGATTGACCTATCTACTCTCAGGCCTATTCAGAAAATGAAAGTAGCATCATTTGCAGAAGTAAAAGCTAGAGAAGAACTGTTGAAGTCCCACATTGAGGATAGTGAACTTCTAAATCTTACACCTGGAGTCTTGGAAAAGATAATGCTCACTCATGTGAAAGATCCAATTGGTTCCTCTTCCAATGAATTAAAGAATCTTATCAACTCGGTAAGTACTCACTTTGAGTCACTTGAGAAATTTTCTTTGATTAAGGTTCAAAAGGAATTTGTTGCTAAAAGGTTAAATGGGCTAAAGGAAATGATTGCTAAGGATACAAATTTGCTAGTCACCTGTGTGGAAAATATCCAGAATTCTTTATCTGAAGGTGTGAAGGTTTACAAATCATGTTTGTCTTTATCAAAATTCACTGATGACAATGAGAAAAAGGTTAAGGATTTGGAAAAACAATTAGCCACTGTTTCTAATGCCTTTGATCCTTTAATCGAAAGTGTTGGAAAGTTAGAAGGAGAAGGGTCATCTGTTTTTGACAGAATAAAGAGCCTGAAATAGGAAAATGAGATTTTTTTTGCAAGAGCATGTGAACTGAGAGGTCTGATTGGCCCAAAGATAGAAATTTTATCAAGTGCATTGAAAGAAGCAGAATATGCTAAATCAATGAGTGATTCGATAAACCTGGAGTTTGCAGAGACATAATCCTATTTGGTTTGTGGATATATAACAATCCTAGAGAGTCAAAAAAGAGTTTGGAACACAAATTTGGCTTTGTTGAAGAAAGATTTTTCAGACATTTTCAAGTTTATGTAAGTTTATGAAAATTGTCTTGTACATAACAACTTTGTTAAATTTCTGGCATGCAGATTCCCGCCTTTTCCATTGATGTCAAATGTGGAGAGAGAAAAGTGAAAAATGTATATCATCTCAGGGGGAGAATTGTATTTTGTTGTTTGGTTTTTGAAATTTTGGCAGTGTAGTTAATGTTCCAACACTTAGTCATTTTTAACTAGGTGTTGCCATCAATGCCAAAGGGGGAGATTGTTGGCAAGAGACACTGTGAATACCATTTGGTGTTGTCATTGATGGAAACCCAAGTTTTTGTATAGATCCGTGCATCATAAATTTATCCTATCGACAGTCAGTTTGCAAATGGTTAAGGAAGAACAGAGCATCCGACAGTTTTGGGTTCATCGATTCACATACAGATCTTCAGTTAATATTTTTTGTTGCGTATCTTAGTGAAGGTTGATCGATGTATTCTTAGTGTTATATATAAATCTCAGTGCCTCGTATTGATCCTTGTTCGAGTTAGAAGATCCGGTTAGCTAATTTTTTGTTTTATCAGTACTGGAGTTGACTTCGTGAATGAATCATTTCACAGATGTATGGGAAGTAATTAGTTATGTATTTTTGTGTTCGTACATATTTTTTTGGGGTCCTAGCTATGTTGTGGCTTGTGGATACACATCAAGGTTTACTCATGATTTGAGCTGACAGATGTAAATATTCTTTCGTTCTATTGAAGCCGACATATTGTAATTGAATTCTAAGTTGCAAATATATATAAGAGATCGTCCGTATCATTTTGAGGAGTGTGTGAAGTGTGTGGTGATGCAAATTGCAAATAAGAGTAGAGCAAAAGAGTGATTTTGCATAGTTTCACTTGTGCATGAAGGATTTGTATTGCGAGTGTGAGCATAACAAAGTAGAAGTGCAAAATCAGTATATAGGACAAAAGATTGAATATTGTGCCTAATCGAAACTGTAATCAAGCATATGTAGATGCTATTTTTCTCAGTTCAAACTCTTAGATGGTTTTAATCTGGTTCTCTTTTTAAGGCAATGATCCTTCCCTTTGAGTAGTTCTAGGTAGTGTGCCTGAATGCAAGTGCATTCTCCATATTGTAAAATTTATTTGAGTATACTTAGATCATATTGTGGATTGGCCATCCACTGTAGTTTTTCCCCTTACAGGGTTTCCACGTAAAAATTCTTGTGTTATGGTGTTGTGATTGTTATCTTCTTGTTCATGCATTTTGATTGAATGTTACAAGTTCTTTGAAGATAAAGGTTAATAATGTTTATTTTTGCACAACACTGATTCACCCCCCCTCTCAGTGTAGCTTATTTCCAACATGGTAGATTTCTCTACATTGGGGTAGTTGTTTATAGTGATGTTGAGTATGGATTTATCTCTACCCAACGGATGTAGAGGGTATGTTGTTGGGCATTCTATAGGCTTATTTGGGATCTTGGTATTTAGGTGACCTACCAAGGTATCCAGGTGAGGTTTGCTTGGGTACAAGCAATCTTAGGGAGGGTGGACTGTAATGTCCCCTTTTCTTAGGTAGTGGTTTGGCGTAGTGGTTAGTCTACCAGCTGGATCCTATAGGCTAACAGGTTGTTCAAGGAACCCCTTCAAGGGTGATCTTCGGTTCTTCAACAAGCCTTTTTGGTGCTTATTTTAGTACTCTTTAGCTTAATGTCCTAATTTATTTGTGGTGTGCCTTTCGAAGGCCATTCTGGACACTTTGACCCACACTATTTTTAGTAAGTCACTCAGATGTGTTGCTCATACTTACTAAATTTATAGTAAGTCACTGGTATGGTCAACTGGAAGAGTTTCTATATTTGGCATGGTGGCATAATTATATCCCGGAGTTATATTGGTTAAGATTGGTCCTATGCATTTAATATTAATAACGTCAAATTATAAAGTTAAATTAAATAATTTAACTTTATGCGATTAAAATATTTTAAAAATAGACTTTATTATAAATGGGGTTGTTATCACCTAGATTTTGCACCTTGTTGAATGTGAAATTCAACAATCTAGTGTAACATGGGAAGACCTCTCAAAGTGTGGGATTTGAAAGAAGAGGTCAACCTCCGGAGAAGGTCGGCTTCCTATCTGGATATATCACCTAACTATTGATTCTCGAGGGGAAAAGGGGAGAAATAAAACTTAAAATGAAAAACTGATAAAACACTATTCTTATGGTGATACACCTAACTGAATCAAGACTATGAAATTCAAAACCTCAACACTCTGCTTATAATGATTGAAAACTTAAAATTGCACAACTTACTCTTGTATGTCATTGCATAAGTATTTCATAGCAAGGTCTTAATGCTCAAACTTCTAGAAGGAAGATGAATTCACAACTACAAGCCATTTACAAAATCAAACACAAACTATGACCTGCATTAACAATCCTTTGCATAAAGGTGCTGAAGAAGAGATAAAGCTATAAGGAGCTGATAATAACTCACAAATAACTTTGATGCACACAATTAAGCAAAGAAAAAGAAGGAAAAATTCCCAAGAAATCATTAATATTCAAAGGTCTCCACTGTATTCCATATCCAAGTCCGAGTTACAAAGTATGTTGAAGTCTAGTAAAGGACTGTAGAATCACTATCTTTAGAAATCTACAAATTTAGAACTAACTCCATAATGAGTAGTAAAAGCGACTAAATAAGAAAGCTCAAGTTGTTCCACTAAAATAGGAGCTGGAAATTTCTTGGGTCAGATGACTTTAAAAAGCCAAAAATATAGCAACTATATCTTCTCAAAAAGAGCTCATAATGGATGAAAAATTCAAATTGGACCAAGTCCAACATGATGACACTCCAAATTGTCCTCAAAAAGCTCCCATTTGCTTCAAAAAGAAATTAATCATCCCTATATTCCCTCCTTATGTTTGCAAACCTCTCACAACTCCCCTAAAAGCTCTCCATATGTTTTCAAAGTCATAACTTCAATGTATATCCATGTTTCCTCTCTCTTTGCATGCATTGAAAACTCCTTCATTTAATTTTCCTTGCATTTAAGGAACATTCACACTTAAAATGATTTATAAATATCATTAAAGTGGATGTCTTACATTGGAAAATAAATCATTTTTAAGGCATTGAAAATTCCAAGGTATGAAGAGGTCATGGGTCATTAGTTCCAAGGATCAATTTAAAATCAAAAGGTAAAAATACCTTTATCCCACCGACATGTATTAGGAAAAACCCTAAGGACAAAAGCAAAAGTAGAAATGAAATATCATTTCATTTGTTCGAAGCTTCCTGAGGAAGGTAAGCCGCCGCCATGAATGAGGGTTTTTGTGCATGGAGTTCTTCTGCAATTCATGAAAGTTCTATCGATTCTCTCAAAGAAATGTCGATAAGCTATGTTTTATCACCAAAACATAAAGAAAATAAGCTTCATTTTGTTATTTCTAAGCCTTTAGGCAATGGTATCATGTGGCTTTTATCACCCATTTTGAATGTTTTTTTAATTTTCTGTTGCTTACTCACTCATGGCTGCCATGGAGATTTCATTCGAGCCCATGAATGCATTTCTAACAAGAAAAATTTGAGAAATAAGACAAACACGACAAGGTAAGCACTCCTCAAGTCTCTCCTTCTCATTCTTTGGCATTTTTCCTCTGTTGTTTGTTCATAGTCTTAGTCCACCATTGGTATTTTGTTCTCTCTATTGTTTTCCTCTATGGCATGATCATTCATGGCCGCGGGCTATGGGTTTCATTCCCTTATTCTCGATAATCCTCTTTGTTCTTGGCCTCTAAGCAACACCTCCCGATCGAGGCTTGTAACATTGTCAATGTATGATCGGTATGTGAAAAATAGATCTATTGTTTCTTATTAGCTATCCATACCTGAAATTGGGTTTTCACTATTCTATTTTGATGCTCCAATGCATCTTCTGAATATTTCATTTTTTTTCTGAAGAATGCTTGCATATTTTAGTGATTTCTTCTCTATAATCCCAAATCAATAATTGCACAGGAAAATCCATCAGGGCTCTTCATTTTGTAGAATACAAACCCCTCCGTGGATTAATCTCATGACTCAACTCCACTTATCGAGAAATCAGCCTTGTGAATGCATTTATGTTCTTGTTTATGCACCCTAAATGACTATGCAATAGTCTTGCATGCTATCTCGATGAATATTTGATGAAATGGTAACTATAGGAACCTCATAATCCCCTTGACAAAGATGGTTATTTTTTAAATATTAGTATGATCATTGCATTTTTCATTGCATTCTTAGTATAAGTCAAACTCAGGACACCTATTATTCTAAGCTGTCATAAGGAAACCATGAAATAACATGTACATGACTTATATTGAAGATCATTATAAAAAATGTCTACTGTCCATGACCGTTCCTTTTCATGATGAAAATGTATTTTCCTTTCATAAATACCATTCCATTTCTTATGATTTTCTTTACAAACACCTGACTATGTCATAAATGACAGGTGCTCCTTCTCTCTTGATATGAGAATACATTTCACTTTGCTATTCCAAGTCCATAAAAAGATGTCAGAAATTCACTGTCACATATTTTAAACAAAAGACTGATCTACTTATCTCTTGATATCATGTTGCTTGCCTTTCAAATATTTTGGCTCTTTGCCATGGTTAGCTTTTGACTATCCTTTAAAAAACACTGTCACTTCATTCCAATGGCCCCAATGGCATTACCTTCTTTTTAATCCGTAGGAAGTCCTGTGCCATGATCCTATTATTTTGCATTGTGTCTATCATGCCCTGTTTCCTATCAAAACACTAAAGCACTAGCAAGATTTCTCATGATTTTCATTTGGATCCTCCTATTAACCTTTCTTGCCATTTTGCTGGAATGATTTTCCTGCAACTCATGATAACTTCAGATGGCTCTCTCATGATTACTTCACTGTGCAATACATAACTACTAATGATTCAATGTCTTTGTTATGCTATATAGAGTAAGATTATAGGAGTTCCCTGTCATTTGTGATGACAATAAGTTGCTATCTTTTGCACCATTCTATTTGTTCCTTGATCTCTTGTTTCTCATGCAATAGTGGAAATGGTTCACACAAGGTGACTTCTATCATGATTGTATGACTATCATGATTTTACCGATTTTATGCAATTAAATTGGGATAACTATTCATGATCTACTTGCTTGATGATATGTCCTCTATGATAGTGATCAACAACACACTGCCATAGGTGATGTATGATTATTCAAGTATATCATGAAGGGATCAACTCATTCCTAAGTCTTGTTAAAACAACCTAACAACATGCTGACCTCAAAAGACTAAGATCTTGAATTCCATTAAGATATCATACACTATCCATCTACAAAACACAATCATTTTTAACTGTTGTCCTTTATATGCACGCTAGGCTCAACCCTTGTGGGAGCCACATTTATCCCACATGCTTATATTAGATAAACATAGCAATTCTTTTCTTGTATCTTCACATGAAGCAAACAAGTTTAAAAAAATAGATGTATTTTTAGATGTGTATGATAACTCTGTTGTTCCCTGGCATCTAAGACTTGCAAACTTGTTCAATGTGGATAGAGATTAGTTTACACATGCATGAGTATTTGTTTATGTAAAGTTGGAAACCTTTCATTTCTAAGAGCATTTCTATAACATCATTGCCTTTGTATATGCAGGAACTAGGAGTAGCATGGAGCGAGAAAGGACATAGGGAGATTGGGACAACAACAGGATAAGAAGACAAGGAAGAACCAGTCATTCCCAGGCAATGACTGGTTCCTTTCTTTACATGAACATTCCTTTACTTATTCATGTATTGACATTTCTTTATGTGTATTGAATAAGTTAAGTCAATCTCATGACTTGTGTGAGATAATGTATATCTTACATTCAATAAAGATAACCTCATTGTTCAGAAAAAGATTTGAATATTTCTTCTGTTATATGCACTTGTATGAATGCAATAATTTATAAAATGTAATCTTTTCTAGATTATTTCATCTATGCATATGAATGTAATGTAGGAATGATTTGAATGCACCTTTTCTTAGTTTTAAAACAAAATCTACTTGATTAAGCTTGAGTGAAAATCTGGTAACAGGGATATAAGTGATTTTAAAGTATATTTTATAATATAAGTTAACGTGTCATTTTAAAAGGGGAGATATAAGTGACTTTTAAAGTCTACTTTATATTATAAGGTTGTGCACCAAAATTAAAAGGTAAATAGAATGAAATGAAATTTAAATGTGAATTTGAGGTGAAGTTGAGAATTATAAAAGGGCATTTGAAGCTCATTTTATTCATGGATGATTATTATTCTTGTTTTGGAGAAATTTGGTGAAGAGCTTTAGCAAGGGTTTGCTAGTTGAAAGCCATAGTTTTTTGAGGATGAAATCCCTCGGGAAGAACAAATTGGTACAAGAGTGAGAGATCTCCCAAGCTAACTTGAAGACAATTCCATTTTATGGATTGTGCTTGTGCTTCATCAATTTACAAGAAAGGATTCAAAATAAGGGTTTGAATATTTAATCAAGAAATTTGAGTTTAATTAATCATTTTACAAATTACTTGAGCTTTTTGTTGTGGAAGAAAACCAAGGGTTTTTGGCAGAAATTTGATCTTAGAGAATGATAATTTTCTTTGATTCAATGATCTACAGGTGGGTAATACCACCCAAGGATTGCTCTATAGGTAGATCCATTCATGAGTTACAATTACGCTTATTGCAGATAATTTTTGAAGAGAATGAAAGGGAGATTTTCTAGTTGTTGATCAGAAATAAATTACAGATCTTTATTGCTAATTACACTCACCATAATTAGCACGTGTGGATCATGTAGGCAGGTTGTACCATTCATAGCTGGCTGTACACCTTCACAACAAGCAGGTGGGAGTCCTAGGGTCAAATGCTTAGGCATTACACTTGCAATTTCATCCATTTTTGGCATCTAGGTCAGGATAACAATTGTGCATCAATTTCAAGGCATGATCATGGGGTTATGAGGAGTGGTGTTCAATTTTACAAGCCTCCAATTTTTTGGTCAAAATAATTTTAGACTTGCATTTAATGTTGCTGGTTATTGGGGTATGAATCTTCTATAATTTCCAAGAATTAATAAAACTTAATTTGATAGATTAGTATATTTGCTTAAGTATTTCTTTATTTTGCAATTATATGTATTTTATGCATTCCTGGCAAAAACACAAAAACTATAAGACCAAAAAAAATAGAAAGGCAAAATTTAGAAAGTAAATATCCTATCAGGGGTGGGATATTTCAGAGCATCATGAACATTCAATGGTTGGAATACACAAAAATATTGTATGAAAGAGACCAAGATAAAACCTACCCTCTGACAATTAACACTAATGATAAAATTTTCTCCATAAAGGATATCAAGGTTGGTATTAAAGCATGGGTGGTGGGAAAGGCTCTAGACATTGATGGGTTACAAGCTGAATATTTGAAATAGGGTTTAGAGCTCTTGGCACCACATATCAAAATGATTTTCAACAAGGTCATTCAACATGGTTTCCCAAAAAATTAGATGATGAGCATTGTTATCCCTCTCCACAAGAGTGATGATGTCAACCACCTATCAAGTTATCACACCATAAGATTAACCCTCTTTTTAGGAAGCTCTTTGGGAGCATGGTGGAACAAAGAATAAATTGTTGGGCTAAGAAGGAGGGTAAGAGGGTGAAAGGGAAAGTTGGTTTCAGATCAAAGCATTCCACAATTGACCATTACATCACTCTCAAGTGCATGGTTGAATTTTTTTGGGATAAACAAAATAATGAGGTTTTTTATTGTTTTGTTGACTTTAAAAAGGATTTTGAAATGATACCTGGAAACAAACTTTGGGGCATAATTGAACAACTTGGAATTCTGAAAAAGTAGAGGTTTGCTAGCCATATAGTTTATAATCAGGTTCAGGCCAAAATCAGAACAAAGGCGAGTCTTTTTTATTGCTTCGAGAGCAACATTGGTGTCAAGTAGGTTTGTCCTTTGTCCCCCACTTTGTTCAGGCTATACATAGACAAATTAGAAGAGTGGTTAGACAAGCAAGGAGGTGATGGTGTTCTCTTGGCCACTTATGTGACCAAGCTACTGCTATATGAGGATGAACTTATCTTAATGAAAATTTTGGAAAATAGTTTACAAGAACATATAAAAGCTCTAGAGTTATTTTTTCAAGATGCAAGGATGCAAGTGAACATCAACAAAACCAAGGTCATGATATTTAAGTTGAAAAGAGCTAGGAAGCAAATAAATTTTGAGTTTCAGGGAAACTCTTTGCAAGTGGTAAATGAATACAAGTATTTGGGTCTCAATTTTTGCAACGCTTTTAGTTGGGAGACTTGTAGGACAAAAAGAATTCAAGGAGGCTAGAAAGCTATTTAATTGCTTCAAAACAAATGTAGATCGGTTGAGTTATAGGATTGGAAAATAAAGAAGAAGTTATTTGGGCTTCTTGTTGTACCTGTGGTCTTATGGTTACGAAGTTTGGGCTGCATTATGTCGAATTTAAAATAGAGACAAATAGAAAGATTAAAAAAGCACCTAATTATAAGCAATTCTGAAAATTTAAGGTCAAATGTGACAAATTCTAAAAATCAAGGAAAACACTTCCACTTTGTGGCCAAAAAGTGGACTCAACTTCTTGCACACACCCAAGTATAGTCTCGTATGTATGAGATTGTTCTAGCCAAAGATGGCGCCTTTCTAATGGAAATGGTAGCGTTAATTCATTTATTAGGCTATTTGAAGAGAATTGAGAATATGGGGGAACATCGATGGCCCAAAATTATGGTGGAAGAAAAATTAACTGGAAGGAAGAGCGTGTCGATGAAGAAAAATGTCAAGTGGATGGGAAAATGGGGCATGAACATGCAAGAGAGTCCAAACACAAATGTAGAAATTAAAAGGTATGTAAAAGAGAAAGTCAATAATATCATGTGGTTAAAACAACTTGGTCAAAAAAAATAACACTATATTTTTGAATTTTAATCCCACTTGTGATCACGAGCAAAAATTCTATATGGGAGCAGATATAAAGTGGAAAGCTAAAATGCTAATAGCCCAGTTAAGAACTAGCTCACATCATTTGAGATGTGAAATGGGAAGATGGAAAATACCCAAAAAGGTGTGGGCAAATAGGATTTTTTGTTTCTTCTCTTCAAGTTTAGTGGAGACAGAGTGCCACTATATTATGCAACGTAAGGCTTACAAGGATATCCAGTACAATTACTTGGATTTTCTAAAATTCAAATCGTTAGTGGCCTTGCTTGAAGAAGAGAAGATTACTCAAACAATAAGTTACTTCATAGAAATACACAATGGAAGAAACAAAATCAACACAGTTAGAAAACAACAAGAAGTAATTGGTGGGGTCAACGGTTGTTTTGTTGTTTGGAAAAGGCAGTTTTAGTTTCATTTTGTGGGTTCCATAGACTGGCTAGTCTTGTGGACATTATTAAAAACATTCATTCATTCACTAATAAGAGACCATTCACTATAATCAAGACATGACATGTGGTGCTTATTCATTCTTATTTATATTCGGTAATGCTTAAACTTTTGCTTAGGGACCACATTGAGTAGATACTACATGTCATTATAGTGCATGAGTGCATGCTTACCTTTTTCTTCCTTTGAGAAATTACATTATAACTTAAGTTGTTTTTCCTTGAATAAGAGATTGCCAGTTGTAAATGATTTGACCTTTGTTTATGAGGTAAGTATAGGTCATCGAGAGTGACATATGGTACAAGAACACATTAGCACAACTTGAATAGGCTTGATCATTTAGTATCTACACTACAAATAAATTGTGAACCATCAATAAAAAGTGACACCTTAGCTACATCATGGACCCACAAGGATGACATGATTAGAATAAATAAAAAATAGTGTGATCCACATGGTAGCATAGCACGTGAGTGCAAGTTAATGTTCTTGAAAAATGAGAAACCACACTTTAAAGGATGCATGCATTTAAATGAAATTTATACATGTGGCCACCAAGTAAGAAATGGTAGGAACCACCATACAAGCACACTAAAGGAAGACTTAAATGTTTTAAAAGGATGAGATTAACTAGGCTCGAACAATCACTAAGATAAAGGGGCCAGTATGAAAAATGATGTTGAGTACATGAAGATGAAACTTAAAATCTCACCACATACTAGGCAAGCCATCGAGGGATTAAAATATAAAGTGTGGGCTCTATGCCAAGGGTTTAGTGTTTTAGATCTAAATGAATAAAACCTTTCCAGGACATGACTTAAAGCCCTAGAAAGTGAACCAATATTAACAAGTTTCATATTGTAGGGCTTGATATCATATAATTTATTCATAGTGGACCATACAATTCCTTGGTTGTTTTATGCCCTCAACTCCCCATAACCTTGTTTGTATCTTGTGGTCCAATAACATTTTCAGAAAAAATATTATTTTTGTTTACCTCAAAATAATTTGTGTTGAGTTGTAGTTAGATAAACCAAAAATGATTCTTGTAAAGTAATTGAAGAATGGATTTGAAAACCTATGGATGGATGTTATAAAGCCATATATTTAGTTCATATAAAACATTCTTTAGTTGGGAATTGTGCAACAAAAAAGGAAAGTTGAGCAACTAGCATTTTTTATTTATATAGCAGCTAAACATTGTTGTGTAGCAAGAGAATTTATCATAGAACTAGGACTCCAATTGGTCAATGCCACCATAGTTAAATTCTTATAGATCTAAGAATTTACTTAAATTTTTATTTATCACAAGGAGTTGCAATCAAGATGTAAAGTTAAATTCTCTAACATTGTTTTTTTCCCAAAAACTATTTTGGTACATTAAAAGAAAAATCTTAAGGAAATGAAAATTCGTAGGTCTACAATGAATGACATATAATGGAAAAGTATCATTTTCCCAATATTTTTTCTTTTGCTATGTGTGTGTGAGACAAGGATTTTAAGGGTGGATCAATTACACTTGATCCATGATGAATCAAAGTATAATTAAGCCAATAAACCTCAATCTACAAAACAAGATCATTCAAATTGAAAGGTTAAACTAATCATTTATTGAAACTAAAAAATGTAAACTACAAAAATAGTTAAATTCCTACTCTAACCCATTTGAAACTTATCCTATTTTGGAATTGGTGTCATGTTGATGTGGAACAACGATCCTTTCCCAATCTCGTGATTAGTGAGCCTATTTTAGTCAATTTTATGGAAGAGAATTGATGAAAATATTGTGAGAAAATGGATTAAAACTTGATTTATGCTAAAATGAACATGATGCAAGCTAAATCAACATGATTTTATGTTCAAAAATGATCTAATTATGCAATTGCTAAGCTAATCGAAGCTACTTCTAAGCTAAAAGATGAAAAACCTAATTTATAAACAAGCTAAGATGGATGCATGGAAGCCGCTAATGAATGTCTTAAGATATTTGTGCAACTTAAATGAACTAAAACAAGTTAAAAGTGAGTAAATTGTGAGTGTGAATGCAAGTGAGTTCAACAACACAAGTTTGCAATTGAAAGATCGATGAGATTCAACAACATAAGTTTTCTTTAAAAATGATGGATCCATGCCTCTTCTTCCTTTCATCCTTGACCATTGATTACTATTTTCGATCTCAACCCCCCATTTCTCATTTCCTTTCCTATAAATTAAAAAAAATTGGATTTTTTTAGATTCCCTAGCAAAAGGGTAAAGTTGACTCCTTGCCCCCTTGAGAAACTGGGTAATTTTTCTGAATTTTGGGTTGATTTCTTGATAAAGGTTAAAAGTTGTCCTAGGGCGCTAGAAAGGCTTTGAGATGCAAAAATTATGCCAAAAACGTAAAAAAAATGCAAAATTAGGTTTCAATTGGCAAAATTGGTGAAAATGATGATAAACCTTAGCTTGAAGGTGAAACTAGGGAAAAAAACCCTAATTTTCTAGCATAAATAAGCTAAGAAGGGTCACTTTCAATTCATTTGTGCATTCACTTAAGAGATTCTTGCTATTTTGAGCTCTAACCCTCCAACAAAATGGCACACTGTGAGATTTCCGAGCACATCTCTGATCGAGTTCAAGAGTTCCAACAATCTCCAGGTGCAAGACCACCGGTATGTAACACCAAACTTGATTTGAAATTTAAATTTTTGATGCATTTATTACACTTTAAAATTTAAACTTTAGTGACATCGCTATACTGCAACGCCCAAATTACAATCAGCGAAGTTGAAATGAATTATAGCGATGCATATGCTTATGGCGACGCTTCTTGTGATTTAAAATTTGGGTTTCTAATTTTAAATGGTGACACATGTTTATTTAGCGATGCCACAATCGATTTAGAAATTAAGGTTCAAGTTTGCCAAAGAGTAAATTGTGACACCAATGTATTTGGCGACGCATGTTTCAATTTTGCGGTTAAAAATGCTTTCAGGCGTCGCAATTTGAATTTGGAATATAGAGACACTATTGAAAACAACGTTGCTATTGTGGTTTCTTGAGTTGAAAATTTCAAATTGAGTCAAATTTCCTCGATTTCTTGACGTTGTGCACTTCATGGGTATGATTTATGATGTTGATGTTGGACTTGACACCTATCATGAGGTGATGGAGATGGAGGACATTGTTTTAGTTACATCATAGATCGACCTTGAGTCATAAAAAGGTCATGTGCTCACCTTCTGATTGATTATTCCAACCATCATTTTAGGTTTGGTGGCTTCGAATAGATGCATCAGAGGATTCAACCCAGGATGGGGCTTGGCGTGGCATCAAATGTTGCATAGGAGGACACTCTTTGCATGGGGGCCCGTGATGCTGGCCTCCCTATATCATGATTTACATGATTTTTTTTACTGTGATGGGAGAGCCATTGGTGCAAGGGTGACTTTGCTACATATTTGGGTGTGGGAGCATATTGTTGTGCTCTGACCTATTGTTTAGATGGTGGAAATTGAGCCAGATGATCCCATCATTTGGAGGTACAGAGGTGCGATCACTTTGAGGCACACTGGACAAATTGGGCTCTTGTATTAGCGACGGGTCATTGATGATATGGCAATTTTTTTCTCACGCTCATGGGTATAGATGCCACCTTGGTATGATGATATGCAACAGCTAAATTTTCTAGGCAGACCTGATATATGTAGGGTCACGAGCACACCATTATTGAGAGATATTTACCAAACAGGGTTGCCCGCTAGTTTGGAGAGATTCAAAACATGCTAGATGATGGTTGCAGGACCAATTTTTTCTAGGTCAACACGAGAGGTTCCCACATGGGGACTAACCATTCCAACTCATGAGGTAGTCAAGAGATTTAGATAGTTAGTGGCTCAGCCTTGGGCCTATGATTGGGGTTAGGCGATAGCGTAGAATACGCTTGCATATGATGCTTGGTTTGTTCCTCCGTGACGGCTGACAAATCCAATGGTTGCTCCTCCTTGAAGGAGACCCAAAGGAAGGGGGCTAGAGGCAGAGGATAGGGTGGCTAAGATGGTCAGGTTCTGGGGCTCCTCTGGTAGGACACACTACAACAAAACAGACAATTAGCGCCTAAAATAGCATCAAATTTTAGTGCATTTGAGTTCATGAATTGGGCACTTCTACTGGTGCAAAACTCAATGCCAAATTGCATTTTACTTTAGCACTAGATTTAGCACTAAATTTTGAAGCTTCTAGTTTGGATTTCGATTTTGCTTCTAGTTTCGCTTCATGTGTTGCTTCCAAGTTTGCTTCCAGTGTTGCTTCTAGTTTTGCTTCTTGTGTTGCTTCCAGGTTTGCTTCCAATTTTGCTTCCAAGTTTGCTTCCAGTTTTGTTTCCGATTTTTCTTTCGATTTTGCTTCCAGGTTTTCTTCCAGTTTGGCTTTTGATTTTTCTTTTGGTTTTGCTTCTTGTATTGCTTCCAGTGTTGCTTCCAATTTTGCTTCTTGTGTTGCTTCCAGGTTTGCTTCCAATTTTGATTCTTGTGTTTCTTCCAGTTTTGCTTCTATTGTTGCTTCCAGGTTTGCTTCCAGTGTTGCTTCCAAGTTTGCTTCCAGGTTAGCTTCCAGGTTTGCTTCTAGTGTTGCTTCCAGGTTTGCTTCTAGGTTTGCTTCTGGTTTGGCTTCCAATTTTGCTTCCAGGTTTGCTTCTAGTTTTTATTCTAGGTTTGCTTCCGGTTTGGCTTCCAATTATGCTTCCATTATTACTTCTTGTTTGCTACCTGAATTGCTTCTATTTTTTCTTCCTAGATAACTCCAAGTTTTGCTTTCAAGATTACTTCTAGTTTGGCTTCCATTGTTGTTTCCTTTTTTGCTTCTAAAAATGCTTCCAAAAATCATCGACCACTTTCAATATATATAAATTGACAAGTCAATACTGATAAGACCATCATCATATATAACTAAAACAAATGAAAGTCAAATATGCCAGTAGATCAATAACATGTCAAAATGATACATGTCCAACAGTCGACAAAAGTCAAAATGATACATGTACAAATTAAATGATATAAGTAAAAATGATAAATTATGTAACTCAAAATGATATATACAAGTCAAGATGATACATGTCCAAATGATATAAGTCAAAATGATACAACTCAATAATATGGTACCCCAGGCCGTGAAAATGATACATATGAATATAGTAACCATGAAAAGAGGCATCATAATGATATATCAACAATGATCCATGATGTAGTCTATATGATCATGAATGTCACTGGCTACTACCAACAACTACCTCATCAACATCATCACCATCATGATCATCATCATCGTCATCGACCTCGGTGTCTTATGTATCTACATCATCATCATCCTCTACCATATTGTGATCTGTACCAAAACCAACATATTTTGGATCTATATCATGAGGATCATCTTGATCTTCTAGAAGACCCGTGTTCTGCAAAAAAAACATTTAAAATGAAAATTTATTATTTATTTCATGCAATAATTTATTTTTCTATTATATCACTACAACAAATCCCTGTATTTTGCTCCATTTTTTGCTTCCACCCAATGCTTTAATGTATTTTTTGCCAATTTTTTGAAATCACCGGCGCTATTTATCGGGATGGCACTATTTTTGGCGTTTATTTGCGCCGATCAGGACTAGTCGGCGGTAATTTACATTGAAATTATCAATGCCTTTAGTGCCAATATTGGCTTCGAGTTTGGTGCCACCGTTAGCGCTGCCTTTGGCTTTGAGTTTAGCTTCGAGTTTAGCACCACATTTAGCCTCACGACTTGAGCTTCGAGTTTAGCTTTGGGTTTAGCGCCAGTTTAGACACCCCTATGTCGAAGAGACTTATTTATATATCTCATCGATGATGTAAAATAGTGAAATTTCAACAAGATCCGGGAATATCAAGGAGAGAATCACTTACATCACATCAATAAGGTATATCTACAAGTGCTCGATGAAACACAAATCATGGATATAACGAAGTAATGTCGATGAGACATTGAGATATCAGTAAGACAAATAAGATTGTCTCATCGACACTCCTCAAGTAATGATCAAAAGCATACACCGCTAGACCGCCAAGAGGGTGAGCAATATATGCGGTAGAGCGGTATACACCGCAACCCCGCAACAAGAAGCCTTGAGCAGGGTAGTAGTGCGGTAAACAACTGAAGAGAAGGGGAAAACACCACTATACCGCAGGGATAATCACGAGTCTCCCCGATATGGCAAAGTTACACCGATATATAAAGAAATACCACCAAAGGAAAATATCGATGAGATAGTGGCATATCGACAAGAGATATTAACTTGTCTCATCGACAGAGGCAACCAAAATTAGAGGAACATAAGATCTAATGTTGATGAGACATTGAGATATTGGTAAGACAAAGAATATTGTCTCATCGACACTCTTCAGGTAATGATCAAAAGCATGCACCGCTATACCGCTGAGAAGGTGAGAAACATATGCGGTAGAGCGATATACATCACAACCCTGCAACAAGAAGCCTTGAGCAAGGCGGTAGTGTGGTAAACAACAAAAGGGAAGGGAAAAACACTGCCATACCAAAGAGGGTATAATAAGAGACGACGGTAGTACATTAATCATGGCAACAAATCATGTCAGTCACAATCCATTTGAATCAAGAATATAGCCCGTGAAAATACTCTAAAACTCTAATAAACATACTCTAAAAATTTCGTTGAAATCTTATTTTCAAGCATAGCCTGCTAGAATGGAGTTTTCATTTTAATAAACATACAATAAAACCTTTGTTGAAACCTTATTTTCAAGCATAGCCAGCCAAAGTGGAGAAGTTTTTCAGTAAAGAATGATAAATAATGGTAAGGAGATGTGCATGATAGGAGGCATAGGATTCATTGTTGTTTATCAATTCCAGCTCTGATCAACAAGGGTTACATTACTGTTTGTAATCGAGGTATTTAATTGACATATGTTTGCATAATCTGAAATTCCTTCAGATGCTTTTGAAATATCAATGTATCCTATATAAGGTTTATAATGACTTATTTTAATTTAAAAAAATAAATCAGATGCTTTTGAAGTATCGATGTGTCCTATATAGGGTTTAGAATAATTTATTTTAATTTAAAAAAATAAATAAATAATGTGTTTTCCTATGATTAGATAATGTGGAGATCTCCTAAATCCGCCCTAGCACACTGTCCTCTTTCACACTGTGTTCATTACTCCAGCTGCTAGGGTTTTGCATTTGACATCTTTAATATCTTCATGATAGTGGATTTTAAATAGATCTCAGTCTTTAATTTAATCTTTATCATGGTAACCCTTGTGTTCCCTAATCCACCTTCAATCTCTTCTACGAGCGTTGTCTTAAGCTAGAATGCATAGTATGCATATAGAGATCTCCTAAATCTGCCCTAGCACACTATCCTCTTTCACACTATGTTCATTACTCCAGCTACTAGGGTTTTGCATTTGACATCTTTAATATCTTCATGATAGTGGATTTTAAATAGATCTCAGTCTTTGATTTAATCTTTATCATGGTAACCCTCGAGTTCCCTAATCCACCTTCAATCTCTTCTAAGAACATTGTCTTAAGCTAGACTACATAGTATGTATATAAAGCAAGTCCTTCATACCTGCCATTGTTCTAAACCACCACTCACTGCCTTGCTTAAAATACTACCTCCACAAGCACAATACCATGTTTTAAAATCACGATTTCCAGTGATTGAACATTAAGGTCACTACTTTCATCAAGATACAATGAGATTTTTGTCTTCAAACTTAAGGCATTATGTAAGATAACATTGCGAATTGTTTGTTGTGTATAATTTGATTCTTTCATATTTACTGCTTTGCTAATTGCCTTTAAGACTAGATATTGCACCATCAACTGCAATCTCAAACAACTCACTCACTGCCACTTCAAGATTCCTTTCATGAGCATCCTTGTATAAAATCAAACTATGCCCTATAGAGTGCCTACTTACTTACTAATATAGGGGACTCATTGTTTCATGGTATTTTGAGTTTTATTTAGAAGGGGTTAACATGTGGCATTTTTATGTGCAGGAAGAATAGATTGTGATGCAACATTCGGGTATGGACGGTTCAAGAAAATTTGGATTGTTATCAGTGTCATAATCGGGTTGGATTGTACCTTGAGCCGGTGTGAAACACTTTCGGGTGTTCTCTTTAATCTTGCTCTTTTCACCCTAGTATGGTTTGGATCCCGTCCAAATCTCAATAACCCAGTTGGATCTTCGGTATTAGTATGTGTTTCATCAAAATCTTCTACCTATCAACAAACACAAGCATTATTTAATGTTTGGAAACAATTGGAATGGACCTATCTTTTTAAGTTTCTATGTTATGTTAATTATGCTTTAGTTAAGAAAAGATGTAACTTTTGTGAACGGACCTAAAGCTTGTTGCTTCCTGTACAAATAGGGAAACCAAGGTCCAATTTCGATCATCATATCATCATCATTTCAATCCATTAGAGTAGATACTAGACTATCTCATCCACTTATTCGTATCAAAATAACTCATGCTATGCATGTTTATATTTTGAGCAATATAATGGAGCAGATACATTATAACTCGTAATCCATATTCAGTGTTCAATTGTTGTGTCGATTTTCATGCTTACTTATTGCTTTGCTATCTCCAAAGTGGTCTTTTCAAGTTGTTTAAATCTGCAAGATTTATCAGGGCACATTTGTTGTTGTTGTTTGGTCCAATTTGAGGTGCAATTGTAAGGATTTGTCTTTTTAATTATACTTTCTAACATTTTTCTTGATACAAATTGTTACTTTAGAATTATGATATTTCTTTTCTTCTAATGTTTTCAACCCTCATTTCAGGGAAGGGCTCCGAAGATGGTTCCTTCAGATGGAGACTACACTTTTCCGCTATAGGTTCCATCTAGAAACACTAGAAGCTCAGGTACTGTCATACTCAGGTACAACAGAGTTTGAGGTTACCTTGTTCTCCTTGATACAAAATGTTGTCCTTCAATCCCTCTTTATAAGCAACATTCACTATTATGGACTTCATCATTGTACCTTTCATGCATTCGATTTAATTTGTTATGTGGAAACATGTGTCTATCTTTGCAAGTGATGACTATTGTGTAAGCTTTTAATCTACATGACTGCCCCTCATGTTCAATTCTTGTGACTGTTATGATGCTTGGAGCTGCTTACTTTTAACCAGACTATTAATGAAAACTATCTTGGAATCCTTGATGACCAATTTTGTCAGAATCATGGCTATGTTGATAACTTTCTTATTTTCCTGGACATCTATGGTATGCAAGTTATTTTAATGCACATGATGATCAGATTATATGTTTATAGATGTATGCACATATTTTGGCTGGTGATCCTTCATTGCTCTAACAACACTCTTCTCACTCAAATGCAGGAAACCTAGGAGCAACAAGGAAGACATCAAGTTGGAGGCTTAAACAAGCGAGAAGACTAAAGATGATGCAAAAAAGAGCAACCGAGATTCATCATTGAGGCAATGATGGGTCCCCTTTCTCTTTATGTGCATTTTTCTCTTTTGTATCTATAAATGTATAGTTTTTCAATTATACGCATTCAAATAGTCAGTTCCATGACTTGTGTGGAACAACATACATTTACATTATCAATAAAGACTACATTTGTGAAAGAATTGTGCAATATTTCCTATATTATATGCATCTACATAAGTGCAATCTAGTAATGTAATCTTTTGATTTTGTTTATGCACATGAATGTAATGTAGCAAAAATAAAAATGTACCTTACTCTTCATTTGAAAATCACAAAAGCTCTACCTGATTGAGCTATTAACTTTTGTGTCTTCATGAACATATGTTGATACAAAATGAATGGAAGAAGCATCCAAGTAATCCTAATTTTTTCTACCAACAATTCATCCAAGTAATCCAAGCAATAATAAAAGGAGGAATTGATGCTTGGAATTTGTGGGGTGTGATTAGGAAAAGTATTGTCTATGCAAGCAACACATTCCACCACTAACTAATTTGATTGTATTTATTAATTAATTGAAAATAAAAAAGTGAATGCACTTTTTATTTTCAATTAATTAATAAATACAGTCAAATCAAAAATTTGTTGCCTACATAGACATTGCCGAAGTAGATACCCTATTGAAATGGGCTCTATCTTTTGCAGAGGTGGAGGAAATAAGAATAGAAGATTTTAGTGGAATTCATTTGGAGGAAATTTTCTCTGTTGTAATTAATGCAGGAAGGAGTTAACGCTAGCAAGTAGAGGAATGTGTTTTAAATTATCAAAGGACTTGAAGCATTGATGAAGGTATTGTTGGTGGCGCTAGATGCATGTTCGACATTAATGGTGAGGGCTGACAATATGATGTGTTTTGAAGACACACAAGGCATTTCATTTGATGCTTCTCGGTTTGCGGTGGCAAGGAATGTAACAAGTCTGCGGTATGAGGCAATTTGGAAGCTAGAGTACCAAAGAAGAAATGGAGGCCAATTTCACTCTACGTTCGAGGAGAATATTGGACCCTTTGTTGGCTTAAATAATGGAGGCCAATCATCTCCTTCTCCGCTGGCTGGAAGAATGCATGCTTAACGTTTTGATACGTGATATCAGCTTTCTCTTCTACTCTCATGGTTGAATAATAAAATCCATTATGGTGGGCCTCTAGAGTTCTAGTCATCTTTCTTCCTCTTCCACCAAATGTTGGCCTGATCTACACGTCGGCCAGCCTAATTGGCTTTGTTTTTGAAAGCTGAAGTTTCTCATGAGTCACCAGTGTAGCTCTCTCTGCCTTTTCAGACTCTTTCATTGCTACAAATCATCTCTAGGATTTAATAATTTGTACCACGTGGTTGATGTGCTTTGAATCCTTGCATCTAAAGGAAATTTCCTTAAAATTGGCCACGAGTTCAATCATTCTACTTTCATAATACTTTATATCCATGGAGTTCAAACATTCCTTGATGCCATCAAACGAAGATTGAGGAATGACGTACATTCAGAGTACATCCCGATTGAAGTCTTTGAAAACAATAGCCATATCAAATGCCTTTTGCCCAAGTCCTACTCTCTCAAGGCTAACAATTCTCAATCTCACTAATAGCGATTACTAAGAAAGGTAATTCCACCAACTCTACCAAATAGTTTACTGTAGGAATAATAAAAGCAGAGGCTTTGAAAGGAACTCCATGAAAACCAAGCTCTCTAAATGGTATATCAAACTCTAGTTTAAAATCTTTTAGATGAGGCTACTCCCATAGCTCTCTTACTCACTTGAAAAATCCTTAAGGAGGAGGAGCAGTAAGAGGACGAGGATATGTTTATGCCTTCGTATTTCATGGATTTGATGGAATTGTGATTGATTTTCGTTGCAGCGGATTGACGGAGGTTCAAATTTTTTTCAACAATGGATTTATGTGCTTCAAAACAAGGTCTGTGGTGCTCATCTTGGTTCACAATTTACTTTTGTTTTTTATTTTATTTTGTATTATATTGCAATGCCCTCTATTTGTTTGTGGAAAGTGTTTAGTGCAAAGGCTAGTCTATTTAAGCCTTGAAAGGCCTTGCATGTATATGTTTTAAATTGATGCTCCTTTTTAAGAAGGCTTTAGTAATAGTTGGGGTTTCAATGAAATAATTTATTTTTAATCTGCCATTAAGCTTGCAAGGATCTGTTAAAGAAAGAAAAAAATGTGAGACAAGGTAGTGAAAATGAAATAAGCTTTGCGAGTCTCAATCTCTTGACCTCTGGACACAAATATGTGGTCGAATACTTTTGTTCCAAAAGCTTCAATTTTATGTGATTCTTTTTTATTTTTCTTCTTGGGTTTTAGAGGAGCCTGATCCTAATTTTGGTGTTTGAGTATTTTGTGTTTTTATTGGGTTTTGAATTTATATCCGTTTTGACTGTTGAGAATTTGGGGTTTTGTCTATGAAGGATTCATGCTTTTTGTGATTGTAAGGGAAGGAAGAGGAGGAGGTTGTAGAAACAAGAAACCTAGACTAATTGTAATGAATATGATTTTTTTGTTGTTGTTGCAAGAGCAAATTGAGGTGAGACTGGTGGTCATATAAATGAAGAGAGGAAGGGAGGCGAGCTACATGGGGGGTGCTCAAGTGAAGCGCCCTTCTACATCTAGAGGCAATCGTAAGTTCTTGTCCTTATCCTTGTTAATTCAAAGCTAATTATTTTATCATCGTATGTTTTTGAGAACTCCATGAAAACCAAGCTCTCTAAATGGTATATCAAACTCTAGTTCAAAATCTTTTAGATGAGGCTACTCCCATAGCTCTCTTACTCGCTTGAAAAATCTTTAAGGAGGAGGAGCAACAGGAGGACGAGGATATGTTTATGCCTTAATATTTCATGGATTTGATGGAATTGTGATTTATTTTCGTTGCAGCGGATCAACAAAGGTTCAATTTTTTTTGAACAACGGATTTTTTTGCTTCGAAACAAGGTTTGTAGTGCTCATCTTGGTTCACAATTTACGTTCGTTTTTTATTTTATTTTGTATTATATTGCAATGCCCTCTATTTGTTTGTGGAAAGTGTTTAGTGCAGAGTCTAGTCTATTTAAGCGCTGAAAGGCCTTGTATGTATATGCTTTAAATTGATACTCCTTTTTAAGAAGGCTTTAGTAACAGTTGGGGTTTCAATGAAAGCATTTATTTTTAATCTGCCATTAAGCTTGCGAGGATCTGTTAAAGAAAGAAAAAAATGCGAGACAAGGTAGTGAAAATAAAATAAGCTTTGTGAGTCTTGATCTCTTGACCTCTGGACACAAATATGTGGTCAAATAATTTTGTTCCAAAAGCTTCAATTTTATGTGATTCTTTTTTTCTTTTTCTTCTTGGGTTTTAGAGGAGCCTAATCTTAATTTTGGTGTTTGAGTATTTTTTGTTTTTATTGGGTTTGTTTTTTTGGGTTTTGAATTTATATCCATTTTGACTGTTGAGAATTTGGGGTTTTGTCTATGAAGGATTCATGCTTTTTGTGATTGTAAGGGAAGGAGGAGGAGGGGGTTGTAGAAACAAGAAACCCAGACTAATTGTAATGAATATGATATATATTTTTTTTGCAAGAGAAGCTTGAGGTGAGACTAGCGGTCATATAAATGAAGAGAGGAAGGGAGGAGAGCTACATGGGGGGTGCTCAAGTGAAGCACCCTTCTACATCTAGAGGCAATCGTAAGTTCTTTTCCTTATCCTTGTTAATTAAAAGCTAATTGTTTTATCATCATATGTTTTTGAGAACTCCATGAAAACCAAGCTCTCTAAATGGTATATCAAACTCTACTTCAAAATATTTTATACGAGGCTACTCCCATAGCTCTCTTACTCGCTTGAAAAATATTTAAGGAGGAGGAGAAATAGGAGGACGAGTATATGTTTATAATTTAGTATTTCATGGATTTGATGGAATTGTGATTGATTTTCGTTGCAGCAGATAGATAGAGGTTCAAATTTTTTTGAACAACGGATTTTTGTGCTTCAAAACAAGGTCTGTGGTGCTCATCTTGGTTCACAATTTACTTTTGTTTTTTTATTTTATTTTGTATTATATTGCAATGCCCATTGTTTGTTTGTGGAAAGTGTTTAGTGCAGAGGCTAGTCTATTTAATCCCTGAAAGGCCTTGCATGTATATGTTGTAAATTGATGCTCCTTTTTAAGAAGGCTTTAGTAATAGTTGGGGTTTCAATGAAAGCATTTATTTTTAATCTGCCATTAAGCTTGCAAGAATCTGTTAAAGACAGAAAAAAATGCGAGACAAGGTAGTGAAAATGAAATAAGCTTTGTGAGTCTTGATCTCTTGACCTCTAGACATAAATATGTGGTTGAATACTTTTGTTCCAGAAGCTTCAATTTTATGTGTTTTTTTTTTTATTTTTCTTCTTGGGTTTTAGAGGAGCCTGATCTTAATTTTGGTGTTTGAGTATTTTGTGTTTTTATTGGGTTTTGAATTTATATCCATTTTGACTGTTGAGAATTTGGGATTTTGTCTGTGAAGGATCATGCCTTTTGTGATTGTAAGGGAAGGAGGAGGAGGGGGTTGTAGAAACAAGAAACCTAGACTAATTCTAATGAATATGATATATTTTTTTTTGCAGGAGCAACTTGAGGTGAGACTGGTGGTCATATAAATGAAGAGAGGAAGGGAGGAGAGCTACACGAGAGGTGCTCAAGTGAAGCGCCCTTCTACATCTAGAGGTAATCATAAGTTCTTGTCCTTATCCTTGTTAATTCAAAGTTAATTGTTTTATCATCGTATGTTTTTGAGAAAAATGTTAAAGGAATTTAATCCTTGGTTACTATGTATGCTTGTATTTTAGTGGGGAGACTATATCTCTATTTTGTTTTTTGAATGCCTTAAAATGAGTGTGTGCATTATGGATAGCATGATCTTATTTTCGGGATATAATCAGTCTACAGTTTTAGCATCTTTCCTTTTTTACACGTTTTGTGTTTCTACAGTCCATGATTATGTAATCTAATCTTTTAGATGAGGCCGCTCCCATAGCTCTCTCACATGTTTTGTGTTTTTGCAGTCCCGTCCCTCTCTTGCTATTCTTTCTCAATTTCATCAAGATCATACATTGACCTTCTTGCCCCTCCTAAAGTTTGGACCACATCCATTACCTCCACATAAAACTGGACATCCTTGGTCTTCTTGGTTCCTATGCCATGATATGGTTATGCAAATGAAAATGAAGCAAAGTAATCATCTCCTTCTCTGCTGGTTGGAAGAATGCATGCTTAATATTTTGATACGTGATATTAGCTCTCTCTTCTACTCTCATGGTTGAATACTGAAATTCATTATGATGGGCCTCTAGAGTTCTAGTCATCTTTCTTCCTCTTCCACTAAATGCTGGCCTAATCCACATGTCTGCCAGCCTTATGAAGCAAAGTAATCATCTTCTTCTCCACTGGCTGGAAGAATGCATGCTTAATGTTTTGATACGCGATATCAACTCTCTCTTCTGCTCTCATGGTTGAATACCGAAATCCATTATGGTGGGCCTCCAGAGTTCCAGTCATCTTTCTCCCTCTTCCACCAAATGCTGGCCTGATCCACATGTCTACCAACCTAATGAAGCAAAGTAATCATCTCCTTCTCTGTTGGCTGGAAGAATGCATGCTTAATGTTTTGATATGTGATATCAACTCTCTCTTCTACTCTCATGGTTGAATACCGAAATCCATTATGGTGGGCCTCTAGAGATCCAGCATCTTTCTTCCTCTTCCACCAAATGTTGGCCTAATCCACACGCCAGCCAACCTAATGAAGCAAAGTAATCATCTCCTTCTTTGTTGGCTAGAAGAATGCATGCTTAATGATACGTGATATCAACTCTCTCTTATGCTCTCATGGTTGAATACCAAAATCCATTATGGTGGGCATCTAGAGTTCCAGTCATATTTCTTCCTCTTCCACCAAATGTTGGCTTGATCCACACGTCTAACAACCTAATGAAGCAAAGTAATCATCTCCTTCTCCATTGGTTGGAAGAATGGATGCTTAATTTTTTGATACGTGATATCAACTCTCTCTTTTTCTCTCATGGTTGAATACCAAAATCCATTATAGTGGGCCTCCAGAGTTCCAGTCATCTTTCTTCCTCTTCAACTAAATGTTGGCCTGATCCACATGTCTTCCAACCTAATGAAGCAAATTAATCATCTCCTTCTCCATTGGTTGGAAGAATGCATTCTTAATGTTTTGATATGTGATATCAACTCTCTCTTCTGCTCTCATGGTTGAATACTGAAATCCATTATGGTGGGCCTCCAGAGTTCCAGTCATCTTTCTTCCTCTTCCACCAAATGTTGGCCTAATCCACAAGTCTTCCAACCTAATTGGCTTTGTTTTTGAAAGCTGAAGTTTCTCCTGACTCACCAGTATTAGCTGTAACTTTTTTAAAATTTTAATATGGTATGTTCACTTTGATATGATGTAATATGATTATGGTTTCGTCTCATATGTTGTAATACTAGATATGTAATAGAAAAATAAATTATTGCATGAAATAAATAATAAATTTTCATTTTAAATGTTTTTTTTTGCAGAACACAGGTCTTCCAGAAGATCAAGACGATCCTCAACATGATATAGATCCAAAAAATATTGGTTCTGCTGGTACAAATCACATGGTAGAGAATGATGATGATGCAGATACAAAAACACCTAAGTCAATGACAATGATGATGATGAGATAGTTGGTGATAGTAACCAATGCCATTCATGATCATATAGACTATATCATGGATCATTGTTGATATATCGTTATGATGACTCTTTTCATGGTTACTATCATATGTATCATTTTCATGACCTACCGTACTATATTATTGAGTTGTATCGTATTGAAATGTATTATTTTCGACACTATATCATTTGGACATGTATCATCTTGACTTGTATCAATTTGAGTTACATAATTTATCAATTTTATTTATATCATTTGTACATGTATCATTTTCACTTATGTTGACTGTTGGACATGTATCATTTTGACATGTTTTTGATGTACCGACATAATTGACTTTCACTTGCTTTAGTTATATATGATGATGATCTTATTAGTATTGACTCGTCAATTCTTATATATTAAAAGTGGTTAATGATTTTAATTTACTTCTTAGGATAAATGTTGTCAAATTCAATTAAATTATAAATATTTGACTCACTTGTTTTAATTATAGATGATGATTATGTTACAATAATTATCTTGTTATTTAATCATATGAGTTAAATAATTAAATTACTTACTCTATAATCATATGAGTTATTTAAGAGGCACAATATATTTAACTAATCAAATTGAAATCAAACATATTAAATTAATAAATGGAAGCAAAACAAGAAGCATTTTTAGAAGCAAAAAAGGAAGCAACAATGGAAGCCAAACTAGAAGCAATATTTAAATCAAAATTGGAAGCAAAACTAGAAGCAAACCTTGAAGAAAAATTGGAAGCAAAATTAGAAGCAAAACTAGAAGCAAACCTGGAAGCAAACTTGGAAGCAAAACCGGAAGCAACATGGAAGCAAAATCAGAAGCTAAAATGGAAGAAAAATTGGAAGCAAACTTGGAAGCAAAACTAGAAGCAAAACCAAAAGAAAAACTGGAAGCAAACCCGAAAGCAAACTTGGAAGCAAACCCAAAAGAAAAACTGGAAGCAAAATCGAAAGCAAAATTGGAAGGAAACCTGGAGGCAAAACTGGAAGCAAAATTGGAAGCAAACCTAGAAGCAAAACTGGACGTCAAATTGGAAGCAAAAATAGAAGCAAAAATGGGAGTAGACATGGAAGTAAAATCGGAAGCCAAATTGGGTGCCCATTTCGGCACAATTTTTTACGCTACTACCCGACACAATTTTAGGCGCCAACAGAGGTGCTATGATGTCCCAGTGCTAAATACGACGCTAAATCTGACACAAAATGAGACACTAAATCTGATGCCAAACTGACCATTCCTGTTTGCACCGAGTTGGGCACCAACCAAATTGTTCAATTCATGCACTCAAATGCACTAAATTTTGGTGCAAAAGTCGACGCTAATTTCCTGTTGTGCTGTTGTGTATATCTAATATTACAACATATGAAATGAAACCATAATCATATTACATCATATCAAAGTGCACATACCATAGTAAAATTTCAAAAAAATTATAGCTATTATGTCATTCCAATGATGTAAAACATGCAACAATTCTAATAAACGTTAGTAAAATATTCCAGCATTTGGTGGAAGAGGAAGACAGATGACTAGAACTCTGGAGGACCACCATAATGGATTTTGGTATTCAACCATGAGAGAAAAAAAGAGAGTTGATATCATGTATCAAATTATTAAGCATGCATTCTTCCAGCCAACGGAGAAGGAGATGATTACTTTGCTTCATTTTCATTTGCATAACCGTATCATGGTGTGAACCAAGAAGACCAAGGATGTCCATTTTTATGTGGAGGTAATGGATGTGGTCCAAACTTTAGGAGGGGCGGGAAGGTCAATTTATGATCCTGATGAAATTGAGGAAGAACAGTAAGAGAGGGACAAGAAATATAAAATCAATGAAGAGTTTCAAGGATTTGTCAAGTGAGTAAGAGAGCTATGGGAGCACCCTCATCTAAAATATTTTGAACTAGAGTTTGATATACCATTTAGAGAGCTTGGTTTTCATGGAGTTCCTTTCAAAGCATCTACTTTTATTGTTCCTACGGTAAATTGTTTGGTAGAGTTGGTGGAATTATCTTTCTTAGTAATAACTATTAGTGAGATTAGGATTGTTAACCTTGAGAGAGTAGGACTTGGGAAAAAGGAATTTGATATGGCTATTGTTTTCAAAGACTTCAAGTGGGATGTACTCCACATTAATGCCATTCCTTAATCTTTGCTTGATGGCATCAAGGAATGGCTGAACTCCATGGATATAAAGTATTATAAAAGCAGAATGAACTTGAACTGGTGGCCAATTTTGAAGACTATTACTAATGATCTAAATAAATTTATTGAAGATGGTGGTTGGGAATTTTTTAATATGGAAGCTAGTGATCAGAGCTAGGAAGACCATGCCAATAAATATAAAGTTCTTCTACTTTCCCCTCAATTGAAAAATCTTCATCACTCTCTATTGAGTGATAACCAATGCTACAAATAAGAACACTAAAATTATTTCTCTTCCTCACTTTCTTGTAAAGCTTCACTCAATTCTCAATCAGAGAAAACATTCTCAAGTGCAAGGCATTCCTCACATGAATCAAAATTGAATCTCTTATAATGACTAACATTATCAAACTACAACATGCTCATACCGAGCTCAAGAAAATATTGAAGGCTAAGCTTATCATCCTCATGAATGCAAACATCATTACAAATGAATACAATTGTACTATGTTTGTTGTTAGAAAACGTATTCATCCAAATACTACTTCTATGGAGGCTTGTGTATATCCTTGAATATTTTTAGAATTGACCTTGATTTGTGTGACTCAACACATTCTTGAGCCATAGGTCCAGTTAACTAACTTATTGCATCCTAGTTACACATTTATGAAGTGTAACTTGTTCAAATGAAATTCATGTAGGAACACCTTTAGAGGCATAGGTAGCAAGGACAGTAATAAACCATATCTCAATGTGTGCATGACTATCATAAGGTTTTCATGAAGGATGGTAGGATATGCCTTAGTAGAAGACAGTCATATAGCTTTTCTTATTTAAGTAGCTCTGAATGTTTGGGTAGTGAAGACAAATGGTTTATGACAAGAAGATAAACAATTGCAAAAAATGAGGGTTTTGAGATTATAAACAATGAGAAATGATTCAAGATGAAGAAGCACCCTGTCAAAGTGAAAGAAGGACAACACTATTAAGAAAAGATAATGGGAAAAAGGAACAGTACAATCTTCAAAGTAAGGGTATGTCATAGGTTATTTCATGGAATATGCATTAGAAATAAAAATGGAAGGGTCAACAGAGAAGCACTTTAGAACTCATCCTACGCATCAATAAATAACTCAACACAAGAAATGAAAATTGACATATTAACACAACAATATCCAACTAAGTTATTGAAAGTCAACTATTGATACCTTGTTCTCCATCCAGATTACAAAATTGGTCCACTTTTTGCTTTGTAACATTTCCTTTTCAAATTGCTTTAGATGGTGGCCATATTTCTCCTCCTGTCAAAACATGGCACATGGAATAGTTAAACTAATTAATATGCAATCATTTAATTTTTCCTAGGAAATAAAAAAATATCATTTAACATATTAAATATACTTACAAATGTACAGATCAAGGCTTGTAAACCTTTCTGGCCATTGTGATGTGTCGCACGAAGTTTGCTAAGCCTAGCCTTGGAGGCCTTGTCTTGAAACATATATTAATTAAATTTAACTATGCACAAATAAAATTTAAAAATCATTTAATAAAATTTGATATAATCTTATGAGAAAATTCAAATACCTACATACTCTCCTCACCAAAACTCCTCTGTGCATCGGACTTCTCATATGCTTTTACAAGCTCTTTCCATACCTTAACACTTACATCAATTGGCCTTTTTTTGAGCCTTAGCTCGGGAGGGAGCTTTTTTATCTTCTTTGTTTGGTTGCAATGAAATCTCTTGTAGTTTTGAGACATTCATAGCTTTGACTTCTTTACAGACCAACCTGTGCCAAATTCAATCTCCATGTCATGGATAACTACTTTTTGCAGGTGCATGGGTATCTTTGAGAATGGAAAATGTAGATGGTCTTTGAACCATTGAAGGCATGATTCCTTCAACCTATTCACAAAAATTTTTCAAGCATCTGTAATTCAGACTTCCCCTGAAACCACATCATATTCTATCTTGGTATCATACCTACCAATGCAAGATGCAAAACATGGCATGGTGGAAGAAGTCTGTGTCTCAAGAGTGGCTGGGACATTGGAAGTCTTTGCTCCTTGTTCCACATTCTTAGAATTTATTGTTATTGATTTCCTCCTGGATCTTTTGTTCGATCCAAGACTGGTTGAGAAATCAATTGATTCCCTTTGACACAAGTGATTTGTTTGCAATGTTTGAAGGGCTTTACTAGATCATTTTTCTATGTATCTGGTAAGAATTGTCAAGTCCACACTATCCAATTTGTTCACTGCCTCTACCCCCAATATGGAAGCTAATGCCTCTTTATCTTTGTCAATCTCATGCCCCTATATATATATTTTTAAATTAAATTTCTTCTTTTAAATTTAGAAATAAAAAACTAAAAACTAAAAATCAAAGAAACAATGGAAACATTTACAAATCTATAATTTGATAATGAATTACCTCATTGTGGCTAGAGTATTCTCTCTTTTCTCCCTTCCCTCTATTGCTTGACATTTTGAGGTGACCTAGGGAAAATTATTTTCATCCAGTCTGAGGAAAATAAAGTACACATTGTTAGGTATGAAATAATTGCCCTAACTCACTTGTGATGCCCTAATTTATATCACAATGAATTCAATAATGACCATGTCGAAAGACCTACTTGGTACCAAATGATAAATGACAAACCATTCAAAACCCACACACAAAGGAAATGGAACAAGCTCGAATTCATAATTTCAATACAAAACACAAGACACACCTTGAATCACCATTCAAAAATTAAATCTATTGAAACCTTCATTGCACATGATAGTGAAATGGCAGGGAATTCATACCTTGATTTGGGAAATCGAGAGTGAAGCACACAGGTTGCACCCAATGCAAACCCTAGGTTGATTATGAAAAGAATTCAAATGCAATATGCGCAAACCCTAGTCTTCAATTCATCAAAATACTCAAAAGTTCTTCAAAATGCAAGTTCCTAAGATGTCACATACAAAATGACACTTAATTCATCTCTTCCTTCACATGGCATTCTTCAATTCATCTCTTCCTTCAAGCAGTGCTCTTCAATTCATCTCTTCCTTCAGGCGGTGTTTTTCCCTTTTTTCTCCTCTCATCTCTTCCTTCACGCGAGAATTTTTTATTTTTTATTTTTGAATCAATAGTTGGCGCTTTAGTCAGTGTAGTTAACGTCGACTTTAGCACTGACTTTTAGCCCTAAATTTAATCATTTAGGGGGGAAAAAGGCAGCACAAAGTGTGCCTAATTTAGCGCTTAGAAGTGAAAAATGATGTATTTTGCTTGTAAGTGGGTCTTTTAACTTTTAAATGAAGATATTTTTTATTGTTTTTTGGAATAAAATAAATATTTTTGTTCAAATTTTACCTTCAAGAAGAGACATTTACTTATTATTTTATCTAATATAATAATATTAAATAATTTTTACTATTTATTTTTTGTATTTTAAGTAGGACGCATGATATAGAAATAGATAATGATTGTATTTTTGAATAGAGAGAAATTTGGACTACTAGTAGACATGACAACCCAATTTGCATAAAGGTTCAAAGGTTTGACATTAATGGTGGAGGTAGTTTGCATGTTCACCTTCGATATTTATGTTAGATTAATAAAATTATTATTTTTCTTCGATTAGTTGCATTTTTTCTAAAAACTAAATTATCTTGAACTCTAAACCCTAAAATTTAAATGATATACATGAAAAATATCAAACCCTAAAATATAAACTCTATACCCCAACTATTTACCACATGATTTTTTTTGAGCTAATTCTTTGAATATGCATAATTATTTTTACCTTTATGTATCATTGCTATTATCTTGATTAGGGTTTGGGATTTTTTGTGTAATATATTTGATCCCACTAACCCACCCTTATTTAATTTATTATTGATAGATCATTCATCATGTATTATCATATATATTTTTCTATTGGTGCACAAATATTATGTGACTATTTTGATATATTACAGGATCCAGAGGAGGCCATGGAGAGAGGACATGGATGGCATAGAACTACTAAATTGCAGAGAGGAAAGTGGGTGGAAATAGATATGAAAACAAAATATGCAAATACAATAGATGTAAGAAGAGAAATCAACCTCAACCAAAGGAGGAAGGTGTTTATGAATTCACAAATGCTACAACATAGAGGAGATAAAGTCATTTTTCTGTCCATGAGGCCTCTGAGGTCAAACTTATTGGTTGAAAATGCACAAGAATGGTGATTAAATGTGATTATATGATCAAGGGAAAATTTTGAAAATTAGGATGGCCAAAACATGATATCAATATGTCAAATATATGACTAAAGTGAGGTTTTGTGTTGGATAGCATATTCGTTGAAATGATATAATTGGTGTACTAAACATTATTTACTATGTTGTGTATTATAGGGGTGAGATGAGGTCGTGGCAATAGATCATGTCATATCAAATGAGGACACTACAGATGAAGCAGGATATCAGGTACTCAAATTTTAACTTAACTTAGGAAAAAATGATCTGATGGAATTTTGTGATATGTCCATCTTTTTTCATAGTATTATTGAAATTTATAATGTATTATCCAATCTTGATGTAAATTAATGCATGTTGTTGATTATTTTAGATGGTAATTGGAGCAAATGTAGAGTTGAGCATTCAACTAGCAAAAGAACAAGATATGTACATGGACGTGAACCTAAAATTGTTAAATCACATAGATGAAAGTGGGTGGAAGAAGATATGAAAATGGATCCTACAAACATAATAAATGATTGCACTGAACAAGAGGTTTGGTCAGGACTATAGTACATGGGATGAATACTTTGAGAAAATTGTTGTTTGTGGATGTTCTGTATGTCGTGAAAAGAAACAATTCAAACAAGCGATTGTACAAAGACATCACATATATGATGAGCTTTCAGTCAGTAGTATGCCTCCTACAATCAATTCAAATCCAATAGGAATTGTGGTAAGAAATTTTCCAATTCAATATAAATAACATGTATACTTTATTTAAACATTGTTTTATATTATTTAAATAACTATTTTTTCTTAATGGATACTTGCAAGATAAAGTTCTTGGTTTAAAGTTTCTTGGATCACTGACTTCCAACCTAGAGGGCAATGATCATTTTTTAGATGATACATCTAACAAAAATATGTGACAATATACGAGCTCAAAAGATGAGGAATTGATGAAAATAAGTAACATAACAAGAACTAGTTTAAAGATGCATAATTTGCTTAAAGACAGGGGGAAGGTGGACTACATACCCTATGATAATGAATGTGATGGAGATGATGAATTGCACCTGAGCTTGAGATCAATTTACAAAGAGACATTTGATCATTGACTATATTGCACTTGGCCTAGTGATCAACAACTACCTAGAGTGTACGAGATGTTTCAATTTTGGGGATACAACTACATGATATGACCCTCCAATATTCATGGAGAAAATAGAGGCCTCTTTATTATCCAAAATATACATGTGGGATCTAAACATAGAAAAAATTAAGAAAAAACCACTAGGAGATTAATGCCATATTATGGTCCATCATATTACATTGGTGAATAGAGAAGGCTAGCAAAATATAAGCCTAGCATGTTAGCACATGGTCTAATTTCAAATATGTATACACATCGTCTCCAATTAGAAAGTGGAAAAGAAATGAATAGAGGTCATATTATGTATATAGATGGACGTGCATACACACACAAAAATATTGCAGGATTTATAAATAGTAGTAAGGGAAGGGACCCTACTGTAAGACCGAATTGCCAATTTGTTGAGGTTATAAATGATAAAGATGGAGATATAGAAAGAGAGGTTGATAGATTGATAATGGTTGAGGCTACTATGGACCTTACCATTGGGGATGAGTTATTGATTGATTACTCCTTCTTAAAAGGCACTCCTGCGTGAAAGAAGAGGGAAGAACAAGGTCTACCCAAGGATCTTCTTAAGGGAAAAATACCAAAGAATAATAAATGAGTGTGGACTGATGTTTTATAAACTATGTTGTCAAAATTGTGTTTTATTTAAATTATTATATAAAAAAGGTATTCTATAAAATAATGTTCCATTATTCAATTGATGTATATATGTTCATACAATTTATATTTTTATTTTTTAAGCCATATTTGATTATATTTCTTTGAAATTGATACATTTATGATTTATCCAATTGTTGTCAAACATTAAATTAATGCTTTTGTTTTTTGATAGGTAGAATATGTTGATGAAACACATAGTATTACCCAAGATCCAACTGGGTTATTTAAGATTTGGACGGGATGATCCAAACCATCTTTAAATAATACTAGGGTGGAAAGAGTAAGATTGAAGAGAATACTACCAGCTGAAAAATTTGAAGAGTTGATGAGATCCACATACATTGATGACATGCCACCTAGCCTTAATGATGATGATCATGATAGTGAAAATGCAGTGCATGAAGAAGGATTGAATGAAATAATTATAGGTTTCTTTGGGGAAGGAAACAATGATGACAATAATGATCATATGGTTGACATTAATGATGATAGTAGGGGTAATTACCACCAATGTAATGTTGATGCTAACAACCTGAAAGACTCCATCAAGCAAGCATCGAAGAAACCCGTGTTCAAATCAGGTGCAAGAAGAACCTAAAAATTGGCATGCACATTAATATTATTAGAAATCAAGTCACTATTTGGTTGGTCAAACAAGGATTCACTACCCTACTGAAGTGAGTTGAAATATATTTCTTACTTTGCATTGTCAATTGGTGTACATAATTCGTAAAAATTAATCAGCTTCATTTATATTTCTTTAAGGGGATTTTAAAACCATTAGTATAGATTGACATATCAAACATGTTCATCATAAGTCAAACATTCAATTGATTTAATCTTTGGCAATCCTACAGGGAACTAAAAAAAAAAAATTCCCTGAAGAGAATGTGTTGCCATCAACTTGTAGAGAGGTGTGTTTGTTGTTGGTTGAGTCAGGGATTGAATATAAGCAAATTTATTCATGTAAAAATGATTGAATTTTATACAAAGATGAATATCAAAACAAGGTAGAATTTCTTGTATGCAAAGAGAAGAGATATTGTACATATGTACAAGGTCCTACGGCTCTAAAGAAGGTTTTACATCACATGCCAATTATACCTAGACTTCAACGAATGTTTCGTTGCAAGTCACTTGCACAATTGATGGACTGGCCTGCAAATAATAGGAATAAAGATGGATTCATGTGAATTCTGGCCGAATCCAAAGCAATGAAACACATAGAGGAAAAATGGCCAATAAAATTCAAATATGAACCCCATAGTATCAGGTTTGGTCTTGCAATTGATGGAGTGTGCCCATTCTCTTTCCTGAGCTCAAATTATAGTTTTTGGCAAGTCAGATTGATAGTATACAATATTCCCCCATGGATGAGTGTTAGAAAGGAGCACCTTATGTTGATTCTCATTGTTCTAAGAAAACATCAAGTTAAAAACATGGATGTTTATCTTGCACCTTTTATTGGAAAGGCATAAGAATGTATGACATATCACATCCTCCATCAAATAGGTCCTTCATGTTGTATGGTGTGCTATGTTGGACTATTCATGATTTCCCGGGACTTGGTGTTTGTTCTGGTAAGATAAAATATTTATGCATTTACACTCTTAATTTATTTTCATCCCAACTTTCATACTTAGTTTTATAATATTTTTTGATGTTATTAACATTATTTATTGAATTGCAGGGCTTCAAACAAAGGGGATATTTGCATGTCCAAGATGTGAAAAACAATTTCAAGGATGGTATTCTAAAGATCTACATAAATTTATTTACGCAAACAACAAGGTTTTTCTACCACTAGATCATAAGTTTATAAATCGCCTGAAGAATCAATTTGATGGAAAAGTTGAAAATAGAGGCCTTCCCATGATTATGGGTCTAGGTGATTGGCTTAAGAAGTATGAAGATGCTGAATTGAAATCTTGGGAGGATTTTTTTGATCGGGGTGATTCAATTGAAGAATCATAACAAATTGTAGTTAATATGCCAAAAGGAATGAAAAGGAAGTCCATATTTTATGAGCTTCGTTACTGGAAGGATCTATTAATATCTCACCTATTAGATCCTATGCACATCTTCAAAAATGTCCTAGATTCTATATTTCGACATATATCAGGCAAAGAGAAGGACACCTTGTTTTTGAGGAGAGATATCGCTCTTTCACGTACCAAAATTGATAGAAAACATTTGTGGCCAAACAGGGAAAATGAAACATATGCAGAAGCTTCATGAATTTTGAAAAAAAAAGAGCTCTAAGACCAACTAAAACATGTCATCCGTTTAATAAGGATACCTACTGGCTATGGGTCATCATTGGCTAAAGCTTTTATAGTTGATGGACATATCACAGGATTTAAAACACATGATTTTCATAATTTTATGAAGGTATTATATATCATCATTTAATATTTACTAGTAACATTGATTAAGTACTAAATATATTTTGTTGTGTGAGAAAAAATTACTAATTACCTTTTCATAAATGTGTTTTATAGAATATCATGCCATTGGCAATTAGGGGGGATTCTTGTCTTACAGTTGACTTAAGGAATGCCATAAGTCGATTGTCAACATTTACAAGGTATGTGGTTATATGAAATGTTCATGTGTGAGAGACATAGAGATATAATATTTCATTTTAATTTTTGACTAAAGGTTCATACTAATTTACTATTCTTATATTAGGTGGGTGACCTCCAAGGAGATCCATGAATGTGAAGTGCCAAAATGGAAGAAGGAAATTGCAGAAATTGTATGTGTATTTGAGAAGGAGCTCCCTACAAGTTTCATGGACCTACAAGTCCATTTACTTATACACCTAGTCGATGAAATTGAATTGGTGGGTGTCGTATCAATGAGGTGGATGTTTTTCATTGAGAGGTATATGAAAACTCTAAAAATATATGTCTGATAAAAGGCACATCCAGAGGGTTGCATGGATGAAGGGTATGTCTTGAATGATGCATTTTTCTTCCTATGTGAATTCCTTGGTAATGATTTTGAAGATGGGACATGCTTCTGGGATGAAGAATGAGCATAAGATATTATTGATGGAGAAAAACCATAATCTAATGGTGTTCAAGTAGAAATTAGTAAGTAAATTCATGATCAGTGTGGTTTTTTTTCTTGCAATAATTAATTTACTCTGTAATTTATTTATCAAATTAACAACATGACATTTGGAGTTTGAGATAAACATGTTGACATGTAATAGGTGTAGACAAAAGTGTTATACTTGACAAGTTCATTCTGTACCACATGGACTTTATGAAAAAAATGGATTGATCTCTATGATAAAAATAGAGAAGAAGTGTTAGAAGCAAGGAGACAGTTTAAGAGATTGAACCAAAGGAATACTCCACTTCCCACTGATCTGCTTGGGGAATGGGGCAAATATTGCACACTAGAATGCGTTACTGAACAAATTCAAAATCAAATAGAAATACAGGTATAGATTCAAACATAATAGGAGATGAAATCAACATGTCTAGAGGATGTGAAAGAAAGGTACAATTAGAATTTTACAAAATGTTGTTTCCTTACAGTTTTGACACTATTAACTATTTTAATATTCGTCATTATATTTATTTTCAGTGAAATAAATTTTCTTTCACAGGTGAGGAAATATCTAGCAATGTGGGCATATGGTCAAGATTATCATGTAGAAAGTGTAGATGTAAAGAGACGATACTTCGATTGTGGCATCATGGTTGAATTCAAGCAATCCAGTTGATCAAGCTCAAAAGATAAGAATATAATTAAAGGGAATCTATAATTTGTTGGGAAAATACAAGAAATTATTGAGTTGGATTACCGTTCTTTTAAATGTTGTATTTTTAAGTGTAGTTGGTATGAAGCATTTTAGAGGAAATGAAGACATGATACCCATAGTGGATTGTTTTCTATAGATTCCTCATGCTTCCTACCGGAGGATAAGGAGCCTTATGTTCTACCAATTCATTGTGAGTAGGTATTTATTTAACTCAAACGAGAAGTGGTAGTGATTATTAATCTATTAATTCATAGCTTATTGTGAATATATACATGTGTTTATTAATCAATAAAATTGTTATAACATATGTCTAATATATGTATGTCATTCATGTGTAGGTATTTTTCTATGAAGATATTTTGGACCCGAAATGGATATTTGTCATACATTATGATCCAAGATTAATGCATGCATTTAACAATGCATTAGTGGATACTGAGCAAAACAATGATGGCCAAAAAAATGAGAGAGAGGGATTAGAGAAAATCGAAGAAATTGACATCCATGATGATGTTGAAGATGGTTATGCTTAGGCACAAGAAGACAAAAATCCAGAGTTAGATGATGTTATGGAAGACAACAATATGGATGGTATAGAAAATGATGATCCAAATGCATTTGGTAACAATATAGATGGTCTACAGTCAAATTTCAATGATGACGAAGATGATACAGGTCAAGATGAGGATGATGATAGTGTTAAATACTTGAAAGAACATTTGAACATTGACAATGATACATTGGATGATATTGTAGAAGACAATAATGTTAATGACCAAGACTTCTAATTTTTCAGAATTATTTGCAATCCATGTTTAAAAAAGGATGATTCTTATGGCCTAAACTTTGAAATGCTTCAGTAATATTATTTGTGTCGATACAAATTACCTATTGCAATATCCTTAAATTGTTCAATCTTTGGTATGAATTGTTGGCAGGAAAAATTAGGATTACTTGGATGCTTCTTCCATTCATTTTGTATCAACATATGTTCATTAAGACACAAAAGTTAATAAAATATTAATGCATGTAACTCACAATTATTTAAATAAGCAACTTTGTTAACTTTTTAAAAATAGTTTCCATTTTTATGTTGAACATAATTTTGAACATGTAACAAGGCAAAATAAGATTAAATTTTTTTAAAAAATGGCAACTCTACCAACATCCACAGTAGATGCTTTACTGTATCAGCATATTCATTCACATAAGCATAGTATAGAGGCTCAATAACTTATATTCATTCAAATATAAGAAGAAATAAGTATGGGAAACATAAGAAAAATACAGAATGATAATACAGTCATGGAGAATCTTTGATAATAAGATGTTCTCCATTATATTGCTTCAATTGATATACATTAATAACAAAAGTCTTCAAAATGTGAAGGTGGATGAGTGGAATATGAAACATATCTACTTCTACTGGTGGCAATGGAAATGATATATATGATGATGATTTAAACTTAGGCCTTGGTTTCCTATTTATATAGGAAGCAACAACCTATAGGCCTTTTACAAAAATAGATGACCTTTCATAACTACTTCTTTTACTAACTATTTAATTAGCATAATTAAGGAAATAATAAGACTTAAGACATTTTGACATACGGTTCCATTATTCAACATAGAAGACCTATGATCATTGATCTAGCAAAGTATTCCTCTCCATGATGAACGTCCAAATGCTCTCGCCTCAATGTCCTATTCTTCTGAAACCAACTATTTAATTAACATAATTAAGGAAATAACAAGACTTAAAGACATTTTGACATATGGTTCCATTATTCAATGTAGAAGACCCGTGATCATTGATCTAGAAAAGTATTCCTCTCCATGATGAACGTCCAAATGCTCTCTCCCCAGTGTCCTATTCTTTTGAAACCAAATACTTTTCCTCCCACTGATAAACCATAAAATCTGATGGCCACTTATATTCCTAGATCTTTGGCATGTTTTCAAGATGAGTTTTCCATTGACTATCTAGTAATGCCTTTGTATCATTGAAATTTTTTAGGTATCCCATAACAAGAACAATCAACCCATCCATGATCTGATTTAGCCTATTAAGACTGGTATCACCATCCTCCTATATATGAGTTACACACTTATGAATAACCTGACTGAATTCTTTCTTCCACTTGTCCTTCAACTGATCACCATATCTCATGATTTCAGGTATATACAATTGTAAGGTATGGAATAAATCCATTCATGTTACAATCTTTTTATCTTCCCCTTGTATATACTGAAATTCATCAATAATCATCTTCACAGTTTGTTTAGTTGGCTTTAATGTTGTGGGAGCATCAGGATTTCTTTATAGAACTTTGCATAATTTAGACTAAGTGTAGTGAATAGGCTGCCACCTTTTGAACAAAGGATCTAATACAAGCATATGTGTCTTTATTTGATCCATTGCCTGCTGAAGTATTTTATAACTATTAGACACATTCTCTAGTTTATCCATTTCTGGTTTTATCCTGTGCTCAAGAATATTTTCCATAACTTCACAAATTTTCCTTTTCACTTCATCCTGGGTTTGATTGTTGGCCTTCTTTACATCATACACTTCCTTCTCTGGAGTTTTTACCTGTTCTAAAGAAATATTCTTCACAATATCCATTGGAGCAATAGGAGGCCAGTATAACACCATCTCCTTGCTTTGTGAGGGTCCTTCTCCTCTTAATTGTTCTTTCAATTTGACATTCTCCATGAACAGTTTATTAACATCATCATTTAGGAACCTTTATTCCTTTTCATACTCCTTCAATTTGTCTTCTAATCCCTTAACAGTTGCTTGAGTGAACATGGTCGAATGCATGGCCATTGTGGCTGCCTCCAAAGGGATGGTATCTTGTATTGTCCTTAACATCACTGTCCCTTTCATCCCTTGAATTAGATCCAATAATTTTGGCTTCTATGTATTTATTTATTTTGATCCATAAGGCTAGGATTTCAATCTTTGGGTTATACTCAGTTCCAATCACTCCTTCATCAGAGTCAAATTTTGTAACTAGCATTGGATCTTCCTGAGCCCACACTTGATCAAACGAAAACATTTTCTTTAATTCCAAGCCAAGGAAAATGAGCATATTTCTCTTCAATACCATTTCTCTAGCCTTTTGGAGGCTAATGTCAATGTTGTCAACTCTTAATTCCTAGAAATTTTGTGCTACCATTTGATTTTTCTCTGATTCTTCAATTCCTGCTTTAGCTGATTCCATCCTCTCTTGAAATTGTTTTATCTTCATCTTCATCCAGAAATCCTTAAACTCAGGAGTCTTAATGAATTCATCATCTTCTATGAATCTCCTGGCTGCAATTTCCCTTTCATCTTCATGTACTTATGTACTTTTTTTTTTCTACATCACCCATCCTTTCCTCATGTTTATGGGCACTAGTCTCAAGGATGGGCTGATCAACTTCAATATCACCTATCAATGATTGTAATATTGTAGCCACTTCCTCAATATCACCCATCTCTTCAGTATCCTTATAAGGTACTAACTGTTCAATGCTTCTTGTCTTCTATCTTTTGGGAGGTAACTTCTCCATGGGAGGCTCAGAGGTTTGACTTGGGGTATGCTCTGCAATTGCACCACCATCATGTTCTTCGAGATATGATTCCTTATTTCTATACAAGTCATCAAATATACCAATTATCAATTCTATCCTCTTGATGGCGTCCTTTTCCTCAACAAAGTATCCTAGGAAATCCTTGGACCTCTGCTTCATCCTTTCTTCAAGCTTCTTCATATATTCCCATTTTTTCCTTCTACTAAATACATCATTATAAGTAATGTAGTTCCTTATGACATCTTCTTCAAAATCCACTTGGTGTGGCACTATCATTTTGGTAAGAAGATTGCACCTTATGTTGTTCATATGATTTTCAGGGTCAAAGGCTCTTTCTTTTCCAAATTTCAATGCATATCTTGTCTTCAAATAATACTATAACTCCTCTAGTGTGTCTGAGCCTACATTCCAATCCTCACACTTGGTTTGGTTTGGCAAGAAAGTGCCTTTCTTTTTCTTGTGCATTACATATTTCTCCATCCACATCATTTGCCACATAAATTCAAGAAATGCTAATACGAGGGGCACAAATTCTAGGAGTATGTGTGGAGCAACAAGGCATCCATACAATATTATTATTGTAACTTCTGAGAGGAAGAACCAATCTCCAAAATTGTGTGTATGACCCTACTTTGGTCTTAAAGCCAAAGGTCTCGCTAGTTCCAACATTTTGGTTTACAATCTTGGTATTGAATACCCAAGAACTCGAAGGATTATGTGTACAAATTCTTCGTAGAATACAACAAAGCTCAAATTATTGCACCGATTGTCCCAAATATAGCACCATTTCTGGATAGGTGTGGGATTCCCTTGCTCATCTATTGTAGCCAAGTCCATTCTTTTATTCCAATGGTTACTATTCTGGTACAATATTAGATGACATAGTAGGGAATAGTGTCTAAATGTAATTGATGCTCTATCCTCTATAACTTGGGAGAATTCATCATCTAACGCCTTCTCAAGGTATGGAGCAAAGTCATATTCAATATTATTTTTAGGGTTTTGAATTCTCATGGCCATCATCATTAGACCTATTCGCATTTTATCTTGAGCATCTATCCCCAACACTTGGAAAAGAGCTAAATATGTATTCACAAAGTAATACTAGAAATTTGTCACACTAAATGGTTCAGTAGTGGTAGTAGAGATGGGGAATGTTTCGTTACCAATTCCTCTTCTCATATATAGGGGTACCTCATCAATTCTATTAGTCTTTTTTAACCTAGCATAATCCTCCTCACTTTTATGCAAGTTTATCTTGGTCAGAGTCGGCTTGTTTAAGCAAAAACACTCAATGATGGATTTTCTGGTTACTTCTATGAATACTATGTCATTTGGAAACCTTACTATTTTGGTAGCTGAGTGATAGTGTTTGACTAGCAGTCTGATAAATTCTACATCAAAAAACACATTTGGGACAATCAACCTTGCTATATCCAACATCCAAGCGTTTGACACTGGAATCATCTCATTTCTCTTACTGTAAAAATGCCAAAATAGGTCCCATCTAGATTTTGAAATGAGGGCATCCCTACAACTTTGTGCGGTGTCTGCAAGAAACTTCTTATTACCCTCTTTAGTAGACCCTGGAAGTATATCTAATATGGACCGATGGAGTGGTCTCTTCTTTACTTTAGCTTCTTCATCTTTAATTTTAGGCTGACTTTCTTTTACTTCTGATTGTTTTGTTTTAGGATGGAGTGCTTTCTTCTTTACTTTAGGTTCTTCATCTTTAATTTTAGGACGAATTTCTTTTACTTCTAATCATTTTCTTTTAGGAGGCATGTTTCAATTTTCTCTACTATGGCTTCAGATGAAAAAACCTTGAAATATTTTTTAAAATTAACAGAGCTCTTTCAAAGAGTTTTCATGCACTTACCCGAGTATTTCACACTTGCAGGAATTCTTCTTCTCATATCCTTAGCTTCTTCCACGCTAGTGCACTACAATTGAGTGTGATATTGGGAAAACTCACTTATCTTTGGCTGGCACGGTATTCAGTCATATTAGTTTTGGCAACTCTTAATAATTTAATAGCATTTAATTTTGGCAACTGATGTGATTTTTTGCATTTATTATTGTAAATTGTAATGATGCCACGATTACCATACTACCACCATCTCTTATTATACTTCTTGTGGTATGGTGGTGTTTTTCCCTCCCTTCTACTATTTACCGCACTACCATCTTTCTCAAGGCTTCTTATTGTGGGGTTGCGGTGTATACTGCTATACCGCCTATGTTGCTCACCTTCCCGATGGTATAGCAGTGTATGCTTTTGATCATTACTTGAAGAGTGTCGATGAGACAATCTTATTTGTCTTACTGATATCTCAATGTCTCATCGACATTGGATCTTATGTTCCTCTGATGTTGGTTTCCGGTGTCTATGAGACAAGTTAATATCTCTTGCCGATATGTCACTGTCTCATCGATATTTTCCTTCAACGGTATTTCTTTATATATCATTGTAACTCTGCCATGTCGGGGAGACTTGTGGTTATCACTACAATATAGTAGTGTTTTTCCCTTCCCTTTTGTTGTTTATTGCACTACCGCCTTGCTCAAGGCTTCTTTCTACGGGGTTGCGGTGTACACCTCTCTACTGCATATGTTACTCACCTTCCCCATGGTATAGTGGTATATGTTTTTTATCATTACTTGAAGACTGTCGATGAGACAATCTTATCTGTCTTACCAATATCTCAATGTCTCATCGAAATTACTTCGTTATATCCAAGAGTTGTGTTTCGTCGAGCACTTGTAGATATACCTTGTTGATGTGACATAAGTGATTCTCTCCTCGATATACCCTTATCTTGTTGACATTTCACTATTTTACATCGTTGATGAGACATATAAATAAGTCTCTTTGACATAGGGGTGTCTAATCCGATGCTAAATCTGAAGCAAAACTCGAAGCTAAGCTTGAAGCTAAAGTTGGAGCTAAACACGACGCTAAAATTGAAGCTAAACTCAAAGCTAAAGGTGGAGATCAAGGCGGCACTATACTCGACGCTAATATCGGCGCTAAATATGATGTTACTTTAGGTGCTAAGTAGTGCCTAAAGTAGCGCTGACTTGAACTGATTGGCACAATAAACACCAAATATTGTGCCATCTTGATAAATAGTGCCGATGTTTTCAAAAAATTGCCAAAAAATACATTAAAACTGTGGGTGGAAGCAAAAAATGGAGCAAATCACAGGGATTTGTTGCAGTGTTTTGGTTCTGGGAGTTGATGTGGTTTTTTGGGTTCTACAAAAAAAATTTGGTACTGATGTTGTGTCTTTTTGGGTGTGATGTGGATGAAAGCGACAAAGCTTTGTTGGTGGTTTACCTTGTGCTCGCCATCATTTTATGTGATAAATTCCTATCAAAACCCGCGGGTTTCTCCATGGTGTTGCTTCCAGAAAGCTCTCAAAAACCAAAACAACAATGGCGCTAAGGTCCAAGAAAGTGCATTAAGAAAAATGATGTAACAAAAAATATGAGATTGTAGTCATGGAGGCACCCAAAATGCACTAAGAAATACCAAATACTCAACATTTCATTCACATAGAGCTTGAATTGAGAATGAAAACAATAGAAAAATGAAAGGAAAATCGTAGATTTAAAGCTTACCAAGATTTCATTGTGGAAAGAATGCATGTAGGACTGGGGGTTTCTCCCACACAAAGATCCTCAAAAGTTGAACTATTACAGTCATGGTGACCAAGGAAAGAGAAGTATCAACAAAATGGAAGGAGAAACAAAATACATTAGGATATTACTCATGGCCATGGCCAAGAAATCTTGAAAAGATTTCAAAAATGGAGTTCAGTTACTAGATTTGTGATAGAGGAGGACACCCATAGATTTCCTATAGAAATATTTTTTAAAAAGCCATCAGAAACAACAAAAGATCACCATTCGAGCTCCAAACCCTATCTACCATGGTGGCACAACAACTTGCTCTCAAAACTCAAAGTGAAGTGTGAAATGATTTTAGGTTTTTTCCAATGCATTTTGTCATCGTTGCCCTAAATCAAATGATGGGAATTTTTTACTATGTTTTAAGACAAAATCATTTTCATATTATTATGCCATGGTCGTGACTTATCGAGTCAATGTATCTAATGATGTTAAGAGATCATGACTTGTGAAGCCAAGATTCACAATTATCAAAGTTTTGAAGTAAAAAAACTTTTCACTTTATTTTTTGCATGTTTTTTTTTACATAATACAATCCTTGTAAATAAATATTAATGGTAATTAATTACCTTAATATTTATTATGTCATGCAAAAAATGAAGGAGATGTATGATGACGAGTGGAACTTGAGTCTTTTAGTTAATTAATCATGCAAATGGTGGAGTTTCTCTTTGCTTCCACATCAGTTTCGTGGACTTTTTGATCATGCATAACGTCGAGAGGAGTTTGCAACATTCAATGATATGTTTGCTTTAGTGGTGGGCCCATTTTTTCATGCTTTTATTCTATGCTCGTGAGGAGGATATTTTTACTTCCAGTTCACCTTCAATGCCACCTCCACGGACTCGAGAGTCATTTTGAGTCATAGTTCAGTTATACACAACATGAGATAGAGTTTTGAGCTATTTTGGCTCAATTTGTAGCATTGGTGGGCCCCTTTTTCAGATAGTTTTGATTTTTCTCATGAGATGCTTGCTTTTCTCACTTCTAGTTCACTTTCAGTTTCACCATTTGGGAACATTATGAATGCCATATTTGTATATATTGGAAAATGTTTTTATTTTTCCTTAGTTCTTGTTTTTTGTCTTTGCATTCTACAAAGAAGACTTCTTGTAATCAGATTTTCTAGTTTATGATATTCAACAGGTTTCATAGGTTATCGAGCAGAGTGTCAATTACAAAAATTTTCCTTCTTTTATTATTGCAAGTTAGATATTAGCCTTCTCGGATTCAAATGTTTTTCCTTTATGAATTTTTTGGATGCAAATTTAATGTGTTTGCTTTCAAAACCCTTTAAGTTTCTATCACATCCGTGAATACATGTATACAAAAAATCAATCTGAGTTGTAGGTCATAAGTTGTGCTATTAGTTTATCCTCATCTTTAGGTTGTGAAAGCACTATTTTTCTTTGTAAATAATAAATTACTAGGCCTCCCTATGAATCACTAATGTGATTAAATTTCCCAATCTGAGTTGTGAAAATAAACTTCGTAATAATTAGTTGTGAATAAATCTACTCATTAAATATTAATTAGGTGCATCACCCAGTTCACATTTTAGATTTGCATTCATTTCAGAATTTTCTTCCCTTTTCCATCCATTTACATTAAATAATTATAAAATCGAAAAGGAATTCGGCCTATAATCTAGAGGTTTACTTTCATATAGGGTACCCACAACCTAAAATTATTCCCATGTTTCAAGGGATTGTTGAGCCTCTTGGATTTGCACTCGGGTGCTAATCCTCGTGAAAAAAGTTCTCAACATCAATCCTTGGAGCATCATTTTCCTATTTTCCAAAAACATCAGGATTCTCATCATTTATTGGTTCACCTTCCAAGGTTTGTGAGGATTTTATATCTTCATTTTTATCTCGACCCTCTCTTGATTTCTCTGAAGTCTACGATTGCTCAACATTCTCTTTATTTCTTCCTTGCAGAAGTTGATCATCACTTATATCTTCTTTATCAATATTATCAATGTGGTTCAGACCTACAATATTCCATGTTCTTTCATTAATTTCTTCTGGGTTTCTCACTTCTAGAGTGAGTGATTCTCTTATAAATAATTATTCTTCTCTGTTTCTAGGATATAACCCTATATCTGACATTTCTTCCACTATTGACTACATCATGAAACCTCTTTTAGATCGCTTTTCTTCAAACTATTTCATTTTGGCAGCCACTTTCTCGATATGTTCCCTAACTTCTTTCTCAGTTGGTTCAATATCTTCCTCTTGAATTATAGGATTCCCTCCCAAGGCTTGTCTCATTGCTACCATATTGACTAAGGGTGAAGAAGTAAATATATCTACTACCTTTTCTGATGCATAACTTGTCTTAGCATGTGTTTGTGTTTTCATTCTCATCTCTTGGCCAATCATAGGTTGAGCTATTGGCTTTATTGTGGAAGAAAATTGTGACTTTGATGTCTCCATTACATTGGCCTGATTGGACATAGTCTCTTTGCATTGGCTAGGTGACATTAGTGGAATTCTATGGCTTGAAGTATCAGGTACTTCCTCCTCACTTTTATCAACTACCTCTATTTCTCCAATCTTTCTTTTCTTTTTATAAGTCCCTCCATACCCTGACTCATCCACTAACTATTGATTTCTCTTGACATTAGTCGGGTATGTGGGTTCTTTCCCAACCTCTTTCAATGCCTTAATGTAACCATTTATCCAGTACTGAGTATGTTTCAATACTTTCTTAGAAATCTCCTTGATGGTTACTATCTCCTTCTTTGTATAATCTACGTTTGGGATAGGTTCGGCCAAAAATATTTTCTATATCATAAACTGTATTCAATACTTCTCCATTATCTTTATCCAACTGCTCCATAATATCATGGATTTTGAGAATATTTTCTACTAGTAGTGACAACCTCTAGTATGATTGTTTCCTTACATCAAGCTCATCATCACAATTATGCCAAAAATATTCAAAATGATAAACATGGGCATACTTCCTACTTATTTTCTTGGCAAGGTTTTCCTCTAGATCATAATTTTTTTTCAGAGTGCAAAGAACTCCAACTTATCAAGTTTCAACTCTTCCTCACACATATCAACACTTCTAGCCATAACACATTTGTAACTCATGATTGTGATGGGGAATTTGAAAGAACATTTCTTCTGTGCTTGCATGAAAAGAGCATAAGATGGTTGCATTTGTCTCACCAATTCTAGTATTGGAAATTTGTATGTTGCATACCTAGGTAGCATGAAGCGGTATCCTATTAATATTTCCACCCTGATATAGGTGAAAGCAGGAAATTGAATATACCAGCCCCAACCAGCTAGATAATACTCTATGCTTCTAGGGACACTCTTTTTTTCTTTTTTGCCTTCCATTTATCTTACCAGTCTCATAGAAAACACATCATTTACCCTCCGGTAATGCTCATAGTATTGGTGAATAGTAATCTAGGGCATATGAACATAAATAAAATTATTCCCAAGTTCTCTGCCTAGGGTACCAACTCTATTCAATCTTTGTATATTTTCCTTGAGGGCATAGGAATAAACAACATATGAAGACATGGAAGACAATTGGGTGTCTGGGAACATCATTATTTGTTCACACAACTTGTCACTGATGAAATTCCCCTAGTGAATTTGCACAGGGCCTTCCATTATTTTCACTATAAGCCCAAACATCTAGGGTTTGAATTTGCTAGCATCTTTGAGTCCAACTATCTTGCTCACTAGGGTTATTAGATCCTGAACATCCTGAATAAATTCCAACCTCAGGATTTACTTCATTTGTTTCATAATATTCTCTTGAAACCATTTCATAGTCATATGCTTCCTATTTTGTTCTTCTACATTCAGGTAGGTTGTGTCCAAGATGTGCATATTCAATAGATTCATTTGTTTGAATGTGGGGGAGACCAAATGTGTAAAAAATTCCCTTTGTAGAGAGATTTGCATATACTCTTCCTTCTTTCTCAACATCCATCTCATTTGGGTCATACCAATTCATACATTTTAGTACCAGTTCAAGGGCACCCATTTCTAGTGGAAACCCTCTTTACAAATGCATTCAACTTGCAACGATTTTCTTAGCACATTGGCAAGCACCCTCTTGTGGAATCCGCACAACAAATTCATTATCAATGAACCCTCTTGGATGAGTGTCTATAACTATCCCACATATTGGTATGACCTATGAGATAGGGAATTCAATTTCCTCATCTATTTGATTCTTCTTGGAAGTGCTCATATTTCTCTTGATTTCCTATATTATTAGCAAATATGTGCCTTTTGTGTGAGTTGGGGTTAAATTCAACCTTCCATTTTCAATAATTCATAAAAGTTATTTACTCATGACATCTAGAGTCTGCAATTAGGTTAAATTTCTCAAAAATAATAAATATTTCAATTACCTAAGCCATGCATGCATGAAAGAATTAACAAAAAATCAGTTATTAGAAACATACCTAGTTTCACTAATGATATGGTTGTCTGAACATAGGTTCAAAACCATTGGTAGTTGTGTTCTTTAGCTTCCCGAGACTTACCTTTATCTACACACCATAATATTGGTTTTAATTCTTTGATTTCCTTACAGGTGAGTAATCTGGTGCAAGGTAGAGTATTATGAAAGCAACTACATGCTTCAGGTGGTGCCAAGTATGTGTGTTATTTGCCACCTTGTTTAATTTCTTTTTCTATGCATTAATTAACCTAAATAAAGGTGTAATCATGGTGTATTAGGGTTCAAATTATGAGCTCTTCAAGACCATTTCTCTAGCCTTCTAGAGGCTATTGTCAATGTTGTCAACTCTTAATTCCTAGAAATTTTGTGCTACCATTTGATTTTTCTCTGATTCTTCAATTCCTGCTTTAGTTGACTCCATCCTCTCTTCAAATTATTTTATCTTCATCTTCATCCAGAAATCCCTAAACTCAGGAGTCTTAATGAATCATCATCTTCTATGAATCTCTTAGCTGCAATTTCCCTCTTATCTTCATGTACCTTTGTACTTTTTTTTTCTACATCACCCATCCTTTCCTCATGTTAATGGGCACTGGTCTCAAGGATGGGCTAATCAACCTCAATATCACCTTTCAATGACTATAGTATTGTAGCCACTTCCTGAGTATCACCCACCTCTTCACTCTCCTCATAAGGTACTAATTGTTCAATGCTTTATGTCTTCTATCTTTTGGGAGGTAACTTCTCCATGGGAGGTTCAAAGGTTTCACCTAGGGTATGCTATGCAATTTCTCCACTATCATGTTCTTGGAGATATGATTCCTTCTTATTGTACAAGTATTCAAATTTACCCATTATCAAATCTATCTTCTTGATTGGGTCCTTTTCCTCAACAAAGTATCCTAGGAAATCCTTGGACCTCCGCTTCGTCCTTTCTTCAAGCTTCTTCATCTATTACCATTTTTTCCTTCTACTAAATACATCATTATAAGTAATGCAGTTCTTTATGACAGATTCTTCATAATCAACTTGGTGTGCCACTGTCATTTTGGTAAGAAGATTGTGCCTTATGTTGTTCATATGATTTTTTAGGGTTAAAGGCTCTTCCTTTTCCAAAATTAAATGCATATTTGTCTTCAAATAATACTATAAATCCTCTAGTGTGTCTAAGCCTACAACCCAATCTTCACACTTGGTAAGGTTTGGCAGGAAAGTGCCTTTCTTCTACTTGTGCATTACATCTTTCTCCATCCACATCATTTGCCACATAAATTCAAGAAATGCTAATCTGAGGGGCACAAATTTTGGCAGTATGTGCGGAGCAATAGGGCATCCATAAAATCTTATTATTGTAACTTACAGGAGGAAGAACCAATCTCCAAAATTGTGTGTATGACCCTACTCTGGTCTTAAAGCCAAAGGTCTCAATATTTGCAACATTTTGGTTGAAAATATTGGTATTGCATACCCAAGAACTCCAAGGATTTTATGTACAAAGTCTTCGTAGAATACAACAAAGCTCGAATTCTTGCATCGACTATCCCAAATATAGCACCATTTTTTAACAATTGGGGGATTCCCTTGCTCATCTACTCTAGTCAAGTCCATTCTTTTAGTCCAATGGTCCCTATTTTGGTACAATATAAAATGACACAGTATGGAATAGTGTCTAAATGTAACCAGTGCTCTATCCTCTATAACTTGGGAGAATTCATCATATAATGCCTTCTCAAGGTATGAAGCAAAGTCATATTCAATATTAGTTCCAAGGTTTTGAATTCTCATGGCCATCATCATTAGGCCTATTGGAATTTTATCTTGAGCATCCATCCCCAACACTTGGCAAAGAGAAAAATATGTATTCACAGAGTAATACTAAAAATTTATTACAGGAAATGGATCAGCAGTGGTAGTAGAGATGGGGATTGTTCTGTTACTAATGCCTCTTTTCATATATAGGGGTAGATCATCACTTCTATGATTCCTTAACATATTATAATCCTCCTCACTTTTTTGCAGGTTTATCTTGGTTAGATCTTGTTTTTTTAAGTCAAAACACTCAATGATAGTTGTTTTGGTTACTTCTACCAATACTGTACCATTTGGAAACCTTACTGTTTTGGTAGCTAAGTGATAGTGTTTTTCCAATAGTCTAATAAATTCTACATCAACAAACACATTTGGGACAATCAACCTTGCTAAATCCAACATCCAAGGGTTTGACACTGGAATCTTCTCATTTCTCTTACTATAAAAATACCAAAATAGGTCCCATCTAGATTTGGGAATGAGGGCATCCCTACAACTTTGTGCAGTATCCACGAGAAACTTCTTATTACCCTCTTTAGTAGACCCTGGAAGTATATCTAATATGGAATGATCAAGTGGTCTCTTCTTTACTTTAGGTTCTTCATCTTTAATTTTAGGTTGACTTTCTTTTACTTCTGATTGTTTTCTTTTAGGAGGCATGTTTCAATTTTCTCTACTATGGCTTCAGATGACAAAACCTTGAAATTTTTTTATATTAACAGAGCTATTTCAGAGATTTTTCATGCACTTACCTGAGTATTTGACACTTGTAGTAATTATTCTCATATCCTTAGCTCCTTCCATGCTAGTGTACTACAATTGTGTGTGATATTGGGAAAACCACTTGTCTTTGGATGGCACAGTATTCATCCATATCAATTTCAATGCGAAATCTTCATAAAATAATTTCATAGCAAGATCAAATCCTTGCATTTAATCTTTACATAGTTGTATTCGTGTGTCTTCATTTATTGCTATAAATTATAATGATGCCACGATTACTGTACTACCGCTGTCTCTTATTATACCCACTACAGTATGGCATGTTTTTCCCTTCCCTTCTGTTGTTTACCATACTACTGCCTTGCTTAAGATCTCTTACTGTGAGGTTGCGGTGTATACCACTCTACCAAAGCCATATTATCCACCTCACATGGTATTGCGGTGTCTACTTTTCTTCCAATGCTTACCACTCTACCACCTTGCTCAAGACTTCTTGTTGCAGGGTTGTGGTGTATACTGCTCTACCGCATATATTGCTCACCCTCCCGATGGTATACCGGTGTATGATTTATCTTCTTGTTGTTTACTGCCTTACTGCACTCCTTTGAATCACCTTATGCGGAATGGAGGTGGGTACCACATTACCACATTGTCTTATAATTCTCTTCGTGAGGTGGCGGTGAGTACCACTTTACCGCACAAGCTATATAATCTCTTGGCAGCATGGCGGTAAAGATTTATTTCTTAACTTAGAAGCCACCATCCCGTGCTACCTTTATTTTGATGTTGCAGTACTACAATAAAGGAAAAATTTGCTTTGTTTATGATTATCTGGAGGAATAAATGGGTATATACAAAAGGAATGCTAGTGACAGTATGGATCTTGTCACACAAATTGTTGCATTTCATGTTAAATACAATGAAAAGATTAGGTTGAAGGATTAGGGTATAGGTTTGAGGGTATATGGTTGAAGGATTAGGTTGAGGTTCCAATGTATAGGGTAGAGGGTATAGGGGTTGAGGGTTTAGGGTTTAAGGGTTTAGGGTTGAAGGATTAAGGGTTGAGGGTTGAGAATTTAGGGTTGAGGATTTAA